>JAPDPK010000106.1:2090000-2655930 GCA_031772115.1 Heritiera littoralis | reverse complement strand
CCAGTTCTGGGCTCAACACATTAGCATGTCTATTTCCCTGCCAGATATGCAATAAACCAAAATGAAATCGTTACAGGATGAACATTTTTTTTTACTTGTTGACACTCAATGAATTCATATGCCCCTTCCTTTCTCATGTTCAAGGACAACATTGTTACACTAATATCAGTGCCCAATTAAAACTAGTGTGTGCACGACAAAGAGAATGCCAATTCTTCAAGGAGAACAGCCTACTTGATGAATCCACATCAGATGCGGTGGTGGTTTCACTGCATCACTTCCTTTGAAATCTAAAACTTTCTCAAAGATGACTGCTAAGAACAAGGTTATAAGGAAGTGAACTTGCATATCATAGTGGTGTGTTTATTTCAGTATTTGGAAAGAAAAAGAATAACACTCAATGGGGTCAATGAGAATAAGAAATGCGTCTCTACAAGTAAAACCATAATCGCCCTCAGAGGCATATGCAGGCATATTACAAGTAACAACAGACAAAAAGTGTTGCAACTTTGAACTAATTAAATGGTTGATGTCATTTTCCTTTCAAAAGTTATTTCAGAAATCATCCAATGTCCATACCATTATTAGAAAATAGTGAAATAGTATGAAATATTAATCAGGTTTGATGATTAATCTCAGGTCAAGCATCCTGCAAATCTTTTATTTGAAAACTCAGGATATCATGAAGAACCTTCCATAAAACTAAATAAGAGCAAAGTTAATCACTACAGAAAGTTAAAAGGAGAGGAAAGTTCAAACCTGTCCTTCAGCCACGGTATTATGTCCTAAGCTAGCAGATTCCCCACAACCAAAAGAGTATACACCGCCATCATCAGATACCACAAAGGTTGTATAGTCCCCTGTAGCAACATGAACTGCTTTGACCTTGCTTAATGCTTCTACCACCTTAGGAACTGATTCGCATTCTTCATTTCCATGACCTAAGCACCCGTAACGTCCCCAACCCCATGTGCAAACCCTACCATCCCGACCCACAACAGCTGCATGCCAAGCACCAGCAGCAACCACCACTGGCTGAAGGTTCAAATGTTGAAATTGTTCAATTAATCGAGGGTACTTTTCATCAGTTCTTGAGCCATGTCCAAGCTTTCCACCCAAGCCACACCCAACAGAGTACACTGACCTAATGATTCCAAAAGGGTACACTGCTAAGTAAATTATTCATATAACGCATTCAAATGTTCAAAAAATGACAATGTGCTTATAGATGGAACAACAAGATGGATGGACTTTGAGATTCTAGAAAAGTCCAATACTAATATAAGTTCAGACTTCAGGACTGTCATTCTTTCTTTGAAAGATTTGTGATGCAAAGTCATCAAACTTTTCTGAAAGCTAATTCAGATAGAGTTTTTCTAAAAAGGGAAGAAAACAGAAGTATGCTTCTATTAGATCTAAAATTTTTCAACATAGGTAATTTAATTAGATTCCCTCTAACGTGAAGATGATTTTTAGTCTATGATAAGAACAGTTTGCATGCCAGTTTAAAAATTAAAGAGCCCTTTTAAAAGGTGTTCAGAAGAACTTACATGCCACTTGGTTGACAAGCTAGGCAAAGAAGGTAGCAGTATCCAGCCGCAATTTGTACAACTGGTATGTTCTCAAGTGCCCCCAAAAGAGGATAGGGCTCCACATCATTTGGCTCAGTTTGGTGACCAAGCCTGCTATCCTTGCCCCAAGAGAATGTGTAAACTCTGCCCTCTCTGGACAATACAGCTGTGAAAAAGTTTCCAATTGCAGCCTGCACCACAAATATGTCTTTCAAAGACTCAACAGGCTGCGGAGTTGTAACTAGTTTAGTTCCTTGAGCCCCATATTCAGCTTCACCAAAGGAATCCTTTCCGAAGGCATAAACTCTCCCAGTATCACTAATCAGCATTGTCCTGCCAGCCCCAGCTGCTGCCTGTATAATTCGAATGCCTTGCAGAGATCTACAACATAATGGAGTTCCATTAACTCTTTGCATTTACACTTTTACAGTAGCACGCATACACAGTGATAAAATTATTGGCAACCTTATTTGCTGAGGCCGCCATTCTTCTTCAGTAGTTCCATGTCCTAACTGTCCTGAGCTATTAGAGCCAAATGAGTAAACTACTCCTGTTGATGTCACGGCAATGCTGTGACCAGGCCCTGCAATTGCCTGTGATTTCTCCCTCCTGCAACATGCTTCCCCAGCCAGCAGAAACCTGAGGACTAACTTCCATGATCCCCCACATTTTTGCTTCAAACTTTGACGTTCTTCATCCGTCATTGGCTTAAATACAGCCCTCTTTTGGCACATGTCAAGAGCAGCAAGCTCTGATATGGACAATCCATAATCAGGGGCAAAGTTTGCTGGCTGCCTAAAGAAGGAACATGTTGCCTGGAACACATGTTTACAAAATCAAATCAGCCAGCATTATCAATTCTAACATATAAAAGGAGCTTCATTTTCTAAAAGTTTAGAAAAAAATCACTTGCCTCTAGTTTTGCAAGATCTTGAGGGTCCAAATTACATGTGGTAAGGACATGAAGAACAATGGAAGGATTGGCAGCTAAGGGGAATTCTCCAGGAGTGGAGTCCCCAAAGCGATGACGTACTTGTCGCTGAAATGTGGGTAAAGGAGCAGCAACAACAATAGCAGTAATTGGTTGATCAGGTATGTTACGGTATTGAATAGTTGGGGTTCCGCTTGTTGTGGCATCCATGGGCACTGCCCAAAGTTTTGCAGTGCCCAAATTTGGCAATGCGATGATCTAAATTGCAGACAATTAGGAAATATGGGGTACAATAATCACTATAAAACCCTCCAATGATCAAAACTACTTCATTATTAGTTCAATCTACAAGTGCCAAAAATATCTACCTTAAATAATGGATTGATTCAGCAAACTTCAAGTCTCAAACCTACAAATAGAAAACCAAAAGAGATTCTCATAAAAACTCCTTATATCATAAACAAAAACATTTCACACCACAAACTATGTGATCATTTCACAAATCACAAACCAAAGGCTATTTTTTAAACCACGTGAGCAACGTTATCCAATAGGAGAGGCTGAGATGATCAAAGCCAAGTATGTTTGCAGAGCTCCGATCATCCAATGATTGACCACAGTCGACAAAAATAGACCAGGTCGGATGATCCAGATTGTGAACGGAGAGCCAAAATGGCCAAGCAGAGAGACACCAAAACGGCAAAAACAGTGGCAGAAAAGCTCGTGGAGATGATCAAAAACAGAAATTTTAAACCACGGAATTTAAGGAGGAAACGCAAAAAGAAGAAAACTTTGAAGAGAAGAATTCTAGTCCTCCATGAAAAGCATATTCCACACTCAAAAGAAACCCCAGAAAAACAATGAATTACCCCATATAAGGAGGAGACACTCCTGTTCACGTAAACTGACTAATAAAAGGTCAGTTTGATCATTGACCTGATCAAATATTAACCAGGCAAGCAAAATCAACATCCACCGATCAAAAAACAGGGGTTATAAAAAATATCCGTGTTTTCTTGACAAGAATCCATCTTATTGAAAAACCCAGATGATCAAAACCATCAGATAATAAAAATTGACAAAGTACACTCGATCACTTAACCATCAGAAGCAGAAAAAGAAAAAGGAGACTCCAAAGAACAAAAATGAACAGAATTACATGTTCAATAACTTTTTTTCCTTATTGTAATTCAATAATATGATCATTACAGATCAAGGCAGAATAGCAGAGAGATGGAAATTACATATCAGAAAGACCCACGATTCCTCAAAACCCATCTGCATCTGTCAATAATTGAAGAGAATTACAACCCAAAATAACAAAACTGCATAGTTTAGATCAAATTTGAAGAACAGGAAAGTGGGTTTATCTAATCAGAGTCTCAGCTCTGTATCATCTAAAGGGACTGGAGAAATGGATTGTGAATAGGATTTTAGAGAGGAAAAATAAAAAAGGCAGAGAACTTGTTTATATTTTCTCTGTTAGCTTTATTGGTGAGTTATTTTTCAAAGGGAGAGATGAGAGTGGCTCTCCTCCCCCATGTCTACACGTTTTTTTAAGCGATGAGGTGGCTTTCCTGCTACACAGTACACCCTATAAATTTATATCTCCCGAGACAATTTCACACGTAAACTTCCTCTAAACTATGGCAACAGACTTACCACAACCTCTGGTTCGACGAAATCTGAGGGGGTAAATTTTTTCTCTAAGAGAGGCGGTGAATAAAGATAGGGGCCCCTTTGATTTTCTTTTGCTGTTAGCTTGGAGTTACCATGAAGTTTCCAAGGAGAAGAATGGTTTAGCAAACCGAAGCTTTGGAATTTCACAAGGTTTATACTTCTACGAGGACATGGACTACTCTTTTAAGCCAGGGTATTTTCTTTGGCTCACTTCGATTAATTTCTATGACTTTTGGAAGCATTTAGTTTTGGAATTTTAGATGGTACTCTGCGACTAGCTATTGTACTCCTTAACTTGTTCATCACGTTTTAGCTTGGAAGATCTAGACAAGTTTCAGGATTTCGGATTAACTGTACAAGTAGATTAGAGCAAAAGCAAATACTCGTGAATCTACCGATACTGATCATAATTAATGCACAAATTTAGATTAAAATTCACGATTCGATTTTTTTTTTCTTTGACTTCTTTATGAACAAAACAATTTCATTTAAGTTCTTATAATTTAAATTTGATTTAACTTTAATCCACTAAAATAAAAAATCGACACTTCACCTCAATTTTTTTTAACTGACAAATAAGTTTAGTCAACCAAAAACTAAATGGTTAAGAATTTAAGTTTAAAATTATTTCATTCTTGAAACATTTGAAATACTTTAAGAATTATTATTCTATCAATCCTCACTGAAATTTTTTAACACTATAAGTGAGGTTAGAATGATGACACTTATCACATTTTATTTTTTTTAATATTTTTAAATAACACCTATCATCATCATAACTTCATTTGTAGAGTTAAAAAAATTCTACTGACGGTGGATAAGATAATAATCTATACTTTAAATATTCAAAATTAAGCAAAAATGAATAAGGAAATATTGTAAGCTGTTAAGTTTTTGAAAGTTTGATTTTTTACTTCAAATTTATTTATTATTTATTATATAAACACTTCTTTTAAAAAAATATCGTGTTAGTACTTATTTGTCATGTGAAATTTATAGGATTTATAAAAAAAAAATTATTTTTGTTTATTGGGTTTAGTATTAAGTGATGGTGGTTCGCATCATCAAGTAAGTAATATATTATAATTGTTTTATTTTGTTCTTTTTTTACAAATCAGGTAGAGCTAAAAAAATTCATTCAAATTAATCTAAATTGATTTAACAAAAATGTAAATAACTTAAATTAAAATAACATATCAGAAAATAATTTATATTTAAAATTATTTAAAATGAAAATAATTTGAAACTTGAAAAATTTGAAACATTGGTTGAAATTATTAAAATTTAAATTAAGTATTTTTATTTTAAAAATTAATAAGATTAAATATAATACATTTAAGAAAAAATCATGAATTGAATGATGCTCATGAAAAAGAGTGAAAAAATTGTGAAAAAAGTTAAAAATCATGGAAGATAAAGAAAAAATGAAAAATGAAGAATTATTTAGATTGAAAAGTTTAAGGTTTGTTAATTTTGTAACTGTTCACATTCTATTAATTATTATTAACAATTTTAAGTTATTTGAGATGAAATGTTCATTTTTTTTCATTTTAATATTAATGAATTAAAGTTAGATGATTATCAAACCTCAAAAAGTTAGATATATTTGCCCTAAATATTTGCATGTTCAAAGATGGTCCAAGGCAATGCTATGCTTTGATGAGCCATAGGGTCAGACAAGCAGCAATTTGGGGCATGGGCCAGTGCATCAAGCTGGCGTTTTTGTTGTTTACGTTGGATTTGCTAGCTATATATAACCAGCAGTAAATTTACATTGTGGCAAACAAATGAATAATTGTCAGCTTTTCTCTTTACAATCCGAAAAAGGTCGGCGTGTGAACCCAGTCGTTTCGTTGGTGGGTTCATTAGCCTTCGTGAAATCTGCAAAAGGGTCCACACTCCATGTATACATAACTGAGGTTGCTTCATTTGCGCTTCTGCAATAAATTCATGTGGCATTGCAATCAGTGGAACCGGCTATCAGATAACATGTACGTTTGCTGATCTGATGAGATAAGATATGTTCCATTTCCATGCTGGAACTTATTTTTCCTTCGTTTTAAGTTTTAATCCCTTCTTAATGCCGAGATTCGCATTTCCAAACAGATCAAAACGAATGCAGAAGGTTCAACTGAATCCGTCTGTCACATTCACGACTCTGTGGTTCCAATTCAGTAACAAATTCTTTTGTTAAATAATAGAGAACTGAAGTTCGATTTTTCTAACAAAGAAATTTTGTGTTCATTGGATTAAATGAAAATTGTACAGTTCTCGTCTTAAACAGAGTTAGCCCGCCATATTGTAGATATGATATCATAATCTTATCATAATCTTAAATATTATTCTAATTACATAATCTTAGTATCTTATTACATAATCCTAATCTTTTAGTTACGTTTGATTACATATATTTTTTAGGGATAATTATAGAATATATTTAGATTTTACAAACATGATATATACCCTTTAAATAAATAAAATATGATATCTCATTATTCTAATCCCATTATTAATATCTAAAAAATCCATTGACAGTGCATTGGTTTTAATAAAAAATCAGTAGTTTGATTTAAAAAAACAGTGAAGTGAGAAGAATAGTCTCTTGTAAAACATGATGGCTTATAAAATAACAATCAATCCTTAGCTCTCTTGAAACACATCATTATGAGCAATCTGAGTGGCACTGCAATTATCACAATGAAACTCGGTGACTAAGGATGGTGGGATGCCTATATCTTTTATTAAACATCGATGCCAATGTAATTATTAAATGTTATCGACAAGAGCATAATATTCTGAGTTGATGCTAGATTGAGTAATTACAGTTTGCTTCTTGCTTTGCAAAAAAATTTGAGAATTCTCTCTCTAAAAAAACAAATGGTGGAATGGTGATATGTAATATACGCTGTCCACCATAATACCCAAAGAAAACTAAAGAAATGAGCAGAAAAATGACGTCCATGAACTATAGAGGTTTTAAGGTAGAGAGTAAACTAACACCAATGAATTGAGGTTTCCCAAATCTGTTGATGATGATGTATGTCTTTTCTGCAATGTTATTTCATTCGTATTTGACAAAAAAAGGGGATTAGTTACAGTACTAATTAAGGGCTATGCTTTCTACTTTGTATAGCTGGTGTCCACTAGAAGACCCAAATATAGCTGGTGTCCACTAGAAGACCCAAATATATGTTCGACATTATGTATAGAAGCAGAAGTTGAAATTGTCAGAAGATATCCTAAGCTGAAAGTGTAGTTTTTACAACTAAAGGAAACTGATACATATATGACTTGCACAATTAGAGCACCCGAGTCTGATTTTGGATTCATGTGATTGTAATTCAGATTCCCATTCAGGCTTTCACAGCTCTTGCATCCTTTTCCATCAACAGGTGGTCATTGGGGTCAAACTTTATATATCCAAATTGAGTGGAGTGAGCCTGAAATCACAAAATATGATTATAATTAGGTGCAACTGCAAAGTTCTTTGAGTTAAGCTTCTTTAGAGAAAAGAGAGGCAAGAGAGGGAAAGGTTGGTAAATGAGTTGGATACACCCAATAATTTTAAACATAATATAATAATATGACGCTAAAAATTGCATATAAATATAACCAAAGCTAAAATATAAATTTTTTGTTTGATATGTCGACATAAAATTTTTGTTTTTTACATAATACAAACTTGAATTTTATATTCAAATTAGGAGGACTAAAATTAATCTTCAACGTCACTTTAAGTTCTCAATAGCATCGAACTCAATTCAATCCACCATGCACAATTCAAACACCGACAGTGAAATTATAGAAAGAACTGGTCCACTAACCTCTGAAATAAGGACAAAACTAAGCAAAAATGGGTTTTGAACTTAAGCATGTTAAACAGCTTGAGTGGACAGCTGCATCAATGTGCCATGTAAAGAAACATTGGTCATCATCTTCTTTAGCTGTCATTTGTTCAAAGGAGAGAAAATAAAGGTTTCCATGATGCTGCAGCTTCCTTGAAAGGCAGAGAAAATGACTTTGATCCACTTGAATGCATGCCATAAGAATTTGCATGTAATTAAGAAAGACTTGATTTGACTTAGTAATCCTTGCCAAAATTTTTTATAATGCAGAAAAAGGAAATCATTACCTTCCCCTTATTTCTTTCCCATTTAAGTTTGCTCAATACAATAATAATACTACTAAGACTAAGAAAGAAATCCTTTTACACTTAACCAAAAATAGTTAAACTGATAAATTTATTTGTTATTGATCTTTAATTTAGCAGAAAATACTGTATAAGCCAAAAAACTTCACCAGGATTTATATATGCTAATCCGAGATCATTAGTGCTTCAATCAATAAACTAATAGGAGTTATTTATCAATTTTCATGATAAATAACAAGTTACACACAACATTTTTTGTAGAATTATGTCATATAAAAATAACAATCATGTTATCACCACGTCACTTACTATGAAATATAAAAATACATCGATCCAATGAAATTAAAGATGCCTATTCTCTCTCTCTCTCTCTTTTTCATTATTTAGATGTTCTATTGATTTAAAAATCCGAATACGTTATAAAGTTTTACTTTCAATACCCTTTCACTCTTTTCATCTCATCTGTAGATTGATAAATCATGATCATTCCAGTTTGAAAAGTTCTTTATAAAAAAAAAATCTCTACCAACTCAAAAGATAATCCACATACTTCATCAAGCATCTTGTGTTATCACATCAGAAACCTGGATGGTGGAGAATATGCTCAAGTACTTGGCTGAAGGTTATTGGTCTAGTTGTTTTAAGTATTTGCTTCTTGCCCCTATTATGGAATACTAAAACAATAATGAGGGGTCGATGGGATGGGGTCACCTTCACCATCCATTATTAGCAAGTTTTTAAACCAACTTGCACAAAAATAACCAGGTTATGAAATAGACTGTAGTAATGTCTTCTTCTCAAAAGCTTGTATCTTTGCCTAACATGTTCATGTCCGAGCAATACTAATATTTATAAATTCCTTCACATTTTTCCCTAATAAACAATTTTTTTCTATAAAGAAGCAGTTAAATTGGCGGTTAATCAATTAAGAGAAAGACAATGGATCTGTGACATGAGGACAAAAATAATGCCATGGATGCGCCATGATTAAAGGTCGTTTCTGACTGGAATCATCACTAGAGCTCACCAAAGCACTATCAAAGGAGTTTTTTCCTTTAATTTAAAACTTAACTCAAATTATTCAAGAATTTTTCTGCGGTTTTACTTTCAACACCTGTAATATTTTTCTATTTTTTCTAAGATTTGATCTCTCCTTAGTCAAAAGAATTTAGATACTTAATCCCAAGAGTTGGATCTACATGTAAACAAGTGTTGTTTTATAGATCAAATTTAATATTCAAGTCTTGGGGCTAACGCCCAAAGAAATTAATTTTTTCACTCAAAATTGATGTGGGAGGTGTGCATGTAAGATTGCCAAAAGAAAAAATAATTTCGAAGCACGTGTAAATTAGCTTGAAGATACTTTGATCATAAAACAAAATATTTAAGTACTTCACTTGGACGGATAAAATTTTTAAGTGAGCATAAAAATTTTAAATGTAAGAGGTGGGCTGATATATCAACCCAATTATGATTTTAATTAAATACTTGAAACTAATCTCAACAATATCAATTTTTTTTTAACATAGAATGCATTATTAGCCTTGTTTCTTCTGGAGGTTTTCGATCGAGTCTTGCAAAGTAAGTTGCATCAAAGAAGACTCCATTCGCATGCATGTGTGCCAGAGGTTGAAGATCAAAGGTTAAAAGCTCTGAAATCTTTGGAATAGTTATGTATTTGATGAGTGTTGTCTGCCTTGTCACATAATTGCCGACGAAGCATTCATTTGTTGGGGTGTCACCAACTAGTAAAGCAGCATTAAAGTAAAGATATTAATTGTTTAAATGTCCATAACATGTAATAAACAAATTTAAAAAGGAAAGAAAGTGTGAAACAAGGCAATTAATTCATTATGTCAATGTGATAAAAAAGAAAGGACAACAGCAAAACATGATTCATGTGAAACTTCATGCGAAATTGAGGTTTTGCTTTTCACACTGCAATTTAGCCACTTGACGATTTGCCCTGCGAATTTGAAACCAAGATTTAAGTATGGTGAAAAAAATATACTTTAAAAATTTTGAAAAATTTTTATTATTATGAAAAAACTGTTGTGAACTGAAATGTTTAAAAAATATGAATAAAATAATAAATGTTTATAAACATAAAGATAATAAAATTATTTTACTTGCAAAAAATGTGACTAAACCACAAAAGTACTTCTTAAGAGTTTTTTTGGTTTGGGTTATCAAATCAGAATTTTAGACAAAAAAATTCGTAATTTTTTTAAAACATTGAGATTAAATCATAAAAACTTTTGAATGCAAAAATCAATTTAACTTTAATATTAAACTAAAGCATAATGTTATTAAACAGTCACCAAATTATGGAGATGCTGCATTATGGACAATTTTGAGGTGTGTGATTTAAAGAAGGTTCATTATTGGGAACACCATGTCCTAGCAAATAAAGCTTGACTTATTTCTAATTAATCCGAATGGCACTAATTTTTCATGAGAGTGATGTTATATGCAAGCGTATTATGACTGGTCTAATGGAGATTTGTAATTGTAGTTTGCCATCTCACCAAATGAAATATTGTCTAAGTTGCCATTTCACTTATAAAATTCGTGCACGCTAGCACATGTGATTATTGGATAAAAAACACAATTTAAAATCGTCGGAGCAATGCATCCTTATCATATCGGCAAACAATAAGATTATATCAAATCAAACCAGATCAAATCCATAAACATTTGGCCATTAGAGGGCTAGGATTTATTCATACAGAATTTTTATTTTTATTTTGTTTCATATTCATACAGAATTATTGGGGACATAAGAATTGGGAACTTTCCCAATTTTTTACAAGATACAGTCAACTCGTCGGTTTTAACTTGTAAACCGGTCTATACTAAGCTTTTTTTTTTTTCTTTCAAGAATTATACGCAAGAAATTTGCTATTGTTGCCGTATTTAAAAAACCCTTAAAAGTTATTAACAAATGGTTGAAAGAAATGGAACTGAATTTTTTCTTCAAATATTTAGACATGGTTCGAATCTTAGAGTCGTCACTATTGAGAAAGTTTTACCATTTACCATTTCGGCTTAAACAAGATTAATTTCAGATTATAAAACAGATGAAGATACATGTGATTATACAAAAAAAATAACCTTAAAAATTAACAATTAAGATTTCGTCTAGGCTAATAATTGTTATATTTTCTTAAGAGAAATTAAATCAAAAGTTTGATTCTCACTTCTCTTCTTACCTTATATATAAAAACAAAACCTTGAAAGTTGAGAAAAAAAACCCTTGAAAGTTAACAAGAGGGACCATTTCCAAACGGCAAGATAATTGATTCTGAGACGTTTTTTTTTTTGGTTCATTGATTCTGAGACCTTTATTGTCGTGCCTGTAGGCTGTATGTATAACTTCCATGCAATTAAAAAGAAGTGCAAGAATGTGCTCGTCGTACACGCCAAGGCACTCCATTTCTTTTGATTTTCTGCGCTACTTTCTTGTCTTAAAGTCTGTCTCGACAAGGGTATTGTATTCAGCGTCGGTTGATTAGTCCTTTTTTAGTCTGAAGGTCAGTTAGCAGTTCGACCAAGCTTCCAAGAAACCATCAATGTCCAAATGGACAGGGACACATGTAGTCTTCATGGGTTAAATGTTGTTATTGACAGATGAGCCAACCCAACAGCTACAAGTGTCGTCTTAATGTTCTTTTCCTTCTTCCTTTTCAAGATCCCGTCATAGGAAAAAGGTCACATGAATGAATTTATGTAACACGTGCTAGTTCCACCGTTTTTGGACAAACATAACTTTGAACAATTTCAAAGAGCTTTAGCAAGCAGTTGTCGTTGTTTTATCGTTTTTAATATCTAATATCGAATCATTCAAACATGAGTTCGCACAGAAAATAGCAAAGACAAAACTTTTAATTATTATTAAACTTATACAGAATAATCATTTGGCCGAATCAGTCACGTTTGTGTTCTACAAGTTACAACAGGTATATGTCAAACCTACAGAATCTTATGTTCTCTTGTGTTTTGCTTGTTAAGCTGTTTCTGCAAATGCTCCGGGTATAAAACGGATATCACCAAAGGGTAACATACCCTCTATTTAGAGAAACACAATCGAGCCCAAAGACAAACTCGACTTCGAACATATAAATAATGGTTTATGATCTGCTCAGACTCTCGATGGAGCCAGGAGTATCATTTTTCTCCTTGTTTCTCGTTTAACAGGCAAATCAACTGGGCTTCTTACTCCTGATTGACTTGAGATTCTGATTTCATCATTTACCATGTTTCTCTTTTTTCTGTCACTCCCTCCTGTCTTCTTGCGTGTCTTGTTCAGAATACTTGTTTTCTGCAGTGGCTGTACCAGTATATGCTTCAATAGTTTCCTAAGATCCAGTGAATTTCAAATTAATTAGAATATTTATAAAAAATAAATCTTTAATAAAAATTAACAATGAGTAACAACAAAAATAACAAAATAAAAGTCTTTTCTCATATCCAGTTCTTCCACTTAAGATTTATTCTAAAGTACCTATACAAATGTTAATTCTATGTTCAATCAATAAAGCAAGGATGGGAAGAGGGAAGGATACGGCAGTACACACCCACTACAAAACAAAGAAATGAAAAGAACAAAAACTACTAGGGTGAGGAGGCTATTATATTCAGCTATGAACTCTGAGGTGTGAGCTGGATATACAAGATCCAATAAGAAACCACAATTGAGGGATGAACTCAAAATGCCATAAAAGTATTATTCAAGTTGATGAACATGCATTGATTGCAGAATACAAGTCACATTCAAGTGGAGGCCTAAATATTAGATTGCTCTATTAGCATACTTTAAGTGCATTTTTTTCCTGCATAACTAAATTCTAAGATTTCACTATAACATATCAAAATTTTGCGACCACCTGCAATTCAGCAGCCAAGAACTTTCAGTAATTTTCTTTCTATGAGGAAAATAGCAAACAAGATTCAAGAATTTTAGCAAACCAACTAATAGCTTTATACCTTCTCTAGATGTTCCAAAGATTCACCGTTCTTGCTAAATGAGGAAGCCTTCTTTTGATCTTCCTTCAAGTCCTGACTAGAGATGTCACCATTCACAACTCCTATATTGGAGGAACCTTGGCCTGCCACAGTTTGATATTTCTCATTGTTTTCAGCGCTTAAGCCAGTTCCAGCACCATTTTCCTTATCGATGATGCCACCTTCTTTCTTACAACCCTCATGTGTTAATTGATCAGCTTTAGCAGCTGCCTCTTGAGCTTTCCTCCTTTCTTCTTCTCTTTGCTTTTTTCTTCTTGCCTCTTGCTCCTTCAGCTGTTTAAATCTGGAAGATATCGTACATAATATCTATTAGCAACTGCAAGTACAGGAAAGGCCATTCCAAAGTCAGCAAATTTAACAGTACCTTTCACCACGGTGCGGCCCCTCTGGAGACAACTTTTCTTCTTGTTTGGCCTCCTTTCTGGTGGCATTCAATTCAGAGAGAGATTTCTGAAGCCGGGCTTGCTCTTCCTTGATGATATCATCATTAAGTTGCTTTGCTGGATTCTTTGCACCCCCTAACTTTTGAAGCCAAACTTGTTGTGCTGTACTTAATATGTTATTTGTGAGCCTGCAAATGCATAATTAAGGTTAAGAAACATATACAAGGTTTTGATAGGGAAGGATACAAAAGGAAATGCAACGCAAAGTGGTTTATCTTATAATAATCTAGAAAGGAAGGGTTTTGCATCTGCTCACCAATATAGACTTAGACCAGAAGGAACCGAGAGAGCAAAATAACCAATCATTAGAGGGAGAAACTTTGTCAGTGCTTGAGAGCTCTTCATGTTTGGATCATTGCTCTAAGTGAAAAAATAAAGTCAGATAAGAGTAAATCAGTTCTTGCCTCAATTTAAGTGGTTTAAACATCATGAAGCTGAAAGCTTCCCAAGTCATCTAAAAGCCAGATGAAAATAAGCAATAATTAGCAGTTATTATGCAAGGAATAATACTTGGCAACTTCTCCCCACAAAATGAGACAACAATTCATGCAACATCATGATTAGAAAAAATCAGACACATCAAGAAGAAAATTGGAGAAAAAAGCTTCCACTTATAAAATTACAAAGAAAAAGTCATAAAGATCAAATGGCCACTTGGCAACTTCTCCCCACAAAATGAGACAACAATTCAAGCAACATCATGATTAGAAAAAATCAGACACATCAAGAAGAAAATTGGAGAAAAAACTTTCCACTTATAAAATTACAAAGAAAAAAAATCATAAAAAACTACAAAGAAAAAATCATAAAGATCAAATGGCTACATGTTGTTATGGCTAAGATTATAAATTTACTTAGATTTAAGATCTCTTTCTCCTTAAAATTAGACCTGGAGTGTAGTGTATGTAACAGGTAATTCCCCGAGATCCAAGTGACAGATAACTTAAATACGCAAACTAGAAAAATATTGAGCTGCTGCAAATTAACATGTTTCTCACACTCTAGTCAGTATCTTTTTGAGGTATGCCATATAGAAACAAAGTGGAGGGACATTATGAACCAAAAAAGAAGTGAAGGGACATTAAAAATAACAAATTTTCACAATACTAATCAATTATATTTTAACAAAAGAAATAGTCTTGAATTGAGGATTTTAGTAGTAAGTTCCATCATTGCTGAAAGAACTGACATACAACCATGCTAGTTAATGATGGAATGACTGACCTGTGCTGATTGCATGATTTGGACAGAGACGTACTGTGAGACAACCAGAAAAACAGGCAACACAAGATATGCAAACGTATCTGACCATCCAAGGGGTGGGTGTCCATCCTAAGAAAACAGCCATATCACCAAGAATCAGGATAAACACCAAGACTTTCAAATTAACAATTAGGCAAGAGAGGCTCAACCATTAACTTTAGCACAGGCAAAAAAAGGGTAAAAACATATTAACTCCAATAATGTCAGGAACTTACTACAAAAGGGAAAAGCCAAGAGATACCACTGCCGTTCTGTCGAGCAGCAATTGTAGTTGGACCGGCCAGCGAGGGTATCCAAAAGAATCCTTCTGTGAGGAGTCCCTTAAATGCAATGCAAACAAACAGTTAGAAATGAGAGATAGCAGAAGGCAACAGAAGGCAAAAATTAGTAAACCAACACAAATATGTGATACCTCATTTGCCACATTTGACAGGGCTCTATAAAGCCCAATCCACACCGGAATTGTGGCAAGAGTAGGCAGGCATCCTGCGGAGAGGCAACAATGAAAAGTATATGTAAATCAGTCACCAACAAAGTATGAAGTATAAAAGGTGCTACAATGCCGGAAGATGGTATAATAATTTACAAATCAAGCAAATGCAAAAATAAAGCAGGCGTTGTGTCTTTCTCTTTTGCATGAAGTAGAATTGTTTTTGACATGCCTCATCAGCAAAGGGCAAAAAAAAACAGAAAATAGTAATATTTCCAATTACAATTATTAAGTTCCCTATTCCAAGATTTGAATTTTTGACTCACACAAGTCTAAAACTTTCTTAAAGCCCAATGATAGAGATTGAACTAACCGGAAATAGAAAAGATAAAACAGGAAAAAAGTAAAAGAGAGTATGTGGAAAATAAGTAATGGCATTGTGATGGGAATAAAATGTATCCTGTGTACCTGCTAATGGGTTTATCCCAGCTAGTTTATATAATCGAGCAGTTTCAAGTTGAATTCTCTCCTGAAAGTACAAAAGAAAAGTAGCTCAAAGATTACAATGGCTTTCAGCATACCAAAAATTACATCAGACAACCAAAGCCTTCTTTTGCCTTTAAAGCAATGAGCATCTATTTTGTTTATCATAACTAACACACTAGAATTATGAGTCAGTTTCAATAGCCATATTAACCAAAATAATAGTCATCCCAGCTTAAACAAAATGCAAAAGTTCACCTGATCTCCAGCATATCGCTGCTGAATAGCCTTTATTTGAGGTTGTAATGATCGCATGGCCATGGCAGATTCTACCTGTTTGCAAAAACAAAATAACTGAGAATACATTCACAAAACTTAAACCAGTATTTTCTGTATTGAAATAAATTAGTTAATTTTTTAAAAAAAATACATAATAAAGAAAATATTGAGAGGGAAATTAACTCCTCCTCTCTTCCTAATTTACTTCTATTGTTTTGTTCGGTTTTGTCTGAAACTACAAACCTGTTTCCTAGTCAAAGGAAATGTAGCAGCCTTAACAAGCACAGTCAGGAGTATAATAGCAAAACCATAAGCGTACGGAACGTGCAAAGTCGATAACCCATCTTTTAAGACCTGAATGAATTCAATCCAAACAACAAGAACTTGTTACCAGCAGAACTTCAAAAGGGAAACATAAGAAAAGAAAGAACTTTTTTTATTACCTTCAAAATAGTTTCCATGGAATTGGTTATTCCCGAAAGCCAATCACTGTTTTCTTGAGTAGTAGTGGTGGTCGTAGTAATAGTGTCGGAAGACGAGACGGCAGCGTCGGCAATCGTATAGAGAAGGCTTTCGGCTCGAGTAAACAGCTCTCTGATAACACCCTCGGAAGCATCCGGGTCGGGCAGGAATCCCGGTTTGAACCCGAATTTGGCGACGGATAAAGAGCCGCGAAGAAATGGTCTGTGAGAGGAAAAACCGGAAAATTGAGTTCGATTTAAAAGAGGATTGAGGGGTCCGGTTCGGTCAACGAAAGGGGATAGGACAAGGAGCATGTTAGGTCTGAAGGAGAGGGAAGCGGCCATGCTTTTTTATGTGGAAACCCTAGATTTATAGTTGCAGTTGCAGAGGTTTTTGTCGAGCTTGGTCTGCTGCGTTTGAGGAGGAGATGATGTGGGATACGTGAGCGCAAAAAATTTTGTTGGGTTTTTTTTTTTTTTTTTTTTTAATGCGGGATAAAAGCCTAAAAGGAGAAGTCAATGGGATCCTATAAAAATATCGTTAAAGCAAAAGAAAAAAAAAATGATCGGAAAAGATATTTAAGGCTTTTTAACACGTGACAATATAAAATGCCGGATGATGACGGATGATCACACAATTTATACGGTTTCTTTTTTTTTTTTTTATAAAATGGATAACTTCAATTAAATTCGAAAAGAGTTCAAACCTTTAAGGGTCGTTTGGTTCGCGAAATTTTTAATTCTATTTGAGAATCATTTTACCCTCAAATTATTTTACTTGATAAATTTTGGGGAATATTAAATTCTCATGTTTGGTTGCATTAAGGGGAATATTTGATTTCTATGTTTGATTAAAAGAATTTAAAATTACTAAATGCTGAATTTTACTATACTACTTTTTTGTATTAAAGTAAATAAATAGTTGATTTAAAATGAATAACACATTGATAGAAGTTATTTTAACATATTTATTTATTTATTAAGTTTATTCATTTGAGGAATATTAATTAATTTCTTTAACACAATTTTTTTTGATGAAAAGGTGACAATTTATTTAAATAGTAATTGTAGGAAGATTACAGGAAAGTTGATCATGGAAAATAGTAGCCTCCACAAAGGGTGGAGTGTCCTCTATCCAAACCATATCACTTACAACATCTTTTGCATATTTAGCTAACAAATGGGCCACTGCATTACCACTACGTTTGACATGTTTGATGGAGAATTGTCTGAATTGTAGCAGTGACACTTTCATGGCCTCTAATAACGCCCCTGCAACAGAATGATCTTCCCCACGTTTAGTAATAGCAGAGATTGCTACCATCCGCCACCCCTGTTTTGCTAAAAGAGCAAGATTAAAAGTTGACAGGCACTTAAACCCCAACCCACCCTCCGATTTTGTTTATAGGATATAGGATATTGAATAAGTAAATTATTTCATGATAATAACTATTTCAGGATATGTGAAATACCAATGAAGATCCACATATCACCATTTAAGCACATAAATTATTTCATGATAATAATGTTTTAAGTGTAAACCACACATCACCACTTAAGCACATTAGGTAACCTTGGAAATTTTCATTCTTTAGGAAAAAAGAAATTAATATACCAAAAGCAGGAAGTTAGCACAAAGAAAAGGGCTACAACAAAAAATCTTAAACACCAAACTGTAAGCCACAAGCTAAAAACAAGCATACTAAACAAAAAAAGATCCATCACCATTCGTCATAATAATTTAACACAAGCTAAATGCAACGATAATAGCAATTTCAAGATATGTGAAATACAACAAAATGATTTCCATAATTCATAAGTCTTAACATTCATAATAACTGTTGCCAAAAATAAACATTCATCATCAACATCCATTATAACATCCATCACCATTCGTCGTTCATAATACTAGAGAGAAAACCAAAAGCATCTTATTAACCAAAGTAGCATACTATCATCCTATCATGAAGTTAGAAACTACATATCTCCGCTCCAGGTGTAGTCAAAGGATGGACGATAGGAAGTACATTCATGCAACTGTTTAATCATATAATCCTTCCTATATTCTCTAGGCATAGCAAAGAAGAAATCTACCTTATGACTGTCTTTGCTTATGTATTCTCCAACACTTAGCACTTCATCCCTAGAGAACCCTTCAAGTTGCATGATTTCTGTACAAAGTGCCATCCTCCTATCACTACCCTCAGCCTTTTTCTTGAAGAATGAGGCTATACCTTTGATCTCCTCAGTAGCCTCTTGAAATGCACTCCGAAAGTGGCTAATTTGCTCAACTAACTCACTTAGTTCATCAGAACTCCTTGATCTCTTTTTGCTAGATCCGGCTCTTATACTTGTCAAAAAATTTATGTGACATGTTGAACCATTGACTTCATCTCTAACATCATCCCTTTCATCTTGAATCTCATCGTTACCTATTTCATGACTATCTTGAACCATATCCTCTTCCTCATCATTGTCTTCAACTGCATCTGCTACAGTTTCAGCTCCTGCACCAGTAGCTTTGTCTTTTCCAAATATGATGACAAAGTCATTGAAATGAGGAAATGCTTTGTTTCTCAACCCTTTAGCATGCAGATGAGTCTAACAACAAATGCAACAATGGTCAGAAAATGCAAAACATATAGAGAAATTATGAATTCAAAAGAATTTGTATAGTACTTACCTTAACCCATCCATCGAAGACATCTTTCGGTGCAGTCAAACATTTTTCAGTATCATTCCACCCAAATCTACTACCGATGTTAATCATCTCACAAATGGCATTATATTGTCTCTTGAGTAACTTGACTCTTGATTCAATATGTGGATTGGCCCTTAGATTAAATGTCGGAAGTCTTTCCTCCAACATCTTCTCCAACTGGCTTAAGTAGCCTACTCTGAAAGTCCCATTATCTCCCTTCCACTTGGGATCCTCTGCCGATACATGTAGGCATTTAACTAATTCATCATCTTCTTTCTTGGTCCAATGGTGATGACCGAGAGTAGCTTTCTTAGTTGTTTGTTTCTTATTTTTATTTTCATTTCTCACATCCACATTCATTGATGACATGTCTAAGTCTTAATAATATAAGCAATCAAAGATAAAAAATGTGTAACAAATCGAAATTGATATTTGTATCATCCAAAACAATTCACTTACATTAAATATGTGAAAAACATATAATATAAATTATTCAAATACACCAAACTGTAGCAACAACATCAAATTAGATCTATCATATTCAATCATTGTCTAATGGAAAATATATGAAACCATACGTTACAGAAAACATAATATTTGTCCCTACACTCTACAACTGAAATCATACAGGAAAAAGCATAACATAGCATAACATAACACTTGTACTTAAGTACGCAATGCCATCCAATTGTTGAACATCTCTTTTGCCAACTTGTCTCTCCACTCAGTCCAAGCATTACTTGGCTCACAGTGCCTGATCAACCCTTCTTCATCATCCCCTTCAGGTTGGCTAATAATCTCATTGTCAACATCACTTTCAATGGGGTCAATAGACATCTTAGACCTAATAAAATTATGGAGAAGACAACAAGCAGAAATGATTCTATACTGTGTTTTTACCAGATAAAATGATTTTTCCCTTAAAATTGCCCACCTAGCTTTCAATATGCCAAAACATCTCTCTATGTAATTTCTTGCTCGAGAGTGTTTCATATTGAAGTATTCTTGAGGTGTGGTGGGTTGGTGTCCTTGCCTCCAATCATTCAAGTGGTATCTTTGGCCTCTATATGGTGCTAGAAACCCTTCCCCATTTGTGTACCCAACATCACATAAATAGAATAAACCTATTTCAATGCACAACTTATTTAATTAATATAATGGTTAAACCATTAACTAAATGAAGACCTATCCAAGATCACTTATGTATGTAAGATTACCTTGTGGAATCCTTAAACCATTTCTCCTAGTGATGACATCCCTCAATACTTTACCATCTACTGCAGAACCTTCCCATCCTAGCAAAACATAAATGAATTGCATGGTCGGTGTGCAGACACCAAGAACATTTGTAGCAATTTCATTTTTCCTTGACCTGTACTTAGGTTTGTCAACTGAGGTCACATTCACTCTTATGTATGTTCCATCTAAGGCACCCAAATAACCCTAAATCGAAGAGATTACAAAAGTAAGTAGGTAAATGCACTTTGGGAATGTTGATATGTTGTTTGAAAGGATTTTAAGAAAATACCTTAAACCATTTCCATCTTTCATCTGTTGAATTATATGGTATTGGCTCTGGTCTTTTAAACAAGAGTGAATGCAGACTTAAAACAGCTTTCAACACCACATGAAATCATCTACTAATTGTCTCACCAAATCTTGCAACTTGACGCTTAAGAACCCTATTTTTTGTATGGTGAGCAATGATGTGAAGAAAGCTGATAACCATTTCTTTTGGACTTATATTTCTATTTTCCACCAATCCTCCTGTTGTTTTTAGCAAGTGACACAATTTTGCAAAAGCGCTCTGTGCATTCTACAATTATCAACACTTTGCCTATCACTCTCAAAAACCATTTTATGTAAATTTATTGTCCTAATATTATGTCTCTCAAGTGTTTGGTCAACATATGATATTCTTCCCCTCCTTGCAAGTCTCCTAGCAACTAATGTTACAGCCACAAACATAAGCATTTCAAACATAAACTCCAGCTGCCTCATTTGCAAAATAAGTACTGTAACTAGTTGCATCTTCTTTCTTATTGATAAACGAGCCATAACTGTATGAAAACAAAAATTGAGCATGGTTAATAAAATATTGATAATAATAAATAGCTAATTTTGAATAATAAATATTGATCATAATAAAATATTTCTTTGAATCTATATCATACTTAATAGATTCAATTGATAAAGTGAAGCGAACTGGGGAACTTGAAAATAGTAAGGAAAAAACTTTTGCAGATGCTCCAATTTTGTTTCCTGTTACTGCTGATTCTCCACAATGTTGTATGTTTTCAACCAAATTATAATTTAATAATACTTATTAATAATTATAATTTAATGTTAATTATTAAAAATATTTATTAATTTTTAATATTTAATTAATATTATTAAATTAATTAATAATTATCTACTGAAAAATTTTTCCCTCAAAGCTCTATCGTTCTCTCTACTCTCCTATTATTCATCCACTCCTCCTTATTCAGTCAGATCTAGTAATTCATCCAAATCCCATTCAAGCAAAGCAAATAACCAAACAAATTTATCCATATCCAAAACAAATCAAACCTAAAATCAGAAGTTCATCAAAAATCAAAAACCCAAATTTCTCATAGCAATTCCAAAAACCCATTCAGTTCATCAAAAGCCAAATCTTAACATAATGGGTATTTAAGCTACAATCTCAAAATCAGCCAAAGCCCAGCAAAACAAAGGTTGTGTAAACCATGTTAGAATAGAAACAATAAACATTTTATAATGCTTGGTCTGTGAAGGAAGAAAACGTGAGGAAAGTAAAGAGATGAAGCTTTTAGCAAAGAGAAAAAAACGAAAGGAAAGGAGAAGAAAATAAAGCTGTCAGCAAAGAGATGAAATTAGAGAAAAAGAGAGAAGATGAAATCGGGAATGAATGGATGAATTAATCAAACAAAAGGCAACAGAAAAGAAAAGGAATGGATGCATCGCAGGCCAACATACCTTCTCAGAGGAGATTAACGGTGAGGAAGCTTTGAGTTGTAGCCGCAAGATGTGACCAACGCTAGAAAAGATCAACAATGCCGAAGGAGATCGCCTGGGAGTGGGGTGACTGGGAAGAGAGGGGTGTGGGTGAAGGTGTCGTGCAACAGATAGAAAATTAGGTTTTGTTTTTGTGGTAAATAGTTGTAATATTATAATTATTAGAGGGTAAATTTGGCTTAAAAAATAACTTTCCCCCTGAAAAAAAAAAAACTAAGCACAAGGAGGAATTTTTTCACTCCTATTTTCCCCCCATTTTTGCACTGTTCGGAATGTAAAATTCCCAATGGAAAAAAACCATGTAAACCAAACATGGTAATTGGATTATGGAAAAAAAAATCCCCCCCCCCAGTAATTTAAAATTCCCCCAACCAAACAGCACCTAAGGGTTATAACTTACAAGAAACAATCCTTGGCATGTAACAATCGAGTTTATCAAATAACAAGCATTGAGAAACACAAGTAGGAGAATAAAAAAAAAAAAACAAAAGAACAAGAAAGGTTTCCTCCAAGCTTGGTCATCATATCAACACATCCATTAGCTTCCCTATATATATGCGAAATATTGACATTTCCTAGTTGGCGAAAAAGTGCTCTGCAATAAAAAAACAATTGCATTATGAGTATGGAAAATAAGAACATTATCAAGAACATACATGAGAACACATATGGAGTCGAGTTCCACGACAAGGTTTGAAAAACCTTTTGAGACAACTGTTTGAAGGCCATCTCTCAAGCCCTAGAGTTCAGCATAAACATTGGAGGCTATTTCGAGATTTTGGGCAAATCTGCCTAGCCACTTTGCATTGGCATTTCAGAAGATGCCACCAACACCAGCCTTGCTTGGGTTACTCGACATCGAACCGTTAGAGTTAAGTATAATGGTATTGGCAGATGGAGGAATCCAACAAATGTTCAATTGTAAGTTTCGTTTCCTAAGGTTGTTTGGGCACAAAATTGCCTAGAACTCTTTGATTCTTTTTTGAAGATTACCAATCCACTCTTGGTTGGTGATAAACTTGTTATCAAATATGATACCATTTCTATTAGTCCATATCAACCAAAGGCAAAAAGTGAACACAACCCTCCAAGGAATCGAATCCAAGCAAGAAAGTTCTTTGGAGGAAATGTTATGAGTGATCCAATCTTTAAACTCTAAGTTAAAAGAGCTACAATCCCTCTTACGGATGCCAACGAGATCCCAAAGAGGTCTAACAAAGTTGCAATCTCTAAGGCAATGGGAGTTTGTTTCATTCTCAATGAGATAATAAGGGCAAAGAGGATTAATCATCATACCCCTTGAAGCTAAGGTTTGACGAGAAGCCATATTGTGATGCAAACATTTCCAAACAAACCAATGAATTTTGGGAAGAGAAGGGGTTTTCCAGATCTCCTTCCAACAAGTAGCTAGAGAGAAGGAGTTGATTTTAACCATTTTATAATCAGACCCTACAGAAAAGTTTCCATCAGTAGAGAATTTCCAAGCAAAATAATCAGTCATGGGGTTCTTCGTTTGGATAGGAATAGCTTTGATCTATTGCTGAATGCCATCTGGAATAGGTGCACCAAAAGAATCAAAAAAATTCCATTCTCCTTGGGTAGACACCACATCTCCGACCACTTTTGAACTTTCTCGTGGGGATCAAGGTCCAAAGATAATGGAACTATGGTCATGTTTGGTGCATAGGATGATAGATAGGATAGAATGATAATTATCCTATCTTATATTTGGTGCACACATTAAGGGGAGGATTGGATTGCAAGGAGGATTAGTCATCCTCCTAGTATAGGATAACTCAATCCTCTCCAAAAGGTGAAGATTATTCCTAATCCAATAGGATTAGAAATAAATGCTCATATTTTTTTATTTTATCCTTAACATTTATATTTAAAAATTAACTTAAACATTTAATAAAATAGTAAGGATCTGTAATTTGTTAATATAATTTTTTCCTTCTTTTTCATTTTTCCTTCTTTTTCTTTCTTTTTTTTTCTTGTTTTGATTAAAGAAAAACTATAATTTTGATAAAATAATATTTTCTTGAACACATTTTTAAAAAAATTTTTTTAGAAAATAAATTTTCAACATAAAAATTATTATAAAATATATTTTTAACTAGTTTTTTCTTACATTTAAATTTTTATTTTTTCTTTCTTAATTTTTTTTCTTTTTGCCTGAAAAAAAGAAAGAAAGAAAAATGACTATTAAACATAAATTATTAGAAATTATATATTTTTTTAATTCATCAAAATTGAATTATTAAATTTAACTTGTATTTTTTTTGTTTTCTATATTTCCTTATAATTGACAAAAAAAAAAGAAAGAAGATAAAGAAACCATAAAAATAAAGAAAAATATTTAAGAACAGTTTTTTGGAAAATTTAATGTAATTAAAAAATAAACTTATTTCAAAGAAAAACTCAATTTTCTAAAAAATATATTTAATTTACAATAAAAATTATTTGAAATTTAAATCATATAAAAGAAATAAAAACAAGAAGGAAAAAAAGAAAAAAATACAAAAAATACAAAAAATGCTTTTTATAAAAATTCATTTCTTAACAAAATAATTTTTTTGAAAAAGTAGTATAAATTTTTTAGAAGTAATTTTTTTATTAAAAATTTAGCTAATAAATTGGACTATTAATTATAGTATAATAAATAATATTTAAATTTTTATTTTTTCATTTATATTTATAACAAAAAATTATAAATTTAAATTATGTTACCTTAAAAAAGAGTACTTTAAAAAATCATTTTATACTATTTTTAATTTTACACATAACAAATATTGTGAAAGACATAAAAAATCATATTATCCTATTCTTAATCCTTGTACACACCAAACATAAGATAGGATGATGTAATCTAATCTTATCCTATTCATAATCTTATATTATCTTATCCTATATTCATTCTATGCACCAAACATGACCTAAGAGTCTTAGACTTGACCAGTCATCATTCCAAAGCATTGTCAGTCTACCTAATTTGATAACCCATCAGATTCCTTTTGCAAGGAGATTCGCTTCTTTATGCATTCCTGACCGAAGATAAAAGCAGGATTTATTGGTAAAAGAGTCATTTTTGAAATATTTAGCTCGAAGGACTTCTCTCCAAAAGCTTTCAGTTTTAATGAGAAATCGCCAACCAAGTTTGGCCATATTAGCTTCATTGAGTTGTTTCATATCTTTAATTCCCAACCGTCCCTTGTTTTTTGGAAGGGTTACTGTATCCCAATTAACCAAGTGGATTTGTTTGTGATTGTCATATGATCCCCGAAGAAACTCTCTAGTGATTTTGTTGATTTCATCGCATGTGCTCTTTGGAAGGTCAGTTCCTTGCATATAGACAATGGAATGAGTTGAGAGTAGATCTAATAAGGGTGGCTCTACCAGCAAAAGAAAGAGTACGTGCTTTCCAACTAGCAAGTTTTCCACAAACTTTCTCAATGATGAAGTGAAAATTTGTAGCTTTGTGCTTTTTCATAAGAGGAAAACCAAGATATTTCCCGGGTTCCTTCGTGTGAGAGAATTCCAGGATAAAACAAATATGTTCTCTGATATTCACGAAAGTGTTCTAAGAGAAGAGAATAGTGGATTTCATGGCATTGATTTTCTGTCATCAGATTTAACAAAAATCATTCAAGACCTTCCATATGGTTCTATAGGTGGAGTCCTTGGACTTACCATTAAAATCAAATCATCAGCATAAAAAGATGTGATAGTTTGGGAAAGTTGAATATGTTTCCAATAATTGTTGTTATATGCTTCACAAATTTTTAACAAAAGATATTCCATACAAAGAATGAATACGTAGGGAGATACGGTTCCTTTTATTAATATCTACTACACCAATTTTTTTTATTCGATAAACGAAATTAGAAAGATAACATATATTTTATTTTATAATAAATAAAATAGAATATGCGTCATCATTTTAATACTGTTTTTAAAGCTAAAAAATTTACTGACAATATATTAGATATTAATTTTTTTTAGAGTAAACGTCATTGATTTATTAATTAGGAAAATTTTGTTAGACATTTTACATCGTAATTTTTTAGAGATATTATAAAGTTTGACAATTCAAACTCTAAAAGAGTTCAAAGAAGAAATTAGATCAAAATTGCATGTTTTGAATGGAGACTAAAAATGAGAAAAAAAAAAGAACGGATGTTTTGAGAAAGTTGGTTGGTTTTGCAGATGGGGTATATGTGAAACTCAAAGTTTAATTATCCAGAAAGGAAAATGAGAAATGTATGGATTGTTTGTATCGTTTTTGTTTTTTGTTTTATTTTTAGATTTTTTGAAAACAGAAGCAAAAAACATGTTTGACAACATGTTTCCGTTTTCAAAAAACAAAAACGAAAACAAGAATTTTCAAAATTATTGGAAACAAAAATTTCTTTGTTTCTATTGTTTTCGAAAGCATATTTTCATTTCTGTTACTGTTCATAAGTAAGTGAACAAAGTTTATATATTAAGATAATATTAATATTTTATAATAAAAAATTAAAATAAAATAAATTAATTTTTAAATAAAATAATATTAAATTTTAATATAAAATATTAATTAATTAATATTTTAAAATTAATATATTTATTTTAATATAAAAAAGTTGAAAACGTAAAAAGCAATTAAATATAAATTACATTGAAATATAATATTATAATATTATTTAATTTAAATTTCTATAATAATTTATTGAATATATTATATATTTTAAATAATATCATTTATTATAATTTTGATATTTTAATAATTAATATTATTATCTAATATAATTAATTTTTATTTTACTAAACATTATTATTATTTAATATTATATTCTATCTTAAATTTAAAATATATCACTACAACTATTAAACAATTTAATATTGTTAAATAAGTGAATACTTAACATTAAATAATATTATTTAGATTAAATATAATATATTTTAATAACTATATAATTTATTATAAATTAATTAGTTAAATATTTTATTTAATAATGTAATATTATTATTTCAATTAAATAAAAAACTGTTATTAACAATTAAATTAAATAATATTATTTTATTTAATATTATATTTAATTATAATATTATTTAAATTATATTAAATTTTTATATGATTAAATGAAAATATATATTATTAGAATTAAATAATATAAAATACTATTATTTAATATTATCTACATATTATTATTTAATAAATATATTATTTTTATTTAATTTTTAAAATTTTATTTTGTGAATTTAATTATTATATTTGAATCAGTTTAAATATTTGTTTTCAAAACATAACAGCATTAAACAAATATGTTTTCTGTTTTCAAAAATTGAAAAAAAACAAAATAAAAACAAAATTTTCAAAAATAGAAAACAGAAAATGATGCCAAACGATCCCGTAGTATTTGGTTTTTATTAGTCTTTAAATTTTTTCAGTTAACAATGCTTAAATAATTTTTAAATGAATTAGATGTTAAATAGTATTTTAGTTATTTTTAAAATTGAAATTACCAATCATAAATTTTGATGGATTAGATACTATTTTAATATTTTTTTACATTTATCTTTATTTAAATTTAGATATTAACACTCTTTTTAATATTATAGATAGGCTAAGCATAAATCCATCTTATGTCTAAAATATATTTCTATAGTAGAATTATATTGATTTCAATTGGCTTAATTTATATTTGAATGTTTTAATATATAATTTTTGTCACTTTTAAAATTTTTCCGTTAATAATGTTGGCTTAATTTATAGTTTTTGTCAATTTATTAAAATTTTCCTTTTATGTGAATGGCTTAAAGTATATTTTTTGTTACTTCCTAAAATTTATACGTTAATAATGCTTTGATTATTTTCTTTGTTTTAAATAATTCTTAGATGATTTTAATTGTTTTAAATGGATTAACTAGTATTGTAATAGTTTTTAAAAAGTTTAATAGTAAAATATACCTTCAACTTTTTGTATAAAATGAAAATATACCTTCAACTTTTAATTTTATTATATAAAATCTTAACTTTTCAAAATAACGTAATTAAGTATAAAACCTTAATCTCTTTTTTTTTTGGCAAAAAAACTTTAATATCTTATTTATTTTATTTAATTGCATTATTTTAAAATGTTAAGGTTTTATTTATAATAAAATAAAAGTTTATAGACTTTTACAATAAAATTAAAGGTTGAAGGCTTATATTCAATTTGTGCATAAAGTTAAAAATATATTTAGCTATTAAATCTTTTTAAAAATGATTTTTGAAGATATTGATAGGTTTTTAGTATTTTTTTTTTTGAAAATAAGTTTTTAGTATTTTCAATGTGTTTGAAGTTATGTATTTAAGTTAGTTTTGGTTCAAATGTCGAGCTTGAAACCGAGAGAAAGACAGAGAAGCCCCAGAATAGGCTTGATCTTCAGACTTCGGCTTAGACATATTAAACCTAGCTTTTGGGCTCTATTTTGTGTTCTTGCAATTGGACAAAAACCATTAAACACAGTCAGCCCTTCAGAGTAAACCTAGTCATGCGTCAGATCAGATTAGGTTTGGATCGACCCCAAAAAATATAATAAAGGCTTAACTGTATGTTCAAGTCAGAGCTGGTTCAAAAATTTTAGCCTAATTTTTAGTTCAGATTTATTTTCATTTTTATACTATAACTCCAAGCTCAGTCTGGCTAGGTTCGAATATAATTTTATTTATTTTATTTTATATTTTAATTAATTAATTAATTATTATTTTATTCTTTTTAAAATTTAATTTAATTTGTCAAAATTTGTATATTAATTTTCATATTAAATATTTATAATTATTTTTATTAATCAACAATGTTTTATATACATATAATTATATTATACTTAATAAATATATAAAAAAATTAATTAATATTAATATTCAGGCCGAGCCCCTCTTTGAAAGGTCAAGTCCGGACGTGTCCGATTTTTAAACGGGCCTAAAAATTTGTCCAAATTCGATAATTGCATCAAATATTTTTGTTCAAGTCCAATCAAATATCGGACAGATCTTCAGATTTAAGATGATAGCTTGGCTCTTGAGCAGATTTACTTCGGAGGCGGAGAGTTTTCATCAAATAATATTCGGGTTGTTTTGCAATTTTGTTCCCCAACCCGAGTCTCATCTATTTCTGCATTTGCTGATTTGCATGATGATGGCCCATAGATTTAGCTGGTTCGTTTGATATTGTTGGTTGAATTCAAAAGTTGTAGTAATTTGAAGAAAAGTATGTGTTTGAAACATTAAAGATGACTCACTTTCCAAATTAAGTTTAGCTTGGGGAAGTATTGAACCCTTATGATGTTAGTACTACACATAAGGTCTAAACCAGTTTTTCCATTGCAAACGCAAGCCCACACTCCGGCCTGTTCGAGAACTAATGTGACAGGAGGCGATAAGAAAACTGTTGTGGGGCATACAACATGAGGTCTGAATCTCACCAATCACACTCTTTGGATAAGAGAGGAATCCATAAAAACATAACTCTATTGGATCTTGTTTGATTCGCTTCGCATCAAATCTATATGCCAAAACCCAACCGATCAAACCCCATTTCTCTTCCACACAAGCTCCCGGCATCTCACAAAATCTCCCTCTTGAGGATCAGCAGCTGACACTGAATTGCAGAATATCAAATGGCAGCAAGCTTGGCAACAATGGCTATGCTCCATGCAAAATGCCTCAGCTTCAGTTCGACCACGATGGTCAACCCAACAAAGCCAACCGCAAAACCCATCTCCCTTCTCTCCATCCAGAACCTCCACAAAGGCCTCACCATCTCAAAACCAGCTGACAACTCGAACCTCCCTTCTTCACTAGCGGGCACTGCCATTGCCGGAGCTATCTTCTCGACCTTGAGCTCATGCGATCCTGCCTTCGCTGCACAACAGATTGCTGAAATAGCTGAAGGAGATAATCGTGGGCTAGCTCTATTGCTTCCCATAATCCCAGCCATAGCGTGGGTGCTCTTCAACATCCTCCAGCCAGCACTTAACCAGCTGAACCAAATGAGGAGCACCAAGGGGGTGATCGTTGGGCTAGGACTTGGGGGATTGGCTGCGTTAGGGTTCGTGTCAGCACCAGAAGCATCAGCCAGTGAAATCGCCACGATTGCTGATGCTGCAGCTAGTGACAACAGGGGTACCCTTCTTCTTTTCGTTGTAGCTCCAGCTCTTCTTTGGGTGGCCTACAACATTCTGCAACCGGCTTTGAACCAACTTAACAGGATGAGGTCTCAGTGAGATATGGATTTTGTTTGGTTGTGATGGCACGCAAATATTTACCTGTAATTGCACCTTTATGTTAATTAATAGAACTTTCTCTTTTACTTGGAAACAAATTTTCTTTTCCCTGGTTTGAAGTGTTAGTCTGAAATGAGAAGTTGAAAAAGAATGGTCATTTTCTTTATAATGTTTTAAGAACTGAGAATACGTTACTGATTGTTTGTAGTCTAATTTCAATTTATTAAATATGCTATAATTGTAAGAAATCTTAACCGATTTATCTAATGTATCAACACCAAAAACAACACATCATAGATTATAAATGCGGAACATGATACTAACCTCCAGCCATTGATATCGAAAATATTGAGCTGCGATAAAATAGCGTGTCTTTCGTATTTGATCTTCTAATCTTAAGCAAACTCACTAATGTTGTGTTTTTCAGAATGCTCAGGTTAGGGACCCAATACCCTATATTTTTCTTTATATACGTCTTCCCATTAAAAACGTAATTCAATTTTGTGGGCAGTTATGACTTGTAGATATGGATAAATAATTTAAAAATTATTAGATAACGATAATAAAATATAAGACCACAGGAAGTTTTAAGAGGTTGTGAAACTAACCTCAAGTCTTTTATTTTCTATAAAACACTACTGACTAAGTAGTTAACTTATGTGGGGAACTTACATTCTCCCACTTGGTCTGTATATTTTATTATACTTGCTATTCCATCCATAATCTATGAATCCTTATGCTTAAATTAAAGAAACAAAATACATGAATCATGGTGACAAGTCCTCTAAGAATGAGTAATATCTTCCATGTATTACAATATATTTCACCTCTTCAATATCAGCCTATATGTGATAACATAACTTAATGAATAAACCTTATGTTTATTCTAGGTCCAAAATTTATTGTTATTCTCAATAACTAATATGTGCACCAAATATTGAGAAAACAAAACAAATGAATAAGAGTTTCATTACAAATAAAAGTTGTCCATACAACTAATTCACAAGATGGAACCAAGTCCCATTCACACTACATGATCCTTAAAACCTTTTGGTGGCATGCCTTTAGTTAAAGGATCTGCTATCATCAATTCAGTGCTAACGTGCTCAATGACCACTATGTTCTCTTTAACACGTTCTCTTATGGCTAAATACTTAATGTCGATATGTTTACTTCGACTACCACTTTTGTTGTTTTTAGCCAAGAAAACCGCAGCTGAATTGTCACAATATATTCTTAATGGCTTTGAAATGGAATCCACAATTCTAAGCCCAGATATGAAACTCTTCAACCATACACCATGTGAGGTAGCCTCAAAACAAGAAACGAACTCAGCCTCCATGGTAGAAGTAGCAACTAAAGACTGCTTTGCACTCCTCCAAGATATGGCTCCGCCAGCAAGCATGAAAACATATCCAGATGTTGATTTTCGTGAATCCACACATCCAGCGAAATCTGAATCTGAATAACCAACTACCTCCAGGTTGTCAGTTCGTCTATACATAAGCATGTAATCTTTGGTCCCTTGAAGGTACCTCATTACTTTCTTTGCAGCTCTCCAGTGGTCCATACCCGGATTACTCTGATATCTTCCTAACATTCCGACTACAAATGCAATGTCAGGTTTGTGCAAACCTGAGCATACATTAGGCTTCCAACAGCTAAAGCATATGGAATGTTTTGCATTTGTTCCCTTTCAAGTTCATTTTTCGGGCACTGGTTCAAATTGAACTTGTCACCCTTTACTATTGGTGCTACACTTGGTGAGCAATCTTTCATCCGAAATCTCTCAAGAACCTTATTGATATAGGTCTCTTGAGACAGTCCTAGGATACCTTGAGGTCTGTCTCTATGGATCTTAATGCCAATGACATAAGATGCCTCACCCATATCCTTCATATCAAATTTCTTAGAGAGAAATTGCTTCACCTCATGGAGCAACCCTTTTTATTAGTTGCAAGTAAGATATCATCCACATATAGGACAAGGAAACAAATTTTACTCCCACTAACCTTGTGGTATATGCATTGATCCATGATGTTCTCTACAAAACCGAATGAAGAGATGACATCATGGAATTTTAAATACCATTGACGGGAGGCTTGTTTCAATCCATATATGGATTTCTTAAGCTTGCATACCAAATGCTCACCATTACTAGAGGAGAATCCTTCCGGTTGTTTCATATAAACCTCCTCCTCTAGGTCTCCATTCAAAATGCAGTTTTCACATCCATTTGATGCAGTTCCAAGTCAAAATGAGCAACCAATGCCATAACAACACGAAGAGAATCTTTCTTTGATAGGGGAAAAAGTCTCTGTGTAATCGATTCCTTCCTTTTGAGTGAATCCTTTAGCTACGAGTCTTGCCTTATATCTATCAATGTTGCCTAATGAATCCTTCTTTGTTTTAAAGACCCATTTACATCCAATGGCCTTTGCACCATTAGGCAACTCAACAAGATCCCAGACTCCATTAGATGCCATAGAATTCAACTCATCTTTCATGGCATTGTACCATAATTCAGATTTACTGCAACTCATGGCTTGTGAAAATGTTTCAGGGTCATCTTCGGCTCCAAAATTATAGTCAGACTCTTGTAGATACACAACGTAATCATTAGGTATTGATGATTTCTTCATTCTAGTTGATCTTCTTAATGTTGTGTCAGCATCCTCCTGTGGAGTATGTTGCACAACTGGTTGCTCAACAGTCTCTGGTAATTGTTGAACAACTGGATCTACTGGATTGTCATCAGCAACTTGTGGAGCTTCAATGATTGGTTGTTCAACATCCATTTGAACTTGAGGGAAGTTATGAACAACAACCAATTTGTCACTTGAAATGGGAGCTTGAATATCTGAATGATCCTTCTTAGAAACTACGTTCCGAGATTGATCACTCCCACTAATCAAGTCATTTTCAAGAAACTTTGCATTTCTTGATTCCACAATTCTAGTGACATGTGATGGACAATAAAATCTGTAACCCTTAGACTTTTCAGCATATCCAATGAAATACCCACTTATAGTCCTTGGGCCCAATTTCTTTTCTTGTGGATTATAAACTCTTACTTCAGACGGGCATCCCCAAACGCGTATATGTCGCAAACTCGGTTTCCAACCTTTCCATAATTCAAAAGGTGTTTTTGGAACGGCTTTAGTTGGAACTCGGTTTAATATATACACTGCCGTTTTAAGAGCTTCGGTCCACAAGGATTTAGGAAGCTTGGAGTTGCTAAGCATACTCCGTACCATGTCCATCAAGGTTCGGTTTCTTCTTTCTGCTACACCATTTTGGTCTGGAGATCCAGGCATAGTGTATTGGGCTTGAATCCCATGCTCTTCAAGAAACCTTGCAAATGGACCAGGTGCTTGTCCATCCTCAGTGTATCTACCATAGTATTCTCCACCTCTATCTGATCTCACGATCTTAATTTGTTTTCCACATTGTTTCTCTACTTCTGCTTTGAAAACTTTAAAGGCATCTAATGCTTCGTTATTATTATGAAGCAAGTAGAGATACATGTATCGTGAATAATCATCTATGAATGAGATGAAGTATTTCTGACCATATGAGTCCATATCCGGACTACAAATGTCCGTATGTATGATCTCTAATATGTCTGAACTCCTCTTGGCACCTTTCTTTGTCTTGTTGGTCTGCTTTCCCTTTATGCAGTCCACACAAGTATCAAAGTCAGTAAAATCCAAAATACTAAGTACTCCATCATTCACTAACCTTTTAATTCTCTCTATGGAGATATGTCCTAATCTCCGATGCCCCAATATAGAGGACTTTTCATTCATAACACATCGTTTAATACCTACATTGTCTTGGACGTGCATTATACTATTTGAAATATTATTTTGTAAATGAATTCGAAATAAACCATCAATCAACATCCCATTTCCAACAACACTAGATTTATAAAGCAAGCGAAAAGCATTTTCATAAAATTCAAAAGAAAATCCAAGTGGTACAAGTCTTGAAACTGAAATTAAATTTCTAGAGTAACATGAAATATAAAAGGTTCTTTCCAAATTCAAAACAAAACCAGTATCTAAAACTAATCTGCACGTCCCTACTGCTTCCACTTGAGAACGCATCTTGTTTCCTGAATAAATGCATTGCTCACTGGCCATTGGTTTCCTTTGGTTTAGAAAACCCTGCAAGGTATTTGAAACATGGATTGTAGAACCAGAATCAATCCACCAAGTGTTATGACAAACATCGACCATATTAGATTCATAACAAACAAGTGAGATTGGATTACCTTTCTTTTCAAGCCAAGCCTTATATTTGTTGCAGTCCTTCTTCATGTGTCCCTTCTTTTTACAGAAAAAACACTTTGACTCTTTCTTCTCAGTCTGGATAGGTATTTTACCCTTTTCCTTTTGTTTGGCTTGCGCTTTGTTCTTTCCTTGTGTTGCTATATGTGCACTTTCACCCATTTCCATTAGCAACCTCCCTTCCTCTTGAACACACATGGTCAGGAGTTCATTTATTGACCATTTTTGCTTATGTTTGTTGTAAGAAATTTTGAAAGGTCCATATTGTTGTGGAAGGGAATTCAAAATAAAGTGCACAAGGAAGGATTCAGACATCTCAACCTCAAGAGACTTCAACTGAGCCGCTATGTCCCTCATCTGCATGATGTGCTCACGCACACCTCTAACACTAGTGAGTTTCATAGATGATAACTTTGTCATTAGGGTGCCAGCTAGTGCCTTATCCGAAGACTCAAACTGTTCATCAATAGCCTTCAGCAATGCCTTGACATCTTAACACTCAGGGATTGAACCACGAATACTAGCCGATATACGTGTCCTTATGAACATCATACTTAAGCGATTAGATCGCTCCCATCGTTCATATAGGGCAATCGCACCCTGAGGGCTGGTATCAGTAGGTACAGGTGGTTCATCCTTCCTAATGGCATAATCAATGTCCATGCACCCTAATTGAAGAAGAACTCTCTCCTTCCATATCTTATAGTTATCACCACTTAAATAGGGAACATCACATTTATCATCTAAAAAATTCAGAGGTTGTATAACTGCAAATAAATCAAACATTCACGCTTATGTTACAAAATTTGAGGCAAATAAACATATATCATGCTTTACCAATGTAAATCATGCATCAAAATATGAATCAAATAACATATAAAACTGCCTGTGGGCGAAGTTCTAATTTAAGCAGATTCATATATATAACTTTATGATGAAACTAACAAATTATATTCCTTTTCTTAACTCCTGTGGTAAATTAAGAAAAATAATTTGTTACTTCATCTTAATTAATCACACAAATATAACAAAAATTCCTGTGGGATAAAATTTATCATATTAAATATGATTAATTACAATTAATGTCATTTTCCATATGTGACCGAATATACTTGATATATAATTTAACTTAATCAAAGATGCTGTGGCTATTTCTTGATCAAGAAAAATTATATGGATCACATGACATCAAATTTTATGCATAAATAATAATTTTTCAATCATGTATACAATTAACATATTATGAACAAATAATATTGTATACATACATTCATTACTTACACATAAAATTCAAGCATACAAAAATATATCATTTGCCAAATAATGATATAAACTTAATTCTTTCATGATTAATTTAATAATCACCACTTTCAAATTCTTGCTCATAACCACAATGCAAGATTTATTTAATTGTTTAGAAACAACAACAGCAAGCTAAACCAAATACATCACCAAACAAAAGACAAGGAAAGAAAAAAAAAATTTGCCTTTTCAAATTTCCAGTAAATTGCAAATACTAAAAAAAAAATGCATTAACTAGCCATGAAACTCTAAAGGTTCAATTCCCATCAATTATCATATTCAACCGTGCATTAAAGCAATCATGAAAACAACATTTTATATTTTAATTGGGTCGGCTAGCATTTAATCGTATATATAATTGGTACAGAATTATATATATGTATATTAAACATAAGCTTTCAAGTGTGTCCCATTATTTTAATGCTTTTAACCATTCTATTGGAAGCACCTAAATACCTGCCCAGCATGGTTTAAATATTTGATTCTTCAACCAATGTGCTTTTGCTAGGCAGAGAAGTATAAGCAGGAAATTACTTACATCTTACCATTGTAACGATGCTGGATTGTATTTTACAAATCATATTTACAATTTTCTTTGTTCTTTAAAATAATGCACAGCAACAAAATTGCTCAAATAAATCAAGACAGAGGTTTTAAATGCTCGGATACCAATTGTAAGAAATCTTAATCGATTTATCTAATGTGTCAACACCAAAAACAACACATCATAGATTATAAATGCGGAACAGGATACTAACCTCCAGCCATTGATATCGAAAATATTGAGCTGCGATAAAATTGCGTGTCTTTCGTATTTGATCTTCTAATCTTAAGCAAACTCACTAATGTTGTGTTTTTCAGAATGCTCAGATTAGGGACCCAATACCCTATATTTTTCTTTATATACGTCTTTCCATTAAAAACGTAATTCAATTTTGTGGGCAGTTATCACTTGTAGATATGGATAAATAATTTAAAAATTATTAGATAACGATAATAAAATATAAGACCACAGTAGGAAGTTTTACGAGGTTGTGAAACTAACCTCAAGTCTTTTATTTTCTATAAAACACTACTGACTAAGTAGTTAACTTATGTGGGGAACTTACAATAATTAGTTTGTATTTCCTTAATTTGGGTCTTATTCGATTAATATATATATATATATATATATGTATATATATATATGCCATAATTCAATTAGTTACATAATATCCCTCCATCTTTTAATATTCCATGAATAAGCTCAGCTATTTAGGTTTAAAATATATTGGAATTATAAATGAAAATTTGACTTCAATATAAAAGTCACTGGGCGAACACTTAATCCCTCGGAATCAATTTAACCAATCTAAACTGACCTAAAGTTTTAAGTGATTTGTATGAAATTTTGATTTATCACTACTAGTAAAGGTATTCATTCAATTAATTCAATTAATTTTTTATTTAATTAATAATTTTTTCATTCATCCTTTCTTTCATACCAAGAAAAGCATAATTACATGAACCTTCGTAGTCCAAAACCACCTCCATAAGACTGCAACTCACCATCAACTTTGTCCTTTTCAATGTTTAAATTCCAACTTCGGGCTAAATATTGTCCCCCCATCTCAATTAATAGAGCCCTCTAAAAGAATTATATATGGAGTGGACAGTAAGGAATGACTAAATTCATCAACATAGTTAAGTTCAAAACAGGGCGCAAATTACATTCAGTTCCGCTGTTATTAGAACTACAAAACATGGGGGTGGCAACAGTCCCTGACAATGATATTGGGGAGCACGAGAGTGACCCCAACTTCATGGTAAAGGAGAACAAAAGTCCCCCCCATAACAGATGAAAAATAAAAACAACGGAAAAAAATACATTTTGATCATGTTGCCTGACTATCTTCAACGAATTCATCAGGCTGGCTATCAAGGTCTTGAGAGGCTGTTAGTTTGGCCTTCTTGTAGCTGCTTGAATTGCGAAGGATTGCTTGCAAGGACATGCTCTTCGGGCTAGAAGGTCTGCTCCAGTTAAAAGCAAAATTAAAGACAAGAATATGAGATAAAGACTACATGCTATACAATGGAAAACTTTGAAATCAAACCTAGCACTATGGCTTGTTTGAATGTGGGGTTACCGTATTCAATTTTTCCATTCTCTTGGTAAGATAAGAGTGCTAGACTGTATTTAAGAATTTGGAATAAATTCGAGCCTCAACCATGGATTTGGAAGACTTTATAGGTGAAAAAGAGGGGGAATACTAAAATACATTTACAGAATTATCGGATAAAAAAGGAATTTTCTTTACTTTTTTTTTTTTAAATTTTTGTTGGAGTTATCAAAAGAACAAAGAATTGAAAAGCTGCCAAAACCAATTTGAGGAATTCTTTCCTGGAGTTTGACATTTGGATAAGCATTGCAAAAGATCTTTGCCTGGCTACCACCAGAATTTGAGAACGACATAAAATGCAAAGAGACAACTTTTTAAATTAACAATCACAACAATAATTTTCATCATCAAACTCAATGTCAAGAAGAAAAAGATATTAGATAGACTAGCTTTCACCGTGTGACAGGGCAAACTTCAGTTAGCAAGTTTAAGTTGCATAAGTATGCCAACTGTAGCCTCAAACCTAGCAAGGAGTTTCTAAACCATACATATAAATTGCTAACAATAGCAGTAAAATTAAAACACAAAATATGCAAGATCAATATCTTATAACAGACAAAGGAAATTATTTATCATTGTCAATCCAACTTACCCTGGTTTTTTTTTTTCTGTTCCTTCCAACTCCTTCCAGTTCCAAGTTATAAGATCCTATAGCAAAATTTAACATTAACAGAAGAAACTATCATCTATATGCTGGATCACAATTCACAATTAATAAAATGATGCAACAAAAGTATGAGAATAATGCAGATAATCTTATGTCCTCAAATGTAGTTACATCAAAACATGTACGGAAGAAGGTCAATAACCTGTATATAACTTTAATGCATACCAACAATATCAGCTAGACACTTCAAAATATTTAGAAAGAGAAAAACAAATTAAAACAAACAAACACTTTCGAAAAATCAGGTGCACGGAGAAGGGGTTGGGGAATGGTTGGAAGTGGGGTACTACCTTTCACGAGGGCCATGAAATCATGTATTCAATGAAAATGAAGGGAAAGAAATTTCCGGTTGCTTTATGGTAGGTCTCCTAAACAGGTGTTTCAACTGATTGCAGCTAATGTACAGGCTAGATTCTGTGTTTCGAATATAGATGTTAATTTTGTTAACAATGATCTTTGTAGGAAATGGGGAATAAATCACCAATGGTCAGTTTTGTAATGGCTTTTCCCTTCTGGTTTGCTTTGTAACACCTTTTTTTTGGATTTATAATATTGAAAAAAGAAAAAGAAAAAAAAAGATGGGGGAATTCTGAAGTAAAAAGCTGAAATTGGTGCACTTGTCCGTTTTATTGAAAAATTACATAGGCACAATGAAATAAGATGCAACTAGCAAACTAACAATCATGATATAATCAACTTTGCTCATAACTATAAAAAATCTGAGATAAGAACACGAATATTACCATTTCGTGATGAACTATCATCAGAATAGTCAGATGATGATGAACCATCAGATGGAGTTCTGGTGCTGGAATCTGAGTTGTCTACTCCATCTTCATCATCAGAACTATCCTTGTCATCATGCTTAAAAATTGTACCCGCTGTAGCCAGTAAGCTCTTTTTATTTGCCAAGTTGTTTACAACTTTCTCATCATTGCTTCCAGTATCTTTTGCAATATCCACATGAGATAGACGCTTGTTACCTCCTTTATTTAGAGATTAATGGTGTTTTTAGATCTTTCATAGGTAGAGCTTGATACAGCATGAGCATTGTTTTTCTCCATATGAGTATGCACCCTTGAGGAATTGATGTCAATTGGCCTTTGAGCTTCTTTAGGAATGGAATTGATTTTATTAGATTTATTAGATTGCAGAGGTTCTTTTGCCACACTTCCAGAAATGGTCAAAAGTAGCTTACTTGATTGAACATTGGACCTATGTGGTTCACCCTTCGATGATGATCTTTGAGATTGGATGGAGCTAGATTTGGCAGCTTGGGCTTTTGTTTCCTCACGTTGATTCCCATTTAACATCTGGGAATATGGTAAATCAGGTCTGGATCCACCTGAGTGCACACCAGGCTTCTTTTTCTTCTTCTATTCTTCTTTCACCACAATTTCCACTCCTTTCTTATTGGTCACCTTATCAATGAGTATCTCACCAGAATCAACAATTTCATCCTGGTGTTGGCTTTTGATCCTTTCACTTTCACAGGGAACTTCTATGCTGTTATCAGCATTATCTACGTGGGTGCTTTTAGGGTGATCTACATTGATGACATCTTCAACAGGCCTTCCCCCATGATTGGCTTTAAGTGTATTTTGGGATGAGTCAAGCTTGTGATCAGGGCTAATTCTAACCCCTGTATTATTCTCAGTTCCCAAATCTGATCCATTCAATTGTGGTGCTGAACTTGAATTTGCCTTCACAGTCCTCGTGGACTTAGATGATGCACTCCCCTCACTCATGTTATCAGCCAGGTCTGTTGGATCCCGGTGATCAACATCATACATTCCTTGTAATTGTGGGGGTTCCACCGCAGTAGAACTTTTCCTCTTAGTTTTCTTCCTTGGTTTCTTGTCCATGTTTTCTGCAATTGCTGGACCATTGTTGCATTGCCGCAAGGACTCCAGCACATCTCCAGTTACATCATCTGCTCTCACATCAGTTGTGCCACCTTTCTCCACATTATTACTCAAATTGTTACCACTCACAGAGGTAGGATGCCTCGAGGAGATATATCACTTGCAGGACATCTACAATGTACTGCATCTACTGCTTCTTTTCCCCCGACAGGATCCTTAGCCTTCTCTGACTTCTTCATTTTCTTGGCAGAATTCTTAGGTTCCATAGTTTTATCTTCCAATGTACCACTCTGATTTACATGCCCTGAAACCCCAATGTAACTATGGAGACTAATTCCCTCTTGGGGCACAAGCCCATCCACACGATTGGCATTCTGATCAATTGAATCTCTTGTCTTTATTACTGATGCAACATCTGGTTCAGGTGCTTCAGTTTTGCTTTCTAAGTTGCCATCATTGGTATCAGCCATATCATCATCACCCACTAAAGTAGCATGAATATTATCAAAAGTTAATTTCTTGCCTTACTAATCATGGACAATACGAACAGAAGACTAAGGTCGAAATCAAAGGGAAAAAAAATAATTGCTTATTTTAGCAGAAATGGAAACTTACCCCCTGAGCAGGGCACTCTCCTTGTTTTGCTACCTTCTTGCGTTTCCATTGAAGAGATCAGACAAGGTTCAGAAATTGCTGCACCTATAGAATTTTTTCCAAAAACAAATCCTGGATCAGCTTCGCTGCCCAAATCTTTGTGATTAATTGCTTCTATGGCCTGAAAAGTGTCCATATGAACATCTTTTGCAGTAGAGATTTCACTACCTACTTGACTAGCATTTGATTTTAGCTTTTTCCTTTTCTCCCTTCCACCACTTGCGGTGGCAGCCAACAAACGGTTTTCTTTTACAGATTCAGTATTTAAATGGTCTAAGATAGCACTTGTGCTTTCCAATTTTTTACCTAAATCAGAGGTCGTATTATCTGGTCCAGTGCCTTTTTTAACGAAGTCAGAAATTAAACCTCCATTTGCTATTAAATAATTTTCAGTACCATCTTTCTGCTCGGCTTTGTGCTTTTTCTTTGATGGAGGCCCAGATTGTGAGGAATTTTCTTTTGACTTATATTCTTGTTCACTGACAGAAACATCTTTTTGTTTATTAGTTTCACATTCAGATTCTCCTGAAACTTTTGTTTCCTCATCAACCATCCTTTTTCTAGTGGCTGATCTCTTAATTCTATCAGAAGACAAACTCCTGCAGGTTTCATCAACCAAATTCAAATCATTCCAAACTGCACTTCTTCCATTCTCAAATGAATTTTCCTGGAGTACATTGCCTGAATCCAACGCATCTTTACCAGATTCAACAACTAAAGCACCAGTTTCTTTGATATCATGGTCATGGATGGCATCTTTGTTTCTCTTTTTAATTTTTTGCATTTTCTTTAAAGCAGATGCAGCAACAGAAACTGGTAGACCTTTGCATATTTTGTTATCTCCAACATCTTCCTCCTGTACCTTCGGCCCTGACTCCATATTGCTAGCAGGGAACAAAACCTTGGAATTACTATCAGCTGTATGTTCAACTTCCATATGCAAATTTTCTGAATTTTCTTTGGTGGAATTACTAAAAACAAACTGTTGAGATGCAGAATTCTGTTTTGCATTGTTCCCATCTTCTGGCAACGATGCATCATTGACGTTGGACAATCTTTTGGAAGTACCATCAGGTAGTAGATCAACCACATCAGCTGCAGAATTATTAGTTGTGGTACCAATACAGGCTTCAGCATTGCCAGTATTAGGTTTGCGGGAATTATGATTTTCTCTATGCTCTTCTGCAGTTGAGGCATCAACAGAAAGAAACCAACATTTGCTCATTCCATCAAAAGCACTTTTTACAAACATGGAATCTGAAAGGTGATGAAGATATCCTTTGCGCTTTACCTGTTCATGTGTATGAAGCCATCAACATACGATTTAAATCAACGGCAGACATCCCTAACAACCTAGAAGTACAAGATATAGCACTGTAATTTTAAGGCATTAATCTTTATCTCCCCAGTGTTAGGAAAGCACAACGGGTGTTCATACAGTATCTTTTCTGCACATCAGCAACACAAAGATATTATCTAAAACAGAACTTCAAAATACAAGCAATCAATATTAAAACTAAAGTTGATATATCAGCCACTAAAAGTTTGAAAGAAAGAACTATGGTTTATGAGGATTTGCATCGGAAAAAAACCGTCCATCTACAATATTAAAACACCTTATGTTGGTGAAAAGAAGTTTTTTAGATTAGCTTGAATTAAGATTAAAAACAAGTTGACAATTAGAATCAGTAACTAGTTTCCAGCATGACAAAGCACGAAGAGAAATGATCCAAAACTTGCATCACATAACTCAAATTTCTTATCATAACATTGCCACGTTACTTCCTGATCAAACATTCTAGAGTAACTCTTGGTGAACATCACCAACTTTTTCCTCCATTTGAACTCCTCCAGCTGTTTTCGTAACCCGATTTTGGGTCTATTCCAGGGCAAATTTCAATAGTTTTTCGTTCCAATTTTGATCTTTGGGATCTCAAATGGCTGAAAACAGTGCATGGACAAAAAAAACTCTAAACTGGCAATGAATAAATCTTTGTGACTTACTTTTAAGATCAGAAACAGTGTCAGAGTCGGAGACGGTCATGGCCAGCTGGGTGTAGAGGCTGGTATCTATGAAAACAGCATTTAGGATAGAGGAACCACTGGAACCGGAGGTAGAATCCGGCTTTTCCATATCCGGTTAAAGTCGGCGGCGACTCAGAACTCAAAAGGTTTTTGAGTTTAACTATCAAATGAAGTGTAGTTTTGTCGGGTCAGGGGATTTGCTCGTGTAGAAGAGGGAAAGTCCTTTTCTTATATGGCGCCATATGGAAATGGAAGAATGTTGAAGCTATGCTTGTGATCGTATAATAAAGATATTAGGATACAAAGAATTATACACCGAAAATAAATCATTAGTCGAAATGACAATTGACCAGAAAATGCCAACTCCAGGGAAAAAAATAATAGTCAATTCAGAGAGTCTAGCAGCTCTCAGAGTTCGTGACAATTAAGTTACCCAGAGTGTCGGCGAGAAAGATACAAATTTTGTGAGCCACGACTGTTGTCAACCTTCCTAAATAGTTACAATTCATAGTAAGTTCAACTTTTTCATCCTGATTATACGCACGAATAGACTGACTCACAAGTGATCATTAACCCTCCTATCTAATTTGTGAATAGAACACAAACTAACCATAGTCCACAGATACCAACATTGAAAGTAATTTTTTCGTGATTTGCGCCAGCTGATTCATATGATAACAAAATCACGGTCATCGCTTGCACTGAGTATTGGAAGCATGTTGCTAATGAAGCGTTGGTTTATTGGCCAAGGGGAGACTTTGGGACTTTGAGTTTCAAGTTCAAATCTAATCATATGCGAGTTTGAATTTAATTTGGTTATTTACTAGTTTACTTAGTTATAACTATTTATTAGTTTACTTAGTTTAAGCATAATGATTTTCATAATTACTAGTTCAATGAATGTAATAAGCTGATTATGATCGTAACTTCTAATGAAAATATACTGTTCAAAAAAAGTTTTGGTAGCATGTTCTTCTTTGCAAATTAACCTCATTATAACCACCTTACCGTATAAATCATTCAATTTATCCAAAAGTGTAATCAGTACAAACAAAAGGGGAAATCAAGAGGGGGAGACAAGGAAGCCAGAGCAAATTTGGTGGATAAAGAGAAGGGAAGGTTAAGATGCAAAGATATCGAATGAACTAAATTTCAAAAATGTGTCCTAAGCTTGAAAAGCTTTATGAGCTGACGGACATGGAGTGTGATTATTGTTAGAAAAATAGAAAAAAAGGAGAAAGAAGAAATAAATTTGAAGTGTGAATATTAATCACTTTACTTAAGAATTTAAAAATCTCCTAAGATACAACAAAAATTTCAAACTCTCACTAATACAAGTATGAAACTTCATATGAAAGTTAAGCACATAAGTTTGGATATTTCTAATGGCCAACCAACACTTTTGAATGGGTAAGTCTTGTTCAAAAGACACATCTTCAAACAAGTTGTCTTTTAAACATCACTTTTGGACTAATTATATTTACTAGCATCGTGCATGCCCGCGGGATGCCGCGGGGTACAAAGGTAAAGAAGGGGCAAATAATATCTATTTGAAATATGGAAAATAGAATGCAGATGCAGGGAGCAATATGATCGAGATTATGTATTCAAAATACAAAGAAATCTTTAGAGAACTTGGCAAAGCAGCAAAATATCCAAAATGTAATAAATCTGCAATCTAAATTGGGTACAACCATGGATTTATCAATTAGGTTTGGAATCATAAATGTTAACTTCAAATACCAATGATTATTTCATCACTATCGAACAGAGATCCCTAATTTAAATATGGTTGTCAAGCACAAATCACCTCCATCCAGTCAACAGGATTTTCTTGTGATTACTACATCTGTAACGCAGAGACCATAAAAGTGTTGTTCAGTGTAGACAGTGTGATATTAGCTGAGTGTTGAAGTAGGTATTGTCGATGGAACTCATTAGGCACATGCTGCAACCGAGAGAGCAAACATGAATTAGGTAGTAGTAAATTAAAGAAAGATAATATAGATATTAGTGATTACCAAGACAAATGGCATCTCAACATTCAACCGTGTCATCTTGCACTTAAGGGAGTTTTGGTACAGGAGAATAAGGAGTTCATCTAAATTAATTGATTTTGCATCTATATGAATTAATGGATTAAACCAAGGCAAATCACAAAATCAACTCCTCATTCTCTCTCTCTCTCTCTCTCTCTCTCTCTCTCTCTCTCTCTCTCTCTCTCTATATATATATATATATACTTATAATAAAAGAAGGTCTTTTCAATTCAGCTTTCCGCAGCAAAGCCAAGATGATACATGGCCTTCGACTGAGTGACTGAGGCATCGTCAAAATCGAAATCTCATACATAACTATATTTAATTTGATAACAATGGCAACCAAAAGACTTTGAATGCATCATACATTTGAACAGAATATGATAGAGAGTCGCAAGAGAACTTTGAAAAAATGATTTTGTGTTGTCTAGTTCATTTGAGGGTTGAGTTAAAGAGCTGGTTTGATCTGTTAAAAGGAGGGAAAAAAAACAATTGGTGAAGTATCAGAATTTGAATCCTGGAACGTGCTGAAATTCTCAAGTCAGTATTTATATAGAAGATATGAGACGAAAACCAAAAAACAGTTGAAAGTAAAGGTGGTTTATAGAGATTTCTTCCTCAATGTTTTATTTTATATTTTCTACCTTCAATCTAAGTGCCATGTTGATTAGATTAAGATATAAACAAATGCGTTTGTAATGAAATCTTCTTCTTGTAAATCTCATGAACTTCTATTTCAAGCATTGAACCTTAGAAAATATTTATCCTAGCATATTTCTAAATCTTTTTTTATATAATTACTCAAATACATTGAACCTTCCATTCTTGACTCAAAAAAGTTTAACCTAGTGTATGATAATTAAGGTAAGCCAAATCCATAAACAAACGGAAGATCAATGTCCAATCATTAAATTCAGCTTATTCATCAAAGGAAAGGCACATGTAAATCAAAATCAAAGGAAGATATTATATGTTTATGCAGCTATTTGTTCCAAAATTAATATGAATACTCAATGAATTATGATGCACCAACATCCCAATAACGAATGTTGAAATAGGCCTAAAGCTACTGCATTATTATTAATGGCCTCTAAAGGGAAATTACTCAAATACATTGAGCCTTACATTCTTGACTCTAAAAAAAGTGTGACAAAATTGATATTTGATGATGACTTTATCTAGAAATATGTTGAATACATTGATGCTGGCTACCAAAATTCTCTTTCTTTGTTTCATCTTCTTTATAGATTTGCATTGCCTTCAAAATAATTCAAAATAATTTATTTTGAAGTTTCTGGGTGAAATTTTTATATTTTAATTTGTAAAAATTATTCATAGTTGAATTATGCATGAATGACAACTTCCTGATTTTGAATGTTATCCCTTCTATTAACTGAGAATGATTTATTTCCTTCATAACTAAATATACAACTATTTAACATTTACTTTTCTCTAATTTCTAATTATTAATTCCAATACATTTTTTACATGATAAAAGTTTGATTAAAGAAAATAGATTATGCTAATTATGTGGCTTGAGATCTATGATGCATTGATTTATTTACTATTTTGATGTTCTTTGTTCTAAAACCAAAATAGTTTATCATACATTATCTAAAAAAAAGTTCAATTCAAAATTTCATTTTTATTGACTTGTTAAATGCTCTAGAACTTAGATGGTGTTGGATATTGTATTTTTTTTTCCATTTGAAATGAATCTGTTTTATATTGGTAACAATTTTGATCTAGGACTATAGCAATTTAATCATATACTGGGCTTTATAGTTTATACACATGAATAGAAATGATAGCGTGTTCGCTAGCTTCAATTCCTAGGATATCTTTCACCAAGCTAGCACTGCCCACAATCAAATAACATATCAACTTCAAACTATTCCATCCTAAAATAGCTTTGAGTCATGGCCAAAGAGATTTACTTCAGCCATTATGGCTCTGCCACTAAGAAACTTTATTACTTCTCCATCTTTAAAACACATTATATTCAACTAACACGATCACTAAAGCTTATAACTAAATTTTTTTTCTTATTATTTTTGGTATGATGCTCAGATAAACATGGACAAAATGACAGTTGATTGGGGTTTCATCATTGAGATCAACTATGTTAATATTCAAAGTCTTTGAATATCTTCTATAAATATGTATATTTGTTTGCAGATTCTAAGGATACTGCATTATTATTAAAGCTACTGCACAAATTAAAATCAGAATGTTGATTTCATAAAGAGCAGTTATTTAATCATAAAGATGAAAGCAATAAAGATACATAAAAATTGTCTCGTATAAGAAATTAACTGCAAAATATTGAATACAAAAGTTAATCAGATAAAGAAAGTGGAAAAGGCAAGAAACCAAAATGAATAAGAAAGACATAAGGAAAAGGAAATAAGGGAGGCTGTGGATGTGGGTCGTCGTCTTGCTTCAAAAATCAAAACCCAGAGGTGAAACATACTAAACTAAATAGTCTATACTCTCGAGAGGGAAAAAAGGGAAGAAAGCATCAGCAGAATAGCAAGGAGAAGATTACCTTTTTTGAGCTGGGGAGTTTGCTTGGTTTTCCAAACGGGTGAACAGTTATGAGGAAGCAAATTTGCAGCAGCATTCAAACCATAGAAAGGAGAAGGAAAACCCAAAGAGCTTCGCGGTTAATGGGTAGCGGAAAAAGCCAATCAACTCTAAACAGGGAGAGGGCGTACAACAAAACCCAGCGTTTGAATGTCATGCGCGTTTCTTTGAATAAAAGAAAAACAAAGCAAGAAGAAGATGAGGGCGTGTCTTTGCGAATCATCACGGTAGGCACGCAATAAAAGAAAAGACGTCAATTTGAGAAAAAAAATTTTAATAAAGCTAAAAATTTGGAAATCTTTCTTCCGTCAGTACCTTGAGTTTCATTACAATCTTACATACTTGGGCTATTAGGATCGAACATTAGGGTTTCAGAAGCTAATCTTGCAGGGGAAGAAGAAAAGATATGGGTTTATGTGTGACCGGCATAGGTTAGCAAGAGAGGTTGAAAGGAAAAAGTTAAAAAATTTCGATAGATATGGGTGGATGATAGGGCAGTAAAAGGGAAAGTGAATTTCCAAAGCAGAAAGATGAAGAGAAAACATGGAGAGAAGCAATGGAGGCTAGAAGATTCAAAAAATTGCAGAGGCGACGTGACTAAAACCTCTTGAGGTTTCGGTGGGGAAAACAAAACGGGAAGTAGCACACGCACGAAATCAAGTCAGGAAAAAATATTGTTGAAATTACCATTTGACCCAAAAACAAATAAAGAAAACCAACCAAACGGGATGAACAGTGGAAAAACATAGTAAAAAAACGTGGCAAAAGGGTGAGGTGCTGGCTTTCCAATTTTTATTATATAGATAGATTGGTACTAGTCATGTCTGTTAGATATAACTTCTTGAGTTCTGACAAATTATGTTATTCAATGTTTATTAGACATAACTTCTAGCAATTTAAACTTAATTTCTAAATTTCACATTTCAAACTATTTAACATTTTCCCACTAGTTTGAAATGTTTGTTTAACTCACTATTTCACATGACAAGTAATATGCTCAAAGAAGGTATCTCTCAGTTTGAACCTCCATTAGTGTTTATATCTTAATATCTAATGAAATTAATGGTGTCCGTGGATTGAATCATAATTCCTAATGTTAGATTTAATAAAATTACACACATTAGATTTGGTTGCATGTTTTAAGAGGTTTATTACCCTTGTAGTACTATTATGGCCATCTGCTTGTTATGATAATCATGATAATTTTACTAGAAAATCCACCAATCTCTTGTTTGAAGCGGCACCACTTCTATGATCATTTAGGTGAAGTTCTTTTTGCATAGTTATTAAATTGAGATACATACCGTGAATCGAAATTATTTTTAAGAATCGAGTATCGAATATTGTATCGTATCGTAAGATACAGATAAAAAATTTTAATTGTAAGTAACATATATATATATTTACATGTAATTAATATATATATATATATGATTATTTGATATATTCAAAATTTCATATGTACCGATATAAAAAAAACAAATAAAAATATATGTCAATGAAAGCAAAATTATTTAAATGATTTATTATTTTTATAATATAATTTTTCACATTTGTTATACAATAATAAAATATGGATAATTATTCCATACACTATCGGATTTTTTTATTCCACAAGCGGGGTTAGGATCATGACACATGTCCTATTTTATTTATTTTTTAATATTTTTATAGGACATGTGTCATAATCCTAACACTGGTTATGGAGTAAAAAAACTCCACCGATGATGTATGAAATAATTATCCATAAAATATTAAAATAAGTTGATGATTTACTCAAAAAAGTTTATATGCTTATATTTTAAATTTTAATAATTTTAAATGGGACAAAACTATTATTTTCATTAAAATTTTTAATTATTGTGAGGTAAAATTAATAGAATAATTATTCTATACATTGTCAGTAGAGTTTTTAGACTCCAAAAGCGAGTTTAGGATAGTGACATATGTTCTATTTTATTTATTTTTTATTTTTTAATATTTTTAAAGGACATGTGTCATTATCCTAATACCGTTTGTAGAGTAAAAAACTCCATTGACGGTGTATGGGATATTAATCAAAATTAATATTTGTATTAAAATTTTAAATTTATCTATATATTTTTATAAATTTTTAAAAATTTAATTGGACCATTGTTTTCATACGATTCCATATAGATCGATTCTTGTCGATATACAAAATATGATTTAGAATATGAAAAAAAAATAATTTTTTTATATTTTATTATTTTAAGGTTAATAATTAAGATTTAAGATTATAAAAGATTTTTTTTTTCATTTGAATCCAATTGGACTATTAATAATTGGGGTAAGAAAAAGACTTAATTGCACTTGAATTAAATAAAATAAGTTGTATTGTACCGTATCGAAAGTATCGAGTATCGTATAATACGTATTGCGTATCATATGACTCACTTACAATTCTTAAACAAATACAATATAGTATATAGATTCATATCGTTTTATATGAGTATCGAAACGTATTGTATGATACGTATCGCGTATTGTACGATATTAATAACTATGCTTTGTGCCTCTGTTGCTATGGACATATTGTTACTACTCCATTAAGAGTAAATCCAACTCACACAACAGACAGCACTTGATGGCTTCTTAATCTAAATATCAACCAGAGGTTCATGAGACAAGGAGACGTGCCAAAGAGGCCAGCACAACTAACATTATCATGTCCATGGGGGCTCGACTAGTCAAGGTTACGATTTCCATGGGAAAAGTAAAGGTCAAGTGGGATAAGATTGATGTGTGCTTAGAGGATATTAGCTCCCTAGAGGAGGATCTTAAGGGAGAGGTGCTGAACATTCTCCACAAGGTATTCGACATGGTGACCCAAAAAAAAATGAGGCATTGGAAGCTGTCGTAAAGGCGAGGCACAAGGAGATGGAAGAGCTCAAAGGAGAGCTTATAGCTTGTAAGATAGCCATCGAGAGTGGTGTTTTTGCTGCAGAACTTGGACATCATGTTGACATCCCAAAGCTAAAGCAATTCAAGGGAACAAGGTTAGCAAAAGATGTGGACAACTTCCTTTAGGGCATGGAATAGTACTTTTGTAGGAGTGGTATCACCAATGAGCAAACCAAGGTAAACACTTTTAGTTTGTATTTGGTTGAATTACACCGCTTTGGTGGAGACTCAAGTGTGGAAGTGGTGAGATTAGGACCGGTGATGAATTCAAGAAAGAATTTAAGAAGCATTTTTATCCCGAGGATGAGGCACGACATAGGTTATGTTGGCTCAGTTAGAAGAGCAAGGTACAAGAGTATGTCAAAGAGTTTTCATAGATCATGCTGTAAACTTATGACCTTAGGGACATCAAGGATCTGTTTTAGTTCATAGATGGTCTAAAGCCATAGGCACAACAACAATAGTTAAGGCAAAAAGGTGTCCAAGATCTGGTCAAGGCCATGACTATTGCAGAGTCATTGGTAGATTTCAGGGGGAAGAAGGACGAGTTTGAGTCTTTCAAACCCAATGGCAAGGGCAACGGTAGGGAAGACAAGAGTCGACAATTCAAACATGGCAATAGAAATCCATCATGGTGGATGTTCAAGGAGTCCAACGAGGAAGATTCCAAGAAGGATTGCGAGTCACCAAAATGTTCTTTTATATGAGGGGTTGCACAAGGTACATGATTGCTCGAAAAAAGTAAGTTGTCTACAGTAGCAAAGCAGGATGACAAGCTAGAGTAGTAGACTCTGGAGCTTGGCTCGATTAAGCCTATATAGTTCAGGGTCAGGTGACAAAAAAGGGACTAATGTATGTAGACATAGTAGTTGTAGGCAAACCGATCACAACTTTGGCTGTACATGGGCTTCAAATTTGTTTTTGTCTGAAGGTACAACCAGAAGCTTGCCTAACAATAAAGAAAGGAAACAAATATATCAAGACAGTCAACTCAGACCCAACTCTAACGATTGGAGTAGCATGTGATCTAAAGCTGTAATTGGGTTACTAAAAAGGTAAGGAATCGATTGATGTAATCCCACTTGACGATAATGACTTTATAATTGGTTTGATTTGCTTGATCGCATTTGTGCATTTGTTGTACTTCTTGCAAACTACATAAGCATCATGGATAAATGACGCCAATGTGTTATTTTGATGAGACAAGGGCCACAGCATGGAGCTAAGTTACTGACGATCATTCGATTAACCAAGAGTATGAAGAGTGAAGAGGTCACTTGCTTGGCTGTATTAAAGTCTAATAAGTCACTGGAGATTGGAGATGACAGAGTCGACTTGTTTAACCCATCGCACACAAATAATGATGATCTAGCACGAGTGGAATCTCAGTATGTACCAATGAAAATGGTTGCCTCATATGATAGGGAGGTCAGGGGCATTCTAGCGGACTGTGTGGACTAAAGAAAGAACTATATGCCAAAGCATGAGTATCTTGTTCAATGGAAAGGACTACTTGACAATGAGGCTAATTAGGAACCGGTTGAGGCATTATGGTAGTTGCAAGAACACATTGATAGGTTTCATAGAAAAGATGCGATGAGGGTATCGTAAGGACAGGTGGGGGAGAATGTCATGGCCCACACACCAAGTGTCTGACAGAAGGAGTCTTTGTACACGATCCAACGTTTATCACACATAGAGGAGGGCGAGAGACTACATGAACTGTTGGCGCACATGATCGCAACATTAGAGGTGGGGCGTATGGGACATACCATGTGCACAGACATGTAGGACTACTTGACTATTAATGGAGATCCTAAACCTAGTTATAGTCTTTGGCAGCTGATGCTATAGAGTCCCTAGTATTAGAAAGTCCTTAGGGATTTAAACTCTTGTAGATAGAGTCTTGTTGTAGTTTAAATGCTTATAGATAAGCTTGAAAGAGTCAGTCATGTAAGGGAACTCTGCTATAAATAAAGGGCCTCTCCACTCTCATTTGTATCTAACTCACTTTCACTTACTTAGAGTTTTTCAATAATAAAGCATGTTATAAGTTTTCTCTGCATTTCTCTTGCTTTATCTGTTTTCTATTGTGCTATATATTTTTATTGATTGAGTGTTCTAAACACATTTGCGAGGGCCACACGAAAACTCAACATGACTTTATACCGTTGAACCAACTCTTTGGGTTAATGCTTAGCATTTTTAATATATGTGTGGAAATCCAGTCCATATTCTATGCGATTGGATATGATTGATTTTTTATTTATTTCCTAAGATAAAGGGATTTAGTATCTTGACCAAATATTTCCTTGATTGGTTTCATTTAAAACTTTCCTTTATTTATGATTCCTTTTCCTTTTCTAAAAATGGCATATAGGATATATAGGGATTTACGTAGATTTCCTAGTTTAGCCCACAACTATTTATACTCTCTGTAAGCTATAGTTGTTTGTGTAAAAATTAGAAAAACATGTTTGTATCAGTTTCTACATTCTCTACAATATCAGTTTCTACATGGTATCAAGAGCATAAAACCTATTAAAAATCTAAGTTTGATTCTTTTCCCACCATGGTGAGCGGTCGCACAACATCAGAGGTGACTTCAAACTCAAGGAGCATGATCAACAACATTGCTTGGAAGCCTGCACATGCTAGGGAGAGCTATGGGAAGACACCTACTGATGAGATGCCACAACAGTCCCTTCAGCAAAACAGTCCTGAAATTGTGAGTACTGCCACTTTGGCACAAAAAGGTTATTTTCTAAGCAAAGTGTCACTTAAAGGCATGGATCATTGACTCAAGCGCATCAAACCATATGACCGGTGATGCATCGTTATTTCATGAATACAGCCTATGTTCTAAAAATTTTACAGTTCGTATTGCAGATGGCTTACTATCTAAAGTGGTTGGTATCGGTTCAGTTGCTATTTCTAAGGACAATGCTTAAATTTGTTCTCCATGTTCCTAATTTGGATTGTAATCTCCTATATATTAGTAAGATTATGAGAGATCTTAATTGTGTTACTAAATTTCTCCCATGTATGTGTGAATTTCAGGACTTGGATTCGGGGAAGAAGATTGGCAACACTAGGATATGTGCTGGGCTCTATCTTCTTAGAGGTAAAGAATCTGAGATGAAAATTCATAATTATGCTTGAATAGTCTCAACCTTTAGTAGTCATAAAGATAGTATAGTCATGTTGTGGCACTATTGATTTGGTTAGCCTAACTTCTTATACCTCAAAAGGTTATTTCCCACATTATTCAATAAAAGTCCCTCATATGACCAATGTTAAATTTGTCAATTGTCCAAGCATCATCTTAATACTTGCCCACATCATTCATATAAACCAAACCATCCATTCTCCATAATACACAGTGATGTTAGGGGACCATCAAGGATAGTAAATATTACTGGTTCTAGATGGTTCGTTAGCTTCATAAATGACCACACATGAGTGACTTGGTTGTTCCTCATGAAAGACAAAAATAAGGTTAGGCAAATATTTCAGAATTTCAACAAAATGGTCCAGACTCAATTCCAAACCAAAATTCAAGTGCTTAGAATCGACAATGGAAGGGAATATTACCACTCTATCCTCGGAGCTTATCTACTTGATCAGGGAATTGTCCATTAAAGCTCATGTGTGGATACTCCCTAACAAAATAGAACAGTAGAGAGGAAGACACCTAATAAAGGTTGCTCGATCACTCATGCTTGCCACTCATGTTCCAAAACATTTTTGGGGAGAAACATTGTAATAGCTACTTATCTCATAAACAGAATGCCTTCTCCTGTCCTTCAATTCCAAACATCGAGCCAAAAGCTTCTTACAACCTACCCTCATCTTCGAATTATCTCATTCATCCTTACTAAAGTGTTCGGGTGCACAACATTTGTCCATATACATCAGCATCATCAAAGCAAATTGGATCCCAAATCAATCAAGTGCAGGCTACTCTCCAAACCAAAAGGGTACAAATGTTATTCACCGGTAATCAAAAGATTTTATAATTTTATGGATGTAACCTTTTTTGAGAATCAGCCATATCACACCAAAGATGACATTCTGGGGAGAGTGCGAGAAAATATCAACTTTGGGAAACCGTACTTGCTACTGAACTAGTACCTTCACTACTAGCCTAAATATCCAGTCCACTTATAATCCTCACAAAAATCCACCACCAACCTCTTGATCCTGAGATAATTAACACTCAACTTATCCCTCAAAACCCTGAGTCTGTGAAAAAAACAGCAACAAAAGACATGATTGTTTACTCAAGGAGACCGAAATCTTAAAAGGAGGTAGAGAGTCGCACATCTCCAAAGCAAAACCAAGATTTAGAACCAAATCCAGAAGTTTTCGAGATGCATACAGGTAACATAATTAATAAACCTATCTCTAGTGATTTTCCTAGTGATCTTGACCAACCTATTGCAATAAGAAAAGGAGTGAAGACATGCACTCAGCATCCTATCAGCAACTTTGTATCCTATGAGAGCCTATCTCTAGTTTTTCGTGTGTTTGTGTCCACTTTAACAGATGTTCAAGTTCTAAGCAATATTCAAGAAGCTCTCCAACAGCCAAAATGGAAGGCTGCTATTTTGGAAGAAATGAAGCACTAGAAAAGAATGGCACGTGGGTGATTACAGAACTTCCCGAAGGAAAGAGTCCGGTTGGTTGCAAAGTGGATATTTTCCGTTAAACACAATGTGGATGGAAGCGTGAACCGATTCAAAGCTCGTCTTGTTGCCAAAGGCTTCACTCAATCTTATGGTGTTGACTATGAGGAGACATTTGCTCCCGTGGCCAAGCTAAACTTAGTCCGTGTGTTACTATCTTTGGCAGCTAACCTAGATTGGCCTTTTCATCAACTAGACGTTAAAAATGCATTTTTGAACGGTGACCTAGAGGAAGAAGTCTTCATGGAGATTCCACTAGGATTTAACTCTCAGGAGAACAATGGTAAAGTGTGCAAGCTTCGTAAGTCGCTATATGGCCTCAAACAATCACCACGGGCTTGGTTTGATCGCTTAACAAAGGTTGTTAAGAAGTATGGGTTTTCATAGAGCCAAACCGATCACATTATGTTTGTTAAGCATTCATCTGATCACAAGATTGCTATCCTTATTGTTTATGTGGATGATATCATTCTTACAAGGGACTACGTGGAGGAGATTGTTGGGGTAAAAACCCTTCTGGCAAGAGAATTTGAGATAAAAGACTTAGGAAAGCTCAAGTATTTCCTTGGCATCGAAGTAGCTCGATCAAGAAATGGGATTTCTATTTCATAACGAAAATATGTTCTGGATCTTCTTAAGGAAACATGGATGCTTGGATGCAAACCTGCAAATACTCCTATGGATTCAAATGGCAAGTTAGGAGCTCAAGAAGAAAGTCTTTTAGTTGACAAAGGTAGATACCAAAGGCTTATGGGAAAACTGATTTATTTGACACATACTAGACTAGACATTTGTTTTGCTGTTAGCCTAGTAAGCGAATTTATGAATAACCCTACTGAAGCACACATGGGAGTAGTTTACCGGATTTTTCGATACTTAAAGAAAAGCCCAAGGAGAGGACTACATTTTAAGAAAACCTCAAATAGAGATGTTGAAGTTTTCTCAGGTGCAGATTGAGCAGGATTTGTAACGGATCGGAGGTCAACCACCGGATATTGCACATTCATATGGGGTAACTTGGTAACATGGCAAAGCAAGAAGCAGACAGTAGTAGCTCGAAGTGGTGCTGAAGCAGAATTCAGAACTATGTCTCATGGGATTTGTGAAGGAATTTGTGAAGGAATTTGGCTTGAAAGGGTGCTGAAGGAATTGAGGATTTCAAAAGGAAGTTCTATGAAGGTGTTTTGTGACAACCAAGCAACCATAAGTATTGCCAAGAACCCATTTCACCATGATCGGACCAAGAATATCGAGATTGATCGCCATTTTATCAAAGAGAAAATCGAAGAAGACCAAGTCAGACTTGTCTACACACCAACTAGTCTTCAAACCGCAAATATTCTCACCAAGGCCCTTCCTAGAAACAATTTTGAAAGCTTAAAGTCCAAGTTAGGTATGATTGACATCTACTACCTAACTTGAGGGGGAATGTGGAAATCCAGTCCACATTCTATAGGATTGGATATGATTGATTTTTTATTTATTTCCTAAGATAAAAGGATTTTGTATCTTGATAAAACATTTTCCTGATCGGTTTCATTTAAAACTTTCATTTATTTAAGATTCCTTTTCTTTTTTTCTAAAAATGGTATATAAGATATATAGGGATTTACATAGATTTTCTAATTTAGCCTACAACTATTTATATTCTCTGTAAGCTATAGTTTTTTGTATAGAAATCAAAAAAACATGTTCGTATCAATTTTTATAATCTTTACAATATCAATTTCTACAATATGCAAAAGTGAATATAGCTCCCTGTAGCGAAGGGGGTCAAATATATAGCAAATGTGCATTCATCAGCATATGTTGATCATAAATTGGCAATGGTAATTAATGCCATTTATTTCTGTAGGGCTTTAGTAATATCTCAAATAGACCACCCACATCTAGTATCATATCAATTTCAGAATATTCCACTGCTATAGAATATTGTACTATCCTTTTTTCCATGCAGTTAATTATCATCCACAAAAAAAAGTTGGAATTGAATAAAATATAATAATACTATACTTATATCAGTATATCCATTAATATGCTGCTAAATATGGAGATTTATAATATTCCATCTAATGCATGCAAATCTATGAAGTTTTTTTGAATTAGTAATTTTTTTTTTCACAAAGAAGGTGGAGATTTTAAAAACTTAAGACAGAATTTATAAGTGTTGAAACTCAAATTTCAATAAAATAAGAATTCATCTCTGAAAAAGAACAACTAAAACATTTAAACTAAATTGATATGTCAAAATAAAATAAATTATGCATCTAGCTTTCGTTTAAGCTTGTTCATGAACCAAGCCTAAGTATAATAATTATAGATTTTAGATGGATGCAAATTTAGGCTGATCCAATTATTCAAACTTGATATTTTAAACAAATTCATTCTTGCATACAAAGAGAAAATCAAAGCCTGCCATTTTTTTTATTTTTTTTTTTTTTTTTTTTTGGGTTTTTTTTTTTTTAACAAATAATTAAAAATATATATAATTAATAAGTAAACAAAATCGAACTCAATTTTTGGTCAACTTTATTTATTTGATCCAAAACATTTAATAAATTTAATTTTTTTTTACAAACTCATTAAATAATAATCAAATAAATCCGAGTATAAATCCAACGTATAAATCAACCCTTGAATAGATCTACTCTGCTCTCCTACGCAGGCCAATAGAGAGACGCCAGGATCAAGAAGGGCGTCGGGCAGCAAGCGCACAAAACCATTGAATGGAGTGTGACCAGAACGGTGTGCACCGCGGTTCGTAGCCTATCCTCCGGATCCCTGCTTCGGCGTAATCTTCCGGCGATGGCACAAACATTGATGATTTCTCGATCGATGCCACTTTGGATGCTAAATTTGTTGCCACGTATAGCGGCACCTGCGCAAAACAATATCATCGCCTCCAATGTGTGTCAATCAAACCGATTCACAGTCCTTGAAGAATATTTTCATTAATTAGTTCATAAGAACTAAGGAGGAAGTTAAAATCTTTAAGAATTTCTAAAATTAAATGGTTGAATTTCGAAAGAATATGGAGACTTGATAATTTACATTTTTTATAATTAAATTTTTTGATTTAAAGAGAAATATATATATATATATATATGTATATGAGATTTGAGCTTTAAATTTATGAAATTTTATGCTTTAAAAGTGGTGATATAATCATTTAATTCCATTCGTATTTTTTACAGGCAAAAGAAGTGTCATATTCATACCTGACATTGCACGTCAATTCCACTTAACTTGTATTCCCCATGAAGAGATCTCGATAATTGATCGATGTAGCTACAGGCATCTCATGCATGACAAGTAAGCATGTAAATAAGTACAATGAAAAGCATAATAGTTGATAAAAATACAGATTTAAACAATCAACTTTTTCTTTTGAATGGAGGTTTTGATCATTTTATTTGTAATTGGATTATTTTTAAAATAGTAATTTAAAATAAAAAACTCAACTGTTACTATTTGAATTTTAAATTTATTAAAAATTATTTTTTAAAATCTTTATATAAATCAAATGAATTAAATTTTGAATTCATTTATGGTATGGAATGATTAGCCATCGGAACCGCCACATATAAATGAAATGACTGATGAGGACAAAAAAAAAACTCAGGTACATCAACAACATGGGAACAAAAACTGTGATTTTTTTTTATTGAAAAAAATCAAAATCAATTTCTCGTGTAGCAAAATACATACACTTTATCCTAAATCAAATGTTCTAATATTCAAAGCCTGTTACTGCTCATGCTTTAATATGTAAAAAACAATTAAATAAAAAAAGTAAAATCAAATGAGATGGTATAATACTTGTTGCTGTGGCGGTTTATTCAGCTTGTAAAAGAAAATTATCCTGTTATACAACTTCTATATTTTTTTATTATTTTAATATGTATAATTTGCATAAAACAAAAAAAAAATTTTTTTGGGTCGAAACCTCTGGATATACAAAAGTCAATTTGAGTCTTGACTAATTTGAAATCGAATTATTGTCAGATCCTGAACAGAAGGAACTCTGCTTGAACTCAATACCTTATTTAAGAGACATGAGCTCTTTCTACTTGGTCCAACAAGTGTTAGTTAAGAAAAGCTTTTTTTTTATTCACAATGAAACATGGTAACCAATTTGCCAAAAACCAAAATTTTTTTTGCTTTATGGAAAAAAATGAAAACGAAGGAAAGGAATGCTACGGACAGACGCGTCTGTCCTTTTTTTTTTTCAATACTTTCACTTATAACAAGTTAAATAATTAAGTCTTTTCAACCAAAAATCAGTAACTTGTTATTATAAGTTTTATGGGTGAGACAGCTGAATTTTAAAGAATATTTGTTACCTCGGTTACAAGTTTTGAGGTAAAAAAAAAAGTTGACACCGGCTTGTTATAATTGCAAGTAAGAGAATGCTAGGGTTAGTTATTTTGATAGTCACATTTCATCAATCTTATTGACTATGTTATTTTGTAGTTTTATGTGAAAATCGATTATTAATGAGGGAAGTTGAAAAGCTTAAATATGTGATATTAAAAAAAAATTTTAAGTAATCTGTAATAATAAGTAACAAATCTTCACGTAAAATTAAAAAATTACAAAACCCAATAAAATAAAAAAATATTAAAATATGACTGTAAAAATAACCGCCACTAACATTTTTCATGCAAGTATAAAAAAAAGGTAGAGTGTCTACCCCTATCATTTCCCAACCAAGAATGCATGATAAATTGATTAGCTTACGCTTTTGTAGCGGCGTAGATTGTGTAGAGAGGATGTGAAGGCACGACAATGGAAGCTCCAGACCCAATATTGACAATGGCACCACGCTTCCTGTTTAGCATCCCTGGCAGCACAGCTCTGGTAACCCAAGTCATCCCCTCCAAATTCACCCTTACAATTTCCCGCCACACCTCCTCATCCACCTCGTGGAAAAACATGGCTCGCGGATACGTTATCCCCACGTTGTTGATCAGAACACCTACTTCCACCTCTTTCACAGCCTCTTCTATCAGCTTGACACCGGCTGAGACATCGGAAGAGAAATCATGGGCCACGAACTTGATCTTGGTATGCGGAAATTGTGCTTGGATTTCAGTAGAAACTGCTTTCAGCTTGTCCGGGTTTCGACTGACTAGGATTAGGTTAAGGCCTCGGCGTGCTAGCTGGCATGCAAAGGCTTTTCCAATGCCGTCGGTGGCTCCGGTGATGAGAGCCCATGAACCATACTTTATGCTGAGGTTCTTGGGGGCTCTGAGAAATGTGGTGAAAACCCAGCTGAGAAGGAAGATGGAGTGTTTGAGGAAGGAGAGGAAACCTAAAAATGAGAGAAGAACCAACCAGATGGGTTGCATTTTGAGATGGTTGATAACTATGATCGTCTGCTCTTTTAATATTGCTGAAAATTAGGTTAAGTAAGATAAATGTTTGGTTGCCAACAATTTTTTCGGGAATGATGATAAATAATGTGAGATGCTATAAAATTTAGATTTTAAATTTCAATTATTAAAAAAATTTCAAAGATACAGTTGAAAAAATTATATATAACTAATTTTGGTCGCATTAATTTTTTAAATTTAATAAAAATAATTATTTTATTTTTAAAATATTATTATAAAACGGCTATGTGCAGTGTACGTTTCAGTAATTCGTTAGCGGTGGACTGGTGAGAAAATGCGGTGACGAATGAAAATATTTGATGATAATTGACAAGTACTGTATCAGATGCTTCCATACCGTTGTCAGAGGTGCAAAGGCTTTTTTCAGTTTTCTATTTTAATTAATACATTAATATTTTATTTTTTATAGAAAAAATTAAAATCTAAAAATAATAAAAAATAACTGTAAGTATTGAAATTTTTGAAAATTTTAAATTTATTATATATCATCTCTTTAAAATATTATATAATTAATTAATTTAATTAAATCTCAAAATTTTTAAAATATTTTAAAATTATATGTATATGAATGGTAAATTGGTATTACTTTTTCGTACCTGGTGACATTTTTAACGCATCACATTTCTCATGTTATCAAAATTAATGATACATTTGAGTTTTGACTCTTACCTTTTTTTATATATTAAAGCTATCTTTTTATTTTTTGATTAATATTTGATACATCGATTTTATTAAAAACTTGATATAAAAATCACTAAAACCATTTTTTTAATTCCATAAAATTCAATAAAAAGATAAAATATTTATTAAATGAAATTTTTTAGCAAAATTGAGGAAGTGGTGATGAGTTGTATAATTCATATGAGTAGGTACTAAATAAAGAACACATAATTAAATTAAATACAAACTTATGTGGGTACAACTAACATGCAAATAAAATCTAGCCTTCAAACAAAAGTAAAAACAAAATTATTAACCATTGTATTGTTTTCGAAGCACTTCCCAAGTAATAAATTTCCGTCAGGCACACCACCCACACAGCTACACCTGCCTCTGCGAGGTTAGTATATGTGCATTGTGCTTTCCGCTGGTTGCTCATGGCACACTTAGCGGAGATTTATGCGGTATGTCATTTAATGGTAAGAACAAGACTCCAAACATATTAAGATTAGTTTGAATAAATGGTAAAATTAATTTTAATAAAATTAAAAATATATATTTTATAAAATAATTAAAAATTAAAAAAATAAAAAGATAATTTTATCATTTTTTTTTTGTCTCATCCTTCCTTATTGTTGTGCTGTATTTAGGAATGACAATGGGTATCCTATAAATGGGTACCCGGTGTTACCTAACCAATTTAAGTAGGGTTAGGGTAGTGTGTAATCGGGTTCGGATAGTGAAATTACTATCCGTTATGGATTCGGATAGAGTTCGGGTAGTTATCTTAGGGTATCCGCTACCTGAACCCGATTATAAATAATAATTAATTAATACAATATTTATATTTTATATATATAAATTATTTATTATTAATGTTTTATTTAATTAAATTAAATCATTATATATTATAATTATGATTTTTAACTTTAATTTATTTTTATGAGTTAAATTAAATTTATTAATATAATATTTTAATTAAGTTATTTTAAAATTAAATTTAAATTTAAATTTAAAAGTTAAACTTTGACTTAATAAATAGATAGTTAAACAGATTCGAATAATTAAACGGATATTTTATATTTTATAAGATTAGAATTTAGATAACATAAATAAAAATAATTGAGTAATTAATCATATTAAAATATTATTAAAATTAATTAAATTCGAATTTAAATATTTTAAATTTAACAGATATCCGATCTGTTTACGTCTTTAACTGTATTGTGAGAAGCCATCGGGCCCCAAACTAGCCCCAGGAAAATTGTATCCAACCAAATAATTATTTACTTGATGTATAATTAATATTTTTGAGTTTTTTTTTTTTGGTTACAATTTTTTGAGTTTGTTTTAGCACCTTAATGGCGAAAACTTTTTACTTTTATGGTACGATTAAAAAGCTGTCACATATTTATATTCCCACTTCCTTTGTAAATACTTTTTGAGCAGAACAGCAGCTTGCATTAAATTAGTATCGTTATGTAATGAAGGCACAGATACATTGTAGCAGTTGACCAAATAATTGCGATCGAAGAAAGGTTGGATTACTAAAAGCAAATTTGAAGGAATATGTATCGAGTGTAGGTGAATAGCCAACGCGAATCGTGGCCGAAATGTAGCGCCAATATTCTTTGTTCATCCCATTCCCGTGAATCATATCCATCACGATCACTTTACAGAAACGCCAAAATCACACTTTCCGTGAATCATGACGTGAGTCATGACAGCCTTTTAAGTACTATCTTTCAACGTCTTTAATAATTGTGAATGAAGAATTGTTGGATTACGAAATGCAAATTTGCACAGTATAGATAGCGGATAGGTGAATAGCTGACACGGATCGTGGCCAAACGGTAGCGTCAACATTCCCATGAGTCATGGCTATGACCCATGAAGTCAAACAAGAGCATAACAAGCTTAACTTTTTTTTTTGGTGAATAATGCATAACAACTCGCTAATCTCCGGTTAAAGTACAACCAACAGTTCTGGGTAAGCTATGACCCATGAAGTCAAACAAGAGGTTATTACGAATACAACTAGGTGGGAAATCAAAAACAACGAAAGGAGTCTCCTTGATCCCCCAAGCTTCACAAGCTCATCGGCACAAGAGTTTGCCTCACGGTACACATGTTCGATCCTTACGTTCCTCAGATGTTTCAGCAATTGCCTACAGTCAAAAACAAGAGAACAGTAAGGATGAGAGTTAAGAATATTTTCACAAACATACCTAATGGTTGTTTGAGAGTTTGCTTCTACTATAAGATTGTGATATCCCCTGCTAATAGCTAGCTTCAATCCATTTCTCAAGGCCCACATTTCAGCACAAGTACTGGTCGTGTTTCCCAAATTCTTGGCAAAACCTCCTAGCCATCTACCATCCGAATCTCTAAAGATTCCCCCTACGCTTGCTTGTCCTGGGTTTCCCATGGAAGATCCATTGGTATTCAATTTAACGAATAAGGGGGTGGGGGTTTCCAGGATATGTTAATTTCCATTAAACTTCTTAAATTCTTAGGCCTGTTCATAATAGCTCGGAACTCCTTAACATGAACCCACACCCTATTTGTAAGGATTAAAATTGAATCCTCCTTTCCTTCAAAAATGAAGTTATTCATACTATTCCAAATAGTCCAAATACTGATTGGGAAAACCACCTTCCATGGTACCCCTTCGCTGGACATAGCATTGGACTTCAGATTTATGGAAATCCACTCCTCCGCTTTAAGAGACCAGCAATAAGAGAGGCTATCAGGAATGTTGAGCATATTCCAAACTTCTTGTACAAATTAACAATCCCTCAAACAGTGTGCTAATGTTTCAAGCTCCATATTACACCTGGGACAGTTAGAGAAATGTTGCACCCCCTAACAGTAAGAGTGTGTCTAGTGGCCACTTTATTATGTCCACATTTCCATAAAAAATGTTGAATCTTTGAGTTAGTTTAGGCTGTCTAGATATCCTCCCAGTTGAATTCAACCTTGGGAATGAATCTTTTGGCAATATTATAGGTTGATCCAATTGAAAAAAGTCCATTAGGAGAGGATTTCCAAGCTATAGAATCATCTTTACACCCTTCTCTTTGGATAAGTATAGCTTGAATTTTTTGAATTAAATCATCTGAAATTTGAGCACTCAATAACTCAAAATTCCAACTATCACTGTTAGATATGACCCTGCAAACTTTGAGATTTAGATCTTGTTGCAACCAAGGTCCATAAATAATAGAAGCCAGACGACCATTTCCAGTCCAATCATCAGTTCGAAAAAAGGTGTTGTTCCTGTTTTTAGCCACCACTTAATCCTTTTTTCTAAGACATCACTTGCTTTATGCAAATCTTTCCAAAAGGGTGAACAGGCTTTATTAACAAAAACACCATTCTCAGAGTACTTATTAATTAGTATCCTTGTCCAGCAATTCTCGGGTTCTATAAGGAGTCTTTAGCTGATCTTAGCCATATTAGCTTTATTGAGGTGGTGTGTATCCTTAATTCCCAAGCCTCCCTCTTTCTTATTTGAAGTAACTGTATCCCAACAAATCATATGCATTTTCCTACGGTTATCAGTTGATCCCCAAAGAAAATTGCAAGATATTTTATTTATTTCCTTGCAAGTTTTCCTTGAGAGGTAAGTTCCTTGCATATAATAGTTAGGAATGGCATTGAAAACTGCTTTTATAAGTGTCGTCTTTCTAGCAAAAGAGAGCAAATTAGTTTTCCATCCATCTAATTTTTGTTTCATTTTTTCAATGATGAATCTATAACTAGCATCCTTGTGTACTTTTTTAATTGGGAAACCAAGGTATCTCCCAATCTCTTTAGCAGGTTTCAACCCCATGATCTCGCCATAATAATCCTTTTATTCTGAACTTAGATTTGATGAGAAGAACAAAATGGATTTATCCATGTTAATTTTTTGGCCTGATTCTTAACAAAAATCCTGAAGAACATTTAGCACGGTACAACAAGTAGTAACTGATGCATCTCCAAACAAGAAAAGGTCGTCTGCATAAAAGAGGTGGGAAATTTTTAAGCCATCTTTATTAAGTTGTATGGGCACCCAGGACTTATCTTCACAGGCTTCATGGATTCTTAAATATAAAAATTCCATGCAAAGGATAAATAAGTATGGTGATAGCGGATCACCTTGTCGGATTCCTCAGGAGGGAGTTATCCTCTTTGATTTCTCACCATTGATAAGTATAGTCATACTCGAGGTAGAAACATAGGACATTACGAGATCAATCCAATTCTTAGGAAAATTGAAGAACTCCAACACCTTTTTAATGAAACTCCATTCAAGTCGATCTTAGGCCTTCTTGAGGTCCACTTTGACCATCATCCATCCCTTTTTTTCTTTCGTTCTCCTAAAAGAGTGAACAACTTCTTGAGCTATAATGACATTATCATGGGCTCTCCTTCCAGCTAAGAAGCTATTCTGCATAGGATGAATGATTCTTAAGAGAAAGGGTTTAATTCTATTGACCAGGACCTTCATAATAATTTTGTAAATTGTGTTACAAAGGCTAATGGGTCTATAGTTAGAGATTTGCTCCGGACTAGAAACCTTCGGAATAAGACAAAGAAAGCACTCATCAACCTTATCTGGAACCTGATTGGTTGAGAAAACCCTCTTAACAAAATCAAAGACTAATTTGCCAACAATATCCCAACATTTATGATAGAATATTAGATGAAGTCCATCAAGACTAGAGCTGCTTATTGGGCCGGGTTGACCCGACCCGGTTCGTAACCGGATCAGGTCAACCCGACCCAATAATCGAACCAGCAAAATGCCGGTTAGGAACCGGCCCAGCCCGATATGTTACTGGGCTGGGACGGTTCTTATATAATAGAATCGGGCCTGATAAGGACCCGGCCTATTTAAGAACCGGACCCGATAAAGGCCCGGCCCAGAACTAGACCGATTCAACCCGAACCGGTTCGGTTCAAATTAAAAAATAAAAAAAATAAAAAAACAAAGAAAGGGAAGGCATCTGGCACTGCGCACTGCGCAGTACCAGGCCTTCCCTGGCAACAGTGTGACTTGCCCATTTGATGGGCAACGACCAAATTTTTTTTTTTTTTTTTTTAATTTTAAAATTTTTAATTTTTTTCCTATAAATACCTCTCTTCTATCTTCTATTTTTCTTTACATTTCTTCTACATTTTCTCTCAAATCTATAATCTACATTCATCTACTCTTATTCTCTTCACTCACATACTCTCTCAATATTCACTCAAACTCTCTCAAATTCACTTAAATTCCCTTATTTCAAATTTATAATATCATTATTTCTTTTCTAAATTTCATTTTCTTTTTATTTTATAATTTTACAAATTTTACTTTTAATTTTTAAGTTTCAATTTTCAAATTTCAATATATTATATATATCCTACATCTATTTTTTTAATTTTTAACATATATTTATTTTCAAAAAAATATAAAAATGTCAAATTTCTTTCGTCGTTCATGCTCTGTTTCTCGACCTTTTGGCTCCACTGAAATTCCTAATTTGGGTGACGAATCATTTAATGAAATCGAACCCAATATTCATCCCGAGGAGGAGGAGCTTCCTTTGGCACCATCATTTGGTCGTGGTCGTGGAGGAGGCCATGCTCAAACACAATCATCAGCTGCTACCACTGCTGCTACATCATCAAGATCGAAGTTTAATAAAAAAAAACAAGCCGGGTATGGGAGTATTTCGACATTATAGCAAAAGAAGGTGAGACGAATAAATATTGTGCTGTCTGTAAATTGTGCAAAGGTGTTTACTCTTATAACTCCGATGGAGGTGGTGGAGGTATAGGTACGTATAAAAAACATTTAATTTCTGCACATAAAATTAATCCTGATGCCGAAGAAAATGAAATTTTAGAAGGTAAACAATCTCAAATTAATACACATGATAAGTATTGCTTTGTTGAACATGTACTTTTCTCTCTATCTTCAATCAAAAGATATGATCTTTTTTTGTCTGCACAAACATCTTTTCACTTTTTGCACTATTTAATTTCACTACTATCAATTTTTCCCACGAACAGCTAAAATATGTTTTCAACCAAAACAAAAAACAAAAAAACTTGATTTTAACCCGTTATAATTCCAATTACGAAACTAATAAAATAATCTCTTGAACATATCTTAGTATAAACATATCTTAGTTTATGCTATCTTTTCCACTTAAACCCAATAACAACTCAACAAAATTTTATTTTCATACCATCTTTTCTTTTACCAAAATATACTTATTAATTATTTTTAATTCCAAATCATCAGAATATTAAAAAAAAAACCTATGTTAGACAATAATTACTCAATTTAATTATCAAAACTACAATAACAAATTGTGCATATATATACACCATTCTAGAGGATAAAAAAAAAGTGAACTATTCCTCTCAATAACCACCGAAAAATAACCAAAGAATACCCATAACTTTCCAACACTTATATACACACACACACACATATATAAATATATAATGCAAAAAAAGTGCTATCTACAAATAAAATTAAGTCAGATTCCAAATCTTTCTTATCGTCATTATCTAATAATATGTCAAGCCAATATCTTCAAAATATTTGACCCAAATTTGCTATTATTGTGTCATTAAAATCGGTATCAACCCTATTATCTTCCCTTGTCATAACACCTTTCCTTCATCGACTAACAAAACAAAAAAACCCTTCTTAGACAATATTTTTTATATAACTGATCTAACTCTTCCTCTACCACTACGCTATCCAAGTCTGACAACCACCATTGGAAACAAAAAAACACAGCTCTAACTGATTCTCCTTCTGATGCACGATTTATTCCTTTAACTTTCTAGGCTTCATACTTACACCTACCTATAATCTCAACCTGTTTTGAGTTGGCAGCAAATATTTATATTATCAAGAATGGCAAGCAAACAAACCAAATCTGCCCTTGCGTTTCTTCAATGTCTACTTCGCATCAGAAAACCAGAGGAACATCGTGGTAAACAAAAGAAATTTCCACTCGATTCCTTTTTGTATAATAACTTTAAAATATGTGCTATCTTTCTATCCTCTATTTGAAACTATGTTTTCCATAAAAGTTTTCCCTTTTTATATATCAAGTTACTTACCTATAACGAACTGCATTTTTAACTTTGTTTCTGATCTGTATTTTTATGTTCCTCTATCTTTACATCGTCTGACCTTTATCTGATTCACTGTTACAATATAACTCAAATTTGATAAAACCTTAAACAATTACCAAAACAAAACATGGTATGATACACTATATTCATCAACTATTTTATATGCTGCTAGATATGAGTTGGAACATCTATCTTGTTATATGAACTTCACTTTTCGATACTCTTTTCTGATTGATAAGGCTTGGAATATCTCGACATCAACATTTATCTTTGCATGTTTATTATGTCAAAAATTCTGATCTATAATTTCTGCACATCCCTTATTCAAAAATATATAATCATACTTCATCCTCTGCAAGTATTCTTGGATACTCTTTGTCCTACTACTTTCTGTTGAACTAATATTCACTTCCTTTTCAAGACTGTATAAGTTCAAAATAAAAAAAAAAAGTTTTTCCTAATAACATTTGTATGTTTTTTCCTAGCCATTACCTAATTGGTTTGCAAACGAATATTTCCCTCACGTTCAAGAACCTGTTGATTGCACACTGAAGGGAGTATTGCCAAATATTTTCATAGTTCAACTTATCCAAACAAATGAAGGACTATGGTTTGCCGATGGATGGTCAGCATTCATTGAAGCTCATGCAATACAATTTGGAGACCTAATAGCAATACGGCTAAATGAGGGAAACAGTTTCAATGCATTCATCTACAGCAAAACAACCACTTTATCGACCATGGAAAAAAATCATGTCAAGAAAAGGTAAGACCAATGCCCCAACCATGATCAATACAAATTTCGTGCCTCGACAATAATTCTAATTGCTAAAACCAATTAGTTTGTGCTTCACGCTTTTCCTTTGGCCTTTCACATGACAAATTTAACTTTTTTCATATGCTTTTACCTAACTGGTAATATATCGAACATAAATGATACAAATAGCTCTGAAGATGATGCTGAACCAACTCACTACTACATAGATTTTGGAAATGAGCCAATCAGCCACCTAGATTCATATCCTCCAACCTTTACATGTACAATGATAAGAATAAATGTTGAAACATCATGTGTTCTGATAATATTAACTTCGCAAACCACTACTTAATATTTATACCACTTCAATCTTTGCTAAAAAGATTTTGACTTTTCTTGCAGCTCATACCACAGCAAATTTACGTAAATTGTTTGCCAAAAGAAAGGACTCAACTGAACTTATGCCTCCCAGAAAACACATGCAGATGGCCTGTGCAATACATTTATTCAAAGAAAAACAAAGTGTTTTTAGGAGGCTGGAAAAGGTTTGTTGTTGATAACAACATCAAGATTGGAGACCAATGTGAATTTGCTTTGATTGAACCAATGCTCTTCCAAGTCTCCATATACCGTTGCAGAAAGGGGGTCTTTGAGTTCATATGATCTTTTTTTTTCCTTGTTAATTTCTGTCTTTCTATGTTATCATTTGGTTCTTTATCGAACACATCAGTTTGTAAAATTAACCTTGTCTCAAACTTTTGACTTATTGCAACTACAACGATTTATTCTATTTGCTTATTTATTTACTATATTGTTATTATAAACGAATATGTTTGAACAGTCATAATATTTTAATTACTTTTACTCATTTTCAAAGTTAATTATACATATACAGAACACATTTAACTCCAAATTAAATATACATTTATTTTTGTGCAGGTTCAATACAAAAGAAAAGAAAACAGAGCCCATATCACAACAGCCATTATTCCCCTTCCTCGCCTATCCATCCATTTAAAATAAATTGACCAAACTATTCACTACATGTATTTTCATACTGCAAAAAAAAAAAAAAAAAGCCATGCCTCACCAATCTTACAACAGCCATATCAAAGAGCCCATATCCAATCTTATTACAATCCAACCGTAGAGTTAAAAGAACATGACTGCTCATGGATCATCACAACTATAACATCTATTTCTTACATACCTTTTTATATTCTCCATGTGCCGCTTCCATCATTACCTCTGTCTGTTCAATTACTGATCTGAAACCCATTCGTTTCCTCGCCCTTCCTTTTATATATACACACAAAGTTTACACTTCCATTTTTTCTTTTCGAACAGCCAAGTCTCTTTGCCGTTCCATTTCCATGGCATACTACCCTACAAATCGCTTGTCCCAATATTTTGAAGTTTTTTTTCTAGGATGACGAACAAAAACAGGCACTGGTAAGCAAACAACTCTCTACCTTCTTGTCTTTTCTCTCTTATAAGACACTATATTTGTTCTGCTCTCAACTGATAATACTGTACTGTTCTACCAATCTGTGTTGCTTCTACCATACACCATGCTTCTGTAAGAACTTCATGCACCACTTTTGCTTTTTCTCCCTTGTATGATACACGATGCTTGTCCGACAATCTCATGCAAAACTTTTCTTTTTTCCCTCGATTCTCTGATAACAAAAAATCTCTTACTTCGAAACCCTCAACAGAATCCATTCTATTCAAATAATAAAGCTTTACCATACTCAACATATTTCCATGTAAATTCCTTGAAAAATAAATGTGCACATATTTATCTTCCTAAATCCTCCATATCTGATTCTACTCCAATCCAATCAATCATGCTGTTTGAACAAACGATGAAACTATAACCTAATCACCTCTCTTTCATTCATTATATATTCAGTATTTGGCAAAATAAACTAATTTCTTGCCATGATTTATTTTCATAGATTCTGTGGCATACATTTGTCTAGCTATATTTAGCAAGTGTACAAACACTAGCAGATTGCAATCTAAAATCATACATACCAAAAACTTTTCAAGTGCTGCTTAAACACAAAAATGAACAGCTTTATTTTACTGATGGGTGAGAAAGATTTGTTAAGGCCAATGCTATAAAAATAGGAGACTTGCTCCTTTTCCGATACAATGGAGACCTCACATTTAGTATCTCTCCATATGATCAAGCACACAATCCTCCGACAGTTGAACTCATCAAATCAAGAAGAGGTAAATAAATTTTAACAATCTAGATAACTCTCTTCTTTATCCAACATATAAAGCTTTTTTATTGTTCATGTTTTATCCTTTGACTGTCCCTGCAAAACTTTTGTCTTATCACACTTACAAAATTGAATTATATATTTTTCAATTATTCCCTGAACTTTTTGTAGCAACACCAGAAAAATTCCGCAAGATGCTTCAATCTAGAATTATTACTCCTTCATCCTCGGATGAATCTAAAGAAGAAGAACAAGAAGCAGACTATCAACTCATCTTGGACAATGCTATTCAATGCTTGCTGCATAATGACCCACCACTATTTGGCAGCAAGATGACCAATCAGAATGTTCAGTATCCCTATCTTGTGGCAATTTCTTTAACTTGCTAATATTGAACTCTACCTATATCTTTCAATCTCACTTGTCTATTCTTCCGGGATATAAACAAATGTATGCCCTCACAATCAACTGAAATGACTTGTTATCCAAGACAAGTTCTTTGCCACCTAGAAAGTGAAATATGTCAGAACACAAGAGAATGGATACTTTACAGACGATTGAAAGGATTTTGTTATCAACAATGATATCAAAAAATGAGACAAATGTCAATTTGCATTGATGAGCCCAACAAAGGTCAATGTTAACATATTAACGTCAAGATTTGGGATTTACAAACATATATAATATGCTTTTCTTATTCTATAGAAGACATTATTTAATAATTTTTCGTACTCTTGCTTGAAATGTATAATCTTATGTTTCCCAATCTGCGCAACACGCCGGGTATGCCTAGTTTTAGATGAATATTGGATGGTATTAAAAAAAAAAGTTAATGAGTAAGAGCCAAACACTTTAACAAATCATTCATTAACCATTTATTATATGAAATTATGGTAAACAGAAAGGTAATTTTCAAATCTGAGTTCATTGTGGTTATGAAACATGAATATCTTGGTTAGAGCCCCTCGACAAAAGGTCCTGGTGAAAGGGATCATCAGTGGCATGGAGAGAACTCAACCCGGGAGAGAAGTTATATCCTGTCGTCTGCTCCATCTCATGGCCATTAGATCTCACGCTGGCTTCTTCTTTGAATTTGATGAAAAACATGGATGACCAGTAATCTCTTGCCAAGTTCTATAGCATAAAATACAGCTTATTTGGACATGAATGAACACAGTTCTAAACTAATATAAAGGAAGTAAATGACCAACCGTTTTCATCAACTGCATCAGTTCATTTAGTGCATTAGTAAAGAGATCAGGGTGTGTCAGATCACTGGTGGTAAGAATTTCTTGCCGGATTCTGTGAGATATGTTTACTTCCATTGCTGCACCTGTATGACAAAGTTGGGCAGGAATTGCGTAAAGGCAAAACTTACAAGGTAAGTAAGATGGTGATTGTTAAGTAACAAGATTTTCTGCCGAAATAAAAGCTCTGGTAAAGGTAAAAATCAAGCTGCAAGAACAAAACGATCATCGAAGATTGATAGCAGACTATTTATCCTTTGAAGAATGTTGACTGTTTTACCACACAGCACTATGAAACATAAATTCTTCTTTGATGAAATCATAGAAAAATATCTAGCTTCATTTTCTTCAACTACAATGCAGTGATGCACTTCACCCGTATGTTTACTGATTTTGTACAATCAGACCAAAGACCTGGTCTAGAATCAAGTTTGGGCGGATCTGCAGCAATTCATGAATTGGTAATTCGGAATGAAAAAAGAACCAAGATGCAGATGCCTGTTCAATAACAGTAAAAGAGGTAGGTTTGAAGGAGAAATACAATATGTTAAATGGCATATGTCTTTACTTTTCAATAATTAGCAACTGCAATCTCATAAGTCATGAGGTTGTTTCTGGATAGTAATGGTTCCGCATATGTTCTTCAGAGTTTCCATGTAAAAATATCTCAATGAGTCAATTTAGCAATATTGGAACAAGATAACGCTTACTACAACTGACAACAAACATTAACATTTGGACCATCTATTGAAATATCCTGCTACTGAATGAAATATCCTGCTACTGAAGAATGTTCTTCTGATAAGAGCCAACTTTCATGTTCCTGCTACAGAGCCAACTTTCCGTATTCGGAGGTTAGCAAAGATATTTTTAAGTTATATGAACTTCTCTATGCATTCATATGGACGATTTAACGAGATTTCAGATATTGGTTCACATAGCCTACCCCAATATATTAGGATAAAGGCTCTGATGATGATGATGATGATGATGATATGAACTTCTCCATGCACCAGACTTGAGACTCAATATATTTGCAGAGAAGGAACTATGAATTAAATTCTAGCAGTGCTTCCTCAGAACTAAGAATAACAAACCTGCAATTATGTATTTATTAATGATATGTCGTGCCATGTAGATTCTTCTTACAGGATCATCTATTGAAATTTTGCCAAGCTCATGCACCTCTTCAAAGAAATGCACACTTTCCCCAGCCAAACAACTGTCATCAAGAAGAAACAAGTTCTATTTAATTTTTTTAACCTTTTAAGGTCATAAACAATGTTATGTAGTTTACACTAGTGAAGAAATTTTGCTGGGAAAACTATTTCCTTCTTCCTTTATTCTTTTGGATAATTGAAACTTTTTTATAAACCATTTTCTTCTATGCAAATTGAATCGCTACAAAACCTAAAAAAAGTTCTCTTGTTTCTTTGGCAAGATTCAGAAAAAAAAAATCTGTTTTCACCATTAAATCTTTTCTTTTTCTTCTCAAATTCAAAAAAAAAACCACAAAAGAGTAATTAACCACCAAAAGAAAATCTAACCAACCGGTGCTTAGGGAAGTATAAAGTACCTGTCTGCAAATGCCATAAAAGACTGACGGAATCTTTTGTTTGGAAGAAGCTTATCCAATGGTTCATTAGGATCAATGACAACAGCTTGTTCTCTTTGTAATAGCAGTCCGCTATCGGGTATGCCCAGAGCTTGACCCATTGTTTTGAATTCTGGAGGTTCCCTGTTTCTCAAGCTGATTTGTGAGAGAAGAGGCTGTGAAATTGACATGGAAAAGAAAACCAGAACAAGAATGCTCGCCTGTGAAACATACCTGAGCCATGTTAGAAATGCATAAAAGCATAAGATTTCAATAACATGTATGACAACCAACTAAAGATGCAGGCAAGCCCATCAAAAGGTAAAAGAACAATTCAATGGTAAAATATACCATAAATAAAAGCAGAAATCTGGAGGCAACTTGAAGCCATGAGATATTATCATGAACTTCGTTCAAGATGTACGCAGAAATCCATACACCTGAGAAGTACAAAGGAGCACAAGAAAGAAAATGAAGGTGAACATAGTTACACAAAGGAGATATCATTGGAAACAATCAGAAGAAAACATTATTTTATTTTATTTGTTGCAGTAAGTCTCTGATGAAAATTATGGTTCCAACAGTTTTCAACTCCATTTTACATTACACCGTGGGAACTCAAGGAAGGGGGAGCATGTAAATGAATCACGAACATTACAGCAAGAGTAAATATAACATCAAAAGTGCAAATTCCATTTCCAATGAGATGTTAACAAATGCTATAACATATCATCTCAGTTGCATGTAAACTGTTTGCCACTAACCTTCTGAGTTTGACAAAATGCTATGTTTGGCAGAGTTGACAACTATAGAGAATGTGTCAAATTCCTTCAGAAATACTTTAGATTCCAAAAAACAAAAATTATCAATTTCAAGTATGAAATCAGATTATCCTTGGACGTTTGTACCACTGAACCACTTATAGATTAGCACTAAATTCTTGTTAACCAAATTGAGCGTAGAAACTGTGGATTCCTTTATCAGTGATGATAATATAATGTGCAACACATGCAGAACTGAAGGAAATGTAACCCCCATATGGAACCCAGAGAAATATGTACCAATTAGTGAGGTTGAGACGAGTATTCCCTGCCACAGGTCTCTGAGTTCATCAAACCTAAATTCTATATGCCGAATGCCCCTGTGAACACGACCAAAACCGCAATATACAACGCATGAAGACATGTAACTTGGATTATCCAGTAAGTTCCCATGTGACATCTGTAATTGAGAGGCTTCTTCGCATGAATAACTACAACACAGTAACTCTAGTTAAAATAGGAATCACAGTGGATGAGAGAAAAGAAAATCAAAAGATTTATCATATATAAGCTCAATTATAGATCCATAAATTTCAGAGTGTTAATTAGCAAATATGTTGACAGGTATTTAGAAAAAACAGGAATGACTTGAGTGTAGCAGTGTTATGTTCACCTGCCACTTTTACGTGGTAGTTTATGGGCTTCATACATTATTAAAAACATGTCTAATAAATGACTGAATGAAGTCAATGGGACAACAAGAATGAAACAAGCAAATATATTTGAAGCTAACTAATAGTTGTAGACGAGAATGGCATCTATTAATTCAAGATAGAAGTTAACAATATGCAAGAGTTTTGATAACCAGATGAAACAGCTCAGTTGGATGAAAGTTTTGCTAATCGGGCATTTAACTTGATTGCAGTATGTTCAACTTGCTAAAATAGGTAGGTTTCTGAGATTCTTACATGCAGCGCAAGCAATCCATGGCAAGAGAATCAGTACAAGAAAAATATGAGATCTAATGAGTGGTAAACGCCTCCTGAAATATCAATAGCATATAAATTAACCAAATTTTGTTAAAGTGGCAATTTTAAATATGTAATAACACCTCCGCCACAACTAAACACTGCAAAGTTATGCAAAAACTGTGGTTTGGCAGCATAATCTAATAAATTATCTGGTTAAGTATAGTGATTTGCTCTATGCATGTAGCAAAAGTTTCATAGTAAAAAAAGATTACAGTTAGATTTATTGATTCAAAAAATATGGGGGGAACTATCACTGAACAATTCAGAAAATTAACAGAACCAAGCATTTAAGTCAATTCTTTCTTCTATTATTTCTCCATTTAAATCAATCCGCCTAAAGTTTCTCAAATAGAAGAATATCCACTTACTTGACAAATACATGGTATAGTTGAAAGGCCTGTGCTATGCGGCTACTCATCAACAAACCAAATCCAAGTGGACCTTCAACCCATACTGAAAGCAAAACGTACTGCAGAGTTCAGACTATTTCATGGAAAAAAATAAAGTAAACTGAAAAGTAATTACAGATTTATAACCTGCCCAAACATAGCAAGACAGCCACCAATGGCCCTTTTTGTATTTAATGAAATTATTCGACATCTGTAAAAGGCATATCATCATCATCATCATCATCATAATATCATTACATCCAGAGTTTATCTCAATACAAGATATGTTAAAAGCATATAATTAACAATTTAAGTGATGCTAACAATTAATGAAGTCGTTTGTTGTAGACAACTAAGTAACAAGAAAATTGAAGTCTATATTGCCTTACCACAGTTGATAACAGAAAATTCAAGCCGGCAATAACTTGAATGACTGGAAGCCAGAAGGCACTGCCTTTTGCAGTGGGAGCCTTGTGTATCAAGTACGGCAAAATTAACCTCAAAATAAGACTGCAAATATATATATATATATATATATATATATATATAAAAAAAAATATGAACAGATTTAAAAGAAAAATAATCCCACTGAGGCATAAAACCAAATAGATGAGTACCAAACAAAACTGCCCATCTAAAAAGACATGAACTTTAATTTCAAAATGAATTTTTTACGAACTGTCTAAAATGAGTTTATGGTAAAGATTTAAAGAAAGAAAAGGAACATACAAAATCATAGAGATGATGGCTATGGCAACGGCTACATAGTCGGAGGGGCAGCCACCATCGATGGCACAGCTTGCCATGGTTTTTTTATTCTCCTTTACATATGATTGACACTATGATAACATTAAAGGAATTAATGTTGTAATTCTCCACTTTCATGACATAATCTAAAGTGGAAAATAGAAAAGAGAGAGAATAATTGATAAGTCTTTAGTTAGGAAGAACACGGCAGCGACCTCGTTCTCTTCCATGAGTCTCCATCGTCGCCATTTCCATGTGGTGGCTTTTTTTGACTAATGACTAACCCAAGCAATCTTTGACAAAATCAATGACTGCCCGTGGGTCTAAGGATACACGTGGCTGTCTGTAACAATGATTAGATCTTACATTTTGTCTTCTCGCTTGCATGAACAACACAAGTTATTCAACCGCAATTTAAAATAATTACATCAACGTTATCATTTACTTTTTAACTTTTAGCAGGAAGTTTCTTGCTATCATTGTCCGGATTAAGATTAAAAACCATGGGTTACACTCGAGTCATTGGCTTGTTAATTTAATCTGTAAGAAAATTAATATCCAATTTAGTATTAAGGAACCATCAAAATTGTGTATATGGGACTACTACATTCTTTTTGTATTTCTTAGAATGAAATTACAAGAGGAAGAAGCCATCCCCTATGAAAATCTGCAAAATTTGTAGCTTTACAATCGCCTTCTTTCACCAGGAAAACACATAAAGCAAAGTTCTATAGACCCTAATTTAATCAAACAAAATGCCTAGAAAAATTCCATGAGACACATGGAAACTCTGGGCAGTGAAAAAGAAAACAAAACAGGATGATCATTGATCACCCACAAAAAAAAAAGCCTAATGGCTTCTGCATCGAGTTCTTTTGGTCGCAAAAATTGCAGTGGCTTCAAGCAAAGCAAAACCATTTTCTCTGCATTGGAATAAAAGCAAAGGAAGTTAGTAATCAAGAGATGTGGTTATGCGAGATGAACTTTGATTGAATCCCAAGAATCCGTGAATTTGAGGTCTGACCTTAAAATATTTATGTTTATTTCTATCCTTATATGCCCCATGTTTTTTCTGTGATTTTACAGCATCAGTGGTTACAACTGTGACATTCCCACGAGTCCTCTTCTCATCTCTAGCTATGTTGAATATGGCAGTGAATCCTTCAGCTGAGGCTGGATCATTTACATCCCATTCACCAAATTTTGGCAGAGCCTGTCCCTTTTGATACTGCAAACGTGGAAGAATAACATATTATTTATCAAATTAAATCAAATCAAAGAAAAAAAATGTAGTAACAAGAAGAGAAAAGCTGTCAAATTGATCCAAAAAGAATTGCTTCTTTTCACAACCATTTTATAATATATGATAATGAAACTGAAAAAAGAAGCAGAAAAAAAAAACCCAGAGAGAAAAAGAGATTCTTGGAGAAAGGAAAAGGAGGGGAAGTGAATCTTACAGATGACATGATTGAAGAGTAACAGTGGAAAGTGTAGGGAAATGAAACAAAGTTTTTGTGGACTGATTGCTTGATGATTGAGATGAGGATGTGAAAGATTATTCAAAGGTGAGTGGATTTATATCAGGGGGTTTGGGGTTTAGAGGTGTGCGGGGAAATCCAACAAGATTTGATTTTCTTTCCACACGGATCAAACTCGTCAGAGACGCGCATCTTCCCATTTCATTTTCTTCTTTTCCTTTCTATTTTTAACTGTTTCAACGAAAAGGGTGACCGGGGCTTTCGCCTTGTGATTTTACTCGGTAGGAAATGCTGGGCCATAAGATCATCCCGAGTCAGTAGGAAGATTGGAAGCGTTGTTTCGTAAAGCCTAGATATTGGTATGGGTCATCAACCACGTTAGTGTTTAGATTTTGCTTGTTACAGCATCAATTTTTCTTTATTTTTTTTCGTGATGATTAATTACAAAGATTGTATTGTAGGGCTTATAAGCTGGAATCTTCAAAACTACTACGAAGACTTGCAGTCAAGAATCATACTTCTTATGTAATCCCAACCGGATTTTAACCTTAACCAAAGCTTTCCACCATAGGGCCTATCTATAATTTGTCTGCAACCTCGAAGAGCAACGTACGTAAACATAAAATAATGTCAGGGCAAATTTCAAAGAAACTGTGAGCACATAGTTAAATATCTCAATTCTGTCTTTGATCTATCACATGTTGCAGATGCTCAATGTCCCACTTTAGACAACAGAGGCACAATGCAAATTATTGCCTTTGAACCTTACATTCTCTGCGGTTTCTAAAAAAGCTATCGCACAGAATGTATATAGTGGTAAGAATATGTATACCAACCTATTACGCAGCATGCTAAGAAGAGTTAGATGGGGGAAAAACAAAAGAATGGGAAAGAATGACTAATCTATGATACAATATTAAGGAGCAGAGTGGAAATGAGGATTGATGATCACAAACTTTGTTACAAAATGGTTCCCAGTAGCCATATATGCAGGAGAAGACAATAGGCAATGAGGCCTAGCCTTGCTTTGGGACGACTGCTTAGAACTCGCCCACCAGATACCCTGAAGCAGTAAAAAATTAAAAAAAAAAAAGATCTCAGATCATTACAAACTAATAAAATGTTTATAAAGCAAGCACTTAAAATTCCCTCCAACGAAAAAGAGATTCCCTTTCTCTGATAATTTGGGTAGAGCATTTTTACCAAATTCCGTCAACTCGATCTGCAATCAACTTTCCTTGTTTTGGTATGAGACCAGATGTGTTGAGAGACTTGAACAAATGACCTGCCAAACAAAGAACTCATGCCTAAGTTCTGCAAATTCTGAGACTTGTTGTACTGATCAGAACGCACTTTTCTTAAAAAAATATTCTAGAATGCCAACCTTTGTCCTCGTTAGTTTCCTCACTGTTGATCAAGTGATCCGACTCGGACTCAATACTAAGTGCAAGATGGTCTGTTGATCCTTTTCGCATATTCCGCACTTGAGCAGCTGAGGGCACAGGAGATATCGTATTCTTTCCAAGCGATCCCTGCATAAGCAACAAAAAGTAATTAGACTTCCTAAGAGTTGTTTAGGTCAGTGAATTAAATCTGTCATAAGTAATAAAGTACGGCAATAATGAAGCAGTTTCATTCACAAAATATAGATCTATCACATTGCAACAATATAACTAAAGAGCCATGCCTAAATTTAGATTTTGAAGCTATGGAAAAGAGAAACTCAGAGGACTATTTAAACCTCCATGAGTAATAGTATTCTTTTAACCAAAATTATCCTAAAAAATGCACTCAATATCTACCATGCATTCTCAACTCAAGCAAGCACCTTAAACCCCAACTCTTAAATTTTATATGAATGTTTTTAAAACTTCATCTTAGGCAGTTAGATCTGCAAATTCTGAAGTCACAATAACTCAAATGCTAATTGAACAAAACAAGCTAATAATACATGTATCAAACCACAGACAATTAATAGTGACAAGATCAAGTTAATAAATTAAATTAATTATGGAAATGAGTAAAAGATATATTTACCAAATCTTCAATTTCGGATATTTCTGACCCGGTGGGTGCAGAAGGTGCTTCAAAGATGCTCCTTTCCTGGACAATCTCAGGCTGAAGAGTCCCATCATGAAGGGAATCTTCAAGCAACTTAGCCTTGCTTGATAATTCATCCACGACCTTTTGGCTTCCAAGCAGCTTGATACCAAGTTCCTGTGCTTTGGCTTTTGAATTTTCGGCCTCCAACAATAGAGCATTAACCTGCTTTTCTAAAACAGGCAAAAGTACTTTCACAGCAACAGAATTTTGGCCTCCAATAAACTCTTTACCTCCTAACACAACAATAATCTTTTCCAAACCAATTGTAATCTCAGACAGCTGCATTTTCATCTCTTCCAAGGCTGGCTTAGTTCTAACATGTGTTGCAATTTCTTCTCTCAGATGCTCAATTTCAAAAATCTGTCTTGAAAGTGTAGACTGTAGTTCTTCCTTCTCATAAGATAGAAAATTTATTTGATTCTGCAAATCATTGAAACTGTCAATAACAGAAAACAGTTTCTTAACATCAGCTGAGCTATGGGGCTCCAAGTCTTCTGATTCTACAAGAGGAATTTCAATCCCACTTAGCTTGTCCAATAGTGTCCTTAGTTGAGATGCTGGCAAGAGAGACTCTTCAGCTTCTGCAACAATAAAAATATCAACTTAATAAAGGGTATTAGCAATTAACAATCAATATCACAATTTTAAAAAAGTGAGAGGGAAGGCATTTGCCTTTTTCTTTTGTCAACAAACTATTGTACAAAGATGAAAGTTCTGCCTCCTTTTCTTTCCATCTGTCCTCTTTGACTTGATAATCATCTACCTTAAGCCTCAGTTCTCTGCATGAATCTTCCAACGCTTCTATCTCACTCTCCAACTTGAAAACCCTACTTTGATATATATCTCTTTCTTCAATGGCTTTCTCAGAGGCTCTTCTAGCATCTTCCAATTCTTTCTGCAAATCATGAATGAAAGTGGCCACTGCTTTACTTGTAGCTTCAAAAAACTTCACAAAATTTTGAACATTTCTAGTAGCAGTCAACAATTTCTCTGCTGTCTGAGCATATCTGTTGCCACCAAACTCTTGCTGAACCATGTCATCTCCAACAAATTCTCCTACTTCTGGATGCATAACATGGTTCATTTTTTCAAGCCCAGGAATAGAGCTAAGTTCTATAAGATTGCTTTTGACTTCAAACTGCAGGTCTCCAGTTGCATCTGTACATGCAGAGAGTAAAATTGCAACATCGTTCTGTAACATGGCTGTAACCTTCTCCTTTTCTTGTTCCAGCATTTCCAGGTTTTTGACTTTTTGTTTCAAGAATTCCATGTTCTCAACCATATTTTTTACCTCATCCTTTGTGCCCTGTATTTTTTTAATAGGGCTGCTACTGCCTCATCTAGGAAGGTTGAAAAACCTTCAAACCTATCAGCAAGGATTTTGTTTTGCAACTGAAACCCTTCTGCAACCCTTGTAAAACATGAAGAAATGTCATCAGTGTTTATAACATTTCTTTCATCATTCACCTTTTCAATGTTCACAGCATTATTTATATCATCAGAGAAACGTCTTGCCAGATTAGCAATATCCTGTGATAAATGAAAAGAAACAATTAAATAATAATAATAATAATAATAATAATAATAATAATAATAATAAACTTCTTCACATATTCAGGAAGTTGAGGAAAGAAAAAAGATTCAATGTCCAAAAGACAATAAGCTAAAAGAAAAAGGAATGTTTGGCATCACCCCCATGAGTGGGTAACCTTGCTGCAGTTCCAAATCCTTGTCAAACAAATGCTCCATCGTGTTTTTGATGGTAAGATCCACATCTTTAAGGTGCTCCAAGTTCCTTTCAAAGCATTGTTTCATTGTAGACAACAAACTTTGGTCTTTGGAAAGCATTTGAAGATTGTTGAGATGACCAATCAACTCCATGGATCTGCTAGCTAAGCTGCCGCTGCTACCAGCCAATTCTTCCAGGCATGCGTTCAGTTTGGAATTAAGCGTTGATATCTCCTGATCAGCAGTTCTTTTTTCACCTTGAAGTGCTGAAAAGTCATTTTCTGCCTTAACCAATGCATCTTCTAGCAATTTTATGGTTGTGCCAGCATCTGCTAGCTTGCTAACCTGGGTCTCAGTTTCATCTTTTAGTTTCTTCAGCTCATTCTCCAAGTTGGTTATTTCCACATGTGCATTGTTGTTTTGTTCAGTTAGTGAAGCAACAGTTATCTCTGACTGAGAAAGTGAATTTTCAAGTGACTTTATAGTGTTATATGCCTCTGTGAGCCTGCTAGTCTGAATAGCAACTTCCTCTCTCACTTTCTTCACTTCCATCTCTGAAGCAGCTTTGCTACCTTCAACCGCCTCTTTCTCACTGATAAGCAATGAAATTTTATTTTCTGCCAGTGACAGTGCCTCTTCAAGTGACTTTCTAGCCTCACAAGTCTCAGTGAACTTGTTAGTTTGTGAATGTGCTTCTTCAAGTGCTTTCTGCAATTCTTTTTCTATATTTGTTTTACCAAATTCCATCTCCTCCTTCTCTTCAGCAAGTTGAGACAAGTCATTCTTTGCAACAGCCAATCCATCTTCCAGTAATTTCATAGTTGCTTGGGCTTCTGCTAACTTGCCAGCCAGGTTACTAGCCTCTTCCTTTACTTCCCTCAACTCTTGTTCAGTCCGTGTCTTGGCAGTCTGACAATCAATAATATACTGAGCAAGCAAGTTCAGCTTCTCTACAGGCTCTTGAAATGCTGAATCAACTGGAAAATCAATGCAATCAATCGTTTCAACAACTCTCTCCAATATGCTATTGCTCTCAAATAGGAATTTCTCAAGTTGATCCCTTTCCACTTTCATAGCCACAAGGTTGCTCTCCAACTTCGGGATATGCTCCAAATCAGTAGACAAACTATTGATCTGATCCCTGCACTCAGCAACTCTAGATTCTTGCTGTTGTAACTCAAGCCTCAGCTTCTCAATTTCTGAGTTCTTTTCCTCAAGAAGAAGTTTCAGATTTTCTCGATCTTGAACCAGTCCCTTTCCTTTCTTTCTTAACTGCCATTGATAACTTCTCCCTTAGCAGACTAGATTTCTCTTCTGATCGTTCTAGATCCTTTTGCAGAACATCTTTCTCCTCCTTCAGTGCAAAATGTTCCTGAGAAGTTACTCTGAAATGATTTGACAGATCATTAAGCTGTGACCTCACCAGCATATCTTCCTCCAGTATTTCCTCAGAAAGCATCAACTCGAGATCCCTAACATATAAGAGACTTTGAAGTTTTTCAAATAGTTCTGCATCCATAAAAGGAATCTCCAAAGATGCACTCTTTTGTTCTTTAATCTTCCCGAAGCACCTATCTATTAGCATGGGTAGATTAGAAGAAGTCTCATCAATCCCTTCTTGATCCCTCATCATTATTCCTGAAGACTCTACCAACATCCTTAAAATCTGATCTTGCTCTGATGAAAGTTGATGGACCTTCTCCACTTTTTCATACTTACTCATGAGGTCGTCCAACTCCTTGTGAATATAATCCTTCTCTGTTAGTTCTACGGCAAGTGAAGCACTTAAATGATCCTTGTCCAATGATAGCTGATGGGCCTTGCCAACAATTTCCTCATATTTACTTCCAATGTGATCTAACTCCTCCTTAATGTAATCCTTCTCTTGTTGTACAGACAAAAGTGAAGCACTCAACTTATCAATCTCATTACATGAAGCTTCCTTCATTCTTGAAATTTCATTTTGCAACAAATTTATTTCATCTTTAGCCTGGTGAAAAGACTCCTTAAGCCAAGCCAAGTGAGAATCTAAATCAGTAAAGGAGACATTTTCCGGTAAATCAATTGCACAAATGGCATCTTTCAATCTGTGGAAGTCCAAAGAAACACCTCTCAGTTCATTTCTTTCATTAGCAAGCCATCTAGCTCTTCCAACAATATCCACTGACTGGAGTTCTTCAGGTACATCAATCAAGGAAAGAATGTGTTCAAATGTCTCAAGAATCAAGGTCTTTTGTGAGAGTGATTCTTGCAATGATGCAACCAAATTTTCACTTTTAACCAACTCTTCCTTGTCTAATTCAGCAGCTTCTAGGGCACTGGACTTCTCTTGCAATTCAACCAGACATTTCTCAAGCTCAGTTGTTTTAACAGCCAGAGACTGCTTCAGGGTATCACGCTGCTGAACCAATGCCTTACCTTTCGTCACAGCCATACTCAGCTTTTCCTTAGTATTAGCACACCTCATCTTTTCCTGCTCAACCTCCGTCTTTGTTTTACCAAGCTCAGAATTTAGCATCTCCACTGTTGCTTTCCCACTTTCAACTTGTTCAAGCAATTTCCTATTTTCATCTTCAAGGCAGCCTATTTTTTCAGACAGCTCTGCTTCCTTCTTCCTCAACTCAAATAACTCATCACGGGCAGCAACAAATACAGTCCCAAACTCCTGCACACCAAAATTGCCCTCAACCTTTGTCAAACACTCCCTAAGTTGGTTAACTTCAAAAAGAAACTGGTTATACTTCTCAATTAATGCCATCGTGTTTTTCTCAACAAGGTCAATCTGCTCCCCACCAGAATCACCCAACAAATCTCCTTGATCAACAACCGACCCAAGAGCAGCCAAAATCCTCTCCGATGCAGCCTCACAGTGCTGGTTCTTCCGTACATATATCTCCTTCTCTGCTTCAGCTACTGAACTCATAACCTTCCCATTCAGCCATTCAATCTCTTGATCCTTCATGTGAATCTCCTTTGCAAGCGCCTCCATCTCCTCCTACACACACCAAAACCCTAAGTAACACTTTAAAACATAAAATTCATTGATCAATACAATAACAGAAAAATCATTGACCAATACAATAATCTTCAATTCAGAACATATATATCTCCCAAACCTTGTATCTGATTTTAAGTTTCTCCTTTTCGTCAACAGTCTGCTCCAGCAAAGCACGCAGGTGTTCCATTTCATTGACCAAGTGATTATTATCATTATTTTCATGATGATATGCACCATTATCCATTTCACCAAACTGCCTAGCGAAGGCATTGGGTTTTTCCTCTAAAACGACATCGTTTTGACGACTAGTTGGTGTTCCATCCTCCCTAGTTTCATTATTCAACTCCTCTGGAGCATCCATAAACATATCTTCTTTGCTATCAACATGAGACAACTCAACAGATTCCACTTCCTAAAAAGTTAAAAAAAAATAATAATTAAAAGTAAATATCAAATTACAGATTTTCGCTATCATCAACAACAACAACAACAACAATAATAAAAAAAACCTGATTAGTCGAAGATCGAGGGTAAATTGGTTCATTATCAACAACTCCAGAATCCTCCGAATCGTGATTTTCAGACATTTCTACTGATCATATAAATTCATAATAATTAGAGACAATTCCTTCTTCAACGACAAGAATCAGATCTGCAGGAAAAATCCAACGCGAAAGAATTAAAAAAATGAATAAATAAAAGCCCTTGAAATAAAAGCGGATTAATGGATTTGGCCTGAATTTAAATACTACGATGGATTGATGATGAGCCGACGAGATTCTGATTGAGCTAAGATTCAAAGGAGAATTTGCAGGGTGCGTAAAGCACAGTGGTAGTATTTTTTAATGTTTTTGTTCTGATTCTTGAGGTTACTGTGTCGATCTCATTGGTGAGTGTGACGAGGTTCGCTCCAATGAGATGCGGACATGCGGTCGATGGTTTGTCCTAATATTGAAATTATCCTCAAAATTAGAACTTATAATTTTGTTGTATATAAATCGATAAAGCAATTAAAAAAACACTTTTTGTTTTATGTGCCTATATAAATTTTGATATAATAAATTTTTTTATTTTACATATTTTTTGGCCAAAATTTTTTTATTTTTTATTTTACATATAATTTTGATATAATATGAATATAAAATATATACAAAAATTATTAAGGGCGCTTAAAATAATAATAAAAAGATAAATTGTTTGTGTTTTTCTTTAGATTAAAGTTGTTGATGCCACAAAGGTTGTTTGGCTTGTTGATGTTGGATCAACTTGTTCCTTTTTGGATCAACTTGCAAAACAGAAGGACCATTGGGGTTGTTCCCAATGGGACTTTCTCCGATGGTTAAGTCAGTAGAGAATTCAAGAAAGAATATCAAAGTTGGAGGAGAGTGAAAGTATACTCGTACCTGCTTCTTGTGTCTCTACACCTTTATATAAGTGTTTAAGTGGGCAATTACGCTCATTAAATGGGCAGTTATATAATTAAATATATAATTAAGTGAGTAGCAGTTATGACGGTTACTTAATTATAGGCAGTTACACTCATAAATGTTCGTACGTTGCAAGGTGTAACTACATGAGCGTGTCTTGTGGGTCATTCGCTACCAAGCTCGATAAGATGGGCTTATTGGGCTTTCTGACAGTGATACTAACATTATGCCCCCCTGGCGAATGGCAATTACAAAGTGATCGATATTCGCCATAGACCTTTTACTCTTTTCATATTCTTGAATTTTGTATCCTCTGTCAAAGGGTTAGCATCAAGGTTGTGACTGCATATGAGCTTTTAAATTCTAGCGCTTAAGGCGATGAGAATCCAAAATCATGGGCGAGAAAGTCCCTGAAGAATGCCGCTCGGGCCAAGAGTGAGTAGAAACTCCAGAAACTAGCGCTAAGGCCATAGCGAGCAAGCACCTCAAGAAACTAGAGCCAAGGCCATGGGCGATCAATTGAGATACTGGTGCGAAGACCACAGGCGAGTAAAGCGCCAAAAATGCTAGCGCTAAAGCTATAGGCCAGTAAGAGCCCAAGATACTGGTGCAAAGGCCACGGATGAGTAAGTGACGAGAATTGGCGCTGAGGCCCGGGGCGAGCAAATGCCCAAAATACTGGCGCTGAGACCATGGCGATCAGGTGATCAAGATACTGGCGCTAAGGCCTAGGGCGAGTAAGTGCTCAAAACTGGAGCTGAGGCCACGGCGAGCAAGGGATTGGCACTGAGGCTCGGGGCGAGCAAATGCCCAAAAAACTAACGCTGTGGCCACGGCAAGCAAGGGATTGGAGCTGAGGCCCGGTGCGAGCAAGTGCTCAAGATACTGGCGCTAAGGTCACAAGCAATTGGAAGCCTAAGAGACTGGCTTTAGCTAAGCAAGTGTCAATATACTGGTGCTAAGACCATTAAGCAAGTGATCAAGATACTGGCACTAAGGCTCGAGGCGAGCAAGTGCCCAAAATATTGTTAGTGAACAACAGGAGTAGTTGGTTGTACCTCAGATGTAACTGGGCGAGCATCAGGCACAACTGGGCGATATGCAGTTGCATTACAGCGAGCACTCAGAGATTCCACTATCTGGGCATAGTGGGCTATCTTAGCTTCTAAAGCTTTGTTTTGGGCAAACAATTGATTGTACTGCTCCATGGATACTGTTTGTGGTATTGTGTGAGTTTGTGGTTGATTTGATGTTTATTGGTTTGCTTGGGAGCTCGACATAGTTCTTTTACGAGTTCCTATAGACAGCGCTAAAATGTTGATGCCAAAAAGGTTGCTGGGCTTGTTGATGTTGGATCAACTTGTTCCTCTTTAGATCAACCTGCAAAACAGAAGAACCATCGGGGTTGTTCCCGATGGGACTTTCTCTAATGGTTAAGTTAGTAGAGTATTCAAGAAAGAATATCAAAGTTGGAAGAGAGTGAAAGTCTGCTCGTACCTACTTCCTGTGTCTCTACACCTTTATATAGGTGTTTAATTGGGCGGTTACGCTCATTAAATATGCGGTTACATAATCAAATATACAATTAAGTGAGTAGCAGTTACGGCGGTTATGTAATTATGGGCAGTTACACTCATAAATATTCATACGTTATAGTGATACTAACATTATGCTCCTAGCGAATGGCGATTACAAAGTGATCAATATTCGCCATAAACCTTTTACTCCTCTCATATTCCTGAATTTTGTATTCTCTGTCAAAGGGTTAGCATCAAGGTTGTGATTGCATATGAGTTTTTAAATTCTAGTGCTTATGGCGATGAGAATCCAAGATCATAGGCAAGAAAGTCCCTGAAGAATGCCGCTCGGGCTAAGAGTGAGTGGAAACTTGAGAAACCGGAGCTGAGGCCATAGCGAGCAAGCGCCCCAAGTAACTGGCACCAAGGCCATTGGCTATCAAGCGAGATACTGGCGCGAAGACCATAGGCAAGTAAGTGCCCAAAATACTAGTGCTAAGACCATGGCAATCACTCAATTGAGATACTGGCGCTAAGGCCTAAGGCAAACAAGTGCTCAAGATGCTGGCGCTATGGCCCGGGGCGATCAGATGCCCAAGATATTAGCGCTAAGGCCTAGGCGAGCTTATGATCAAGATACTGGCGCTAAGGCTTGGGTGAGCTAGTGACTAGTGCTGAGGTCCAAGGCGAACAATTGCCTAAAACACTGGCGCTGAGGCCATGGCGATCGTGCGATCGAGATATTGGCGCTAAGGCCCAGGGCGAACTAGTGCCCTAGATACTGGCGTGAGGCCCAGGGCAAGCTGAAGCCCAAGATGCTGGCGCTAAGGAAGCGAGCTAATGCCTAAGATACTAGCACTAAGGCCTAGGGTGAGCAAGTGCCCAAGATACTGTTAGTGAACAACATGAGTAGTTAGTTGTACCTCAGATGTAAATGGGCGAGCATCAGTGCGACTTGGGCATCTACAGTTACATTACGACGAGCACTCTAAGATTCCACTATTTGGGCGTAGTGGGCTACCTTAGATGTTAAAGCTTTGCTTTGGGTGAGCAATTGATTGTATTGCTCCATTGATACGATTTGTGGTATTGTGTAAGTTCGTTGCTGCCCCATCAGAATTAACATCGGGGGGAAGGGAGTAATGAGGGTTGACAGAACTGCAGCAGCGGCAAAAACAGGGAGTGGCTGTGTATCCTCTTGGTTTGGTATTTGTTGGTTTGCTTAGGAGCTCGACATGGCTTCTTCTTTGAGTTCCCACAAACGGCGCCAAAATGTTGATGCCAAAAAGATTGCTGGGCTTGTTGATGTTGGATCAACCTGCAAAACAGAAGAACCATTGGGGTTGTTCCCGATGAGATTTTCTCCGATAGTTGAATCAGTAGAATATTCAAGAAAGAATATCAAAGTTGAAGGAGAGTGAAAGTGTGCTCGTACCTGCTTTGTCTTTACACCTTTATATAAGTGTTTAAAGCGATTACGCTCATTAAATGAGCGATTACATAATTAAATATATAATTAAGTGAGTAGCAGTTACAGCGGTTACGTAATTATGGGTAGTTACACTCATAAATGTTCGTACGTTACAAGGTGTAACCACATGAGTGTGTTTGTGGGTCGTTCGATACCAAGCTCGATAAGATGGGCCTATTGAGCTTTTAATAGTAATACTAACAAAAGTTATGATAAATTGGTGTAGAAATAAAAATTGGATGAAATTTCTACCAAGTTACAATTTTACATGTGAGTGTTTAATTTATGGAATGGGAGATATTTAACTTTTTTTTTGTCAAAATTTTTTGGTATCTGAATGTTACTTTGGGCTCCGATTAATCTGGAGTCAAGTTATTGTTGGACTCTAAACAAGAGAGCTTCCCAGGCTAAAAGATATTTAACTTTTTTTATGAAAGATATTTAATTAAAAAATCTATTAGGATTTAGTTATATTATTTTTTTAATAATACAATAAAAGTATTTACAAATTTTATTTGAATTAATTTTTTTTAATGATCTTAAATCAGACATGATCATGGATCAGGACTTACAAAATATTAACAGACTCTATGTGTGTCCCAACCTAATCCGTAGTAATTTTTGAGCTTAAGTTTTTTGTTCAGGCTCATTTTTAAAAATAACAAAAAAGTCAAGACTCTCTCAAATAAATCGTCTTAAAATGAAAAAACCATAACTTTGACTTTATTAATAGGTTGGTTTCTTTAATTGAGTCATTCAATATGAAATTTTTTAATTGTTTATGAGTTGGCATATTTAAATGGGTTTTATTGATTGGATTCAATTTTGTTGGATTTAATTGATTTTGACATATTTAATGAGTTTATGTAAACATATATTAGGATCCTTAAACATATATAAATATTGTCAGACTGCATCGAGCTAAACTTTTAAAGGCGATACCAAAATCCAACTCGAATTTTGATTGAATCTATTTTGTTTGTCAAAGCCCGTTTTATTGGATTTTATCATTTGCTGAACTAAATTAGAAGGCTTAGAATCTTACATGGACGGTTTACCACTCCATGGATTTAAATCCCTCCTTGACTAGGCCCTGCTTGCAGACGGCAGGACAACAATTTTTCTCCTCCTCTTCCCCTATTCTATAAAACTACTGTGGATAAATTATTAGTCTCTCGGGTTTAGGGTGGCAGCCTGGCAGGCCCATCGTCTACCGGAAGACACCCCGGTATTCGCATTGATTCTGCTGCAAACTGAACCATGCTAAGACAATCAAATGATACAGGTTGGTTAGCTGCATTTGACAAGATGCTGAGAAACCGATTAAGGTTACAAAGGAGTGTATGGCGCCAACTTCAACAGAAGCATTCAACAGAAGCATTTAATCGAACAGACATGTAGCGTCTGAATCTTTCTCTCATTCAGGCCATTCTTTTTTTTTTTCGAAGAACTTATTCAGGCCATTCTTTCCTCAATGGCCTTCATTCATTTTTCATCTACATCGAATTAACTAGATTTTAATTCATTTCACAATTCAGATCCAACATTGCAACCTCACCAGGCATATGAAGAGAAAGCATAACTCCCATGGCAAGAGAATAAATACCTTTACAAGAGAGTTCTGGGTTTCGTAACCTGATCCTTTTTTATTTTTGAACCATTTATGATATAGCATAGCCTGTAAATCTTTTAAAAGCTGGAAGTTCAAACTACTGAAGCATAGAACATCTGATTTATGCATACTTCTTCAACCAGTCACTTTGAAACTCTTCAAAAAAGGACAAAGTAGACTCAAGATGGCTTTGGCTAATAAATTAGTCCATTTCAGGTGCTTTGACTATCACTTTCAACAAAAGATTAGAGGAAATCACAGACTAAAGCTTCAGAAATTACAACTTCCATTAAAAATTAATGAGGGTCTCTTACACTTAAGTTCATTAACTTCGAGAAGCATAAAAAGGGACTGATTCTTTTCCGTAAGAAGAGAGAATTTTCTTACCGGACTCTATTAACATTTGATGGTCGGCCTTTTCTATCTGTACATCATTTTCTCAACTACTTCAAATCAAATTAAGTATTCATAATATACCGCAAAAAGTGAATCTGGGTAAACTTTTGGAAGGCTGTTGACGTAGAGGTAAAAACGCAACAAGTCCTCCTTGGAAACAGTTTTATTGTCGACCACATCATCATTGCAAGTAAGCACCCATAAATCTTCAGAGTTAACTCTTTTCAAGCTACCGCGGCAAAAAGGACAGGACTCTGATTTATTATTCCTGTAATTTGGAAACAAAAACCATCAAGAGTTAAACTTGAAAACATGGAGATATAAGAGAATGGCAAGACGTTTCCAGTTACCAGTTGCGGTAGCATTTGATGCACATTGCATGACAACAATTTGGCAAGACCATTTTGGTGCAAGGCTCCAAGCAAATCCCACATTCATCTTCCCTCTCCAAATCAATATTCCCAAGTTTATTATCGAATTCAACTCTTTCCTTGCTGGAACTCCCTATGCTAAAATGCCCTTCGTTATCATCATCCAACTCCCCCAAGTTACCATGGAGCCTTTGAAGAGATGGTAATATAACACCTACAATTTAGTTAATTAGCAGAAAGGAACAATGGTAAGCTGAATGAATCATTATAGCTACAAATTCATGGTCATTAAACCAAGAAAAAACACACTCTCGAAATATGATTACATGCATACCATAAAACTCTCTAATTGTTGCCTTCCTTCCATGTGCAGGCAACTTTGATCTCCCATCTGTATATACCTGTAGCAAATAAGATAGAAATGAACAAATGGTGCATAACAATATGTACAGAAATATACGTTAACTATACTTTGAGAATCTTAATAAGCGAGGGAAGATGAATGAACCTTGTATACAAGTACGTGAAAGAGGTTTAGATATCTAGGGAGAAGACATATACAGGAAGAATCCATCCATTGTAGCAAAAACAGAAAGAGGGGTGTCAAATGATTGTACACCAATTTCATTTGGAGATGTGCACCACTGTTGGCTCTTGGTATTGCAGCAGCCCTAAAACCCCCAAAACACAATCATTCTAATTATTTTACTAAATTTTGCTTAAAAGAATTAAAATGGAGACATCTAAATTACACTCTAACCTAATCATCCAAGCACCATAATAACCTAAAGTTAGACCAGGGAATAAAGGCCAAACTTCCCGACTTTAATTTTTGAAGTAAAATCCCATCATAAATATGCAAATATTAATAGACCATTAAATAACTGAAATTCACTTTAGTTCCTGTCAGCTAAAGAAACATCAAACTCTTCAACAAGTAAGCAGAGAGATATTTTAGCAGGTATAGAAACTGCCAGGCTGAAAATTTTTAATTCCAAACTATGCGCTAAGAAATCCGCAATTGGTTATGTCTTCCTACAAATTCGCCGTCAGAGCACAACTACATCATCAGGCCAACCAAAATTTATGATTAAGAGTTAAAAACAACATAAATTCCAAACTGGGTAATTTCCCTTTTTTTTCTCACAGCTGGCGGAGCAGCAAAAGAAACAAGCTTTTTGATCACGATCATAATAATGATCATCAAAAGCACCCCAAGCAACTAATAAACAGAAACAATCAAGAACAAGTCAACAACCCACTTCAGAATGGTGAGACAAGAAAATCAAAATACCAAATTTGCCAGAAAACTAAAAACCCAGAAAAGAAAACTCACAAAGCATTTGCATGTTGTATATCAGCCTCCAGTATTTCCAAAGAGTCTTGATAAGAGGACTTGGACAACTGATAATACATCATTCCCATCTCTCTCTTTTTCTCTCAACAAAACAAAGAGAGGAACAAAGACAGAGCATAAGAATCAACAAAGAAGAGCAACTGGGTCTTGCTTACCTGAGAAGTACCTAATCCCCCAAAGACAACAGAGAGTAAGAGAGAGAATGCGAAAAAGGAAAGGTCTTTTTCTTCTTTTACTTTTACGTTCTGCTTTTATCCTTCTGTGTGTAAAAAGAAGGCGGCTCCTATGAAGAAAAAATTTAAGTTCTTCAGTGATTCCTTTTGTTCTTATCTTAACCTTTGTTTATGTTGTCATCTTTGCCTTTTTCAAATATGTTCAGCCATATATTTTCTCATTTTAGTAATAATATAATCAGATTAAAATTAATATGATGATCTCTACTCAAAAGAAAATTAATATAATGATCTATACAACTGCTTTTTAAATATAAGTTCATAACTATAACCATCATGCCAATATTTTATGTGGATTTTTTTATTTGACAATTTATATATTCGTAACATATCATTTTGTATCAAATATGTATAAAATATAAAAACTATTGTATTATAATTTATTTTAATAAAATAAACATAATATATTTTTATTATAAAATATACTTTTATTTTTATTAAATTTATATATAATTTTTTAGCATAAAAATTCATATATAATTTTTAGTAAAATTTAATCTATATTATTTTTACATATTTTTTGTGTTATATTACCATAACATAGTCAGAATTGTTAGGTTTAATTAAATATTTATTATTTTAGAGTTTGTCTATCTTGATTGAGTATTTTGTTTAAATAAGATAGGTGGCTATTTTTAAATAATTGTGTTGACAGTTAGATTTCTACTCAAGAAATCTAGAAAATCCCAAAGTTTATGGTTAAATTATATTTAGGTTTGAATAATGAACTTGAAATTTGAAAACAAATACAGCATTTGTTTATTATATATCTATACAAATCATCTTTGTTTAGCAGACATGTTAATTTAGGATAATTATTACATAAATTATTCGTAAATTTTTTTATTTTATGAATAGTATTAAAATCATAAAATATATTTTATTTTTTTATTTTTTTAATATTTTTATAAAATATATATTACAATTTTAATATTATTTATAAAATAAAAAATTTTACTGATTATATATGTAATAATTATTTATTAATTTATTGCAAAAAAATTATTGATTCAAATTAGCGGTTTAGATTTAATTCGTGTGTAATTATTAATATTATCGGTTTGTCAATGTTGTTGCTTTGTACCAAAGGCTGGTAAAGTACGCAAAAGAAAATTCACTTGGGATAATTTATTTTTTATTATACTAATAATTATGACAAATCATATTGTACCTTCAATGCAATTATTTCCAAGTGGTCCTTCCCGATTTTCACATTACTTTCTCAGTTACCGTGGTGACTGTTTGGTAGAAAAGAACAATAAAAAGAAAAAGTCATTATAAAAATATTTTTTAAAAAATTATCATTTTGGTAGACTTTTTAAAACATTTTTTCACCTTAAAATATTTAAAAATTTCATTTGTTTTTTACGGGGTTCCGGATCTATTTTTGTATTTTACGAAGAGAAAAAAATTAAATCCATTATCATTTCATTATTACTTTTATTTTTTTATTTTTTCTTATATTTTTCCACATTCTTATTTTTTATTTTTATATTTTTATTTAAAAATAAATGTAATTCTTAATATCAAAATCTAGAATTTTCCAAGTTAAGATTGTTAATTATTTGGATAAATATTTTTAAGATTTGTGTATGATACACTAATAGTGTATAAAGCCAACAAACTAAAAGATACCGACATGAGAACCCAAGCCTATGTAATAGTAAAACACTTTAAAGAAAGTTTAACATCACCCTTAGTTTAACATCACCCTTCCCATGAGTTTGGAGGAAAGACTGATGAATCAGGCAACCCCTCTACCTTGAATTCATAACTTGTATAATAAATTGCATCGACATCTTTGCCCATGATGGAATGCCCCTATCGCACACCACCAATCAACGAATGCTAATTATACATTATATACTGTCAATGCATCATATATAAATTCATATTTTAAATCCAACGGCTAATCTAACTATCTCCAAAACAATAATAAGATTGTAATTAACCATAATCTTGCCTGAATATTTCTTCCCCAAGAAAAAAAACAAGAACAATCTCCCATTTCTATCCTGATAACTAGTTTTGCATAAACAGTGCAAAAGACTAGCTTTCCTAAAAGCAGTAAGCCTGTGCTACAGTTGTTAATTACATTCCAAATATACATGCTAAAATATCTACTAAATGACACTGATATTATCATGAACATGAAACCAAATTTTTCAGCAGATGTGCAACAAAATCATCTGGCAGATGGGGCCAGGCAGCCGTTTGATAACTCAGGGCTCTCAAATTCAAGAAAGCTTGCCAACAAAGTTTTCCTGCTAGATTGCCCCCTGGAGCTGCCTGAAGCTAGTTTTGATTTCTCTTCATTCCCTTTTTCTATCTTGATTGCATCACGTATCGCCAAGAGTATTTCCTGCATCTTGGGGCGGGAGTATCCATGCTGTTCAACACATTGGATGGCCACTTCAGCAATCCTCCAAATTGACTCGATTTTCACATTTCCTACCAGGAATGGATCTACAACACTTAACACATCACCTTTACGTACTAAGGATCTTGCCTGTAAAAGAATAAACAGCTCAGGCTTTGTGATTTGGTTCAGCATCAGAAATCTAAACAATGTGTGAAAGCTGCAGAGAGGTGTACCCAGTGAACAATGTTCAATTCAGCACCAAAATCTTCTACAGACACTGGCTTTTTCCCGGAGATGAGTTCCAGAAGAACAACCCCAAAGCTGTAAACATCACTCTTTTCAGTCAGTTGTTGAGTTGCATAGTACCTGTTACAACATATAAATGATTAGCTAAGCCCATGATGAAGAAGAACTTTGGCAATTATGTATAGCTTACTCAGGATCCAGGTAGCCAACTGTTCCTCGTGCTGCACTTGATATATGGGTTAAATCTTCTTCAGCTTGCCTTGAAAGTCCAAAATCTGACACTTTTGCTCTCATGTTAATATCTAGAAGAATGTTGCTTGTTTTTACATCTCGGTGAATGATACTGGGATTGCAGCCGGTATGCAAGTATTCAAGGCCTGCAGAAATCTAAACTTATGATTTTACTTCAAAACTAAATACAAATATGCCACTAAATGAGAACTTCAATACCAAACCTTTAGCTGCATCCTCTGCAATTTGTAAACGAGCAAGCCAGTCCAAGCGCTTTTGGTTGACTGAACCTGCCATCCATCATGTCCATATATTCTTAATTGTTCTTCTAAAAAAGAGAAAAAGGGAAGACAAAAAAATTGATTTCTTGGTAGGGAAGCAAACCATGTATGTGATCACGCAAAGTTCCGTTGTGCATATATTCGTAAACTAATATATGTTGATGTGCTTCTTCACAGTATCCAATTAGAGGAACCAAGTTTCTGTGATGAATTCTTGATAAGAGGGCAACCTGCAAGCATGTTTTTGTCATCACTTAACCATGTAATACAAGGTAAATTAGAAAGCTTTGATTATATTGAATTCTTTAAATTATTTCCTTGATCATCCAATATTTACATCACTTGCTGATTGAGCATTTCTTTTTTTATAAATGTTGTGTTTTATTCATCCAAGAAAGCAAAATTCATATCCTGCTACCAAATCAAAACTGCAAAACTGTAGAAGTGATGCAATTTACAATAAATTTTCTGATTGTGCATTTGACTTCAGGAAAAAAGATCATATCACCAAAAAGTTTTAATGGCATTAGTATTTGCACGACAACCATCTCTATTAGTTTTCTTTGTTGTAAAACATTTACAGAAAGAATATTCCTTCAATTCTGGTCTGCTTTAGTGGTTAGATCACCTAAGAAAGCTAACTAGATTTGGTATAGATGGTTTAGAGGACAAGACAAAACAAACTCTGGATCCTTCCAAGTGTCCTGGACCTCGACAATATTGCAACAAAGCTGTAGGAAATTTTCAGCACACAAACTTGTTTCATACAGATGCTTTCACTCTCCAGCCTATTGTTTTTTCCTATACTTTATGGCCTAAATTGGAGAATCTTAAGTATTCCTTCCATTACACGGTGATAGAATGTTAAGTTGGAGCACCTGTGGATACAACTGAGAATCTCGGAACATAAACTTGTTGACATTATCTTAGAAACAATTCTCCGTTAAACTTCTCAAAATTATATTGCAAACAGGAAATTCACAGCTTTTCCATAAGGTAAAAGGAGAATATTCTATATTAAAAGTTTGGTTCTTTATCAGTTACTCACCTACTCTAGGTTCCTTGTCCATGATTTTATTGTCTTTGGTTTATTAAAGTGGAATTCTATGCTGTATTAAAAAAAGCAACTATAGAACATGCTAGTGCAGCCAATTATAGGTTTACTATCATGTGAATATGTGAAGAAAGTTAGAAAGACATAGCTAAATGGATAAACTACCTCGGTCACAAATTGCTTATTCAGCTGGCTAGATGAATCACCCATTGTCTTGACCGCTACCTCTTTTCCATCTTTCATTTTGCCATAGTAGACAGATCCAAAACTTCCTTTCCCAATCTTTTTGGTAAAATTGTTAGTTGCTTCTTCTAGCTCAGACAGTGAGATATTGTATGCCACACAATCATCCAGTAAATGCCCAGCGTGTGCAATTGAATAGGCTGTTGAAGGTTTGGTGCTAGTGTGCTCAGAATTACCTGATAAAACAAGAACCATGTTGGAAATGTTAAGTTCTAGACATTGCATAATGATGAATAATGAGTAATTAAGTGCACACACCATTCTCATCACATTTCCTGTAAGACATCTTCCCTCGAACATTGTGCAACAATATTAAACTTCCCAAGAAAATAACTAATAGAACTGCTAGCACTCCCATTGAGGTTCCAAGTATCAACTTAATACGCATTCTTCTGTGTGCCTCATCATGTAGTCCAGGATTACCTTCATAGCTGCAAGACAAGACATGTATCTGTTTAAAAATTTTGCTGTGCCGGATCACATAGAACTGCATCTTTTTTTTCTGCTCTGCCTTTAAAATTTTTGACTTATGTAATTATGATTCTAGGATTATTATTCCTATAGCAGTAGTGATTTCTTTGCCCTAACGTCTTTCAGCTATTTATTTTCATATTGAGTAAAGGGCATCATGCCATTATTATTTGTTGGCGCAATTCAATCCCAAAAGAGTTCAGTTCTTTTTCTTCAAAATAGTTTTCTAAGTTATTTAAACTTTTTGACTTGTTGCACGTCCGCATTGTGATCATAAGCATTATTAAAATCTAAGATGCCAGTACTCATTTATCAGCTTATCTTCAGGCTCATATTTATTGTTTCTGATGCAGATACAACATGACACTAGAACGTTTAATTCTTTGCAACTACAGACACTAATGGCTTTTGTCTACTAAAATGGAGAACGCAAACCTCTCCTAAAATACGGACTACTTCACTGGACATTAAGATAACATGCACCACAACATACTCACTTGAACCTTATATTCCTGCTTAGTAATGCTGGGGGTATTTCCCCAGAAAAAGAGTTGTTCTGTACGTACCTGCAACATATGGATTCCTCATTACTGAAGCTTTAAGAGATATATTGGGAAAACAAGCCTAAACTATCTGCTTCTATTAGCATTTTGTGAAAAGCAAACTATCTACTTCTGTTAAATGATCCAATAATGAATAAGAAATCAAGATTTCTACATACAATTCTTGCAAGTTAGGCAAATGACCAAGGCAGGAAGGTAGTGGACCGGTAAGTTTATTGTTCTCCAGATGTCTGCAGGCACGTTAAAGGATGCAAGTTAGGAACCAGTCACTTCTCATTAGAAGCTTACAGGAGAACAAGTACCACAGTGAAATGCCAATCCTGAATTCCTAATGAAATGTAGTATAATGTACCATACAGAGAAGAGCTTACACAATTCTTAGATTCATAAGGTTACTCAGATCCGGAAGTGGCCCTGTTAAGGAGTTGGAGTCCAACCACCTAAAGAAGATAAGAGCTGCTCAGTGGATATAAATCCCAGAAAATTAAGTCTTAGTTATTGAACAATAGCACTTACAGCTCAGTCAATTCCTCCATGTGATTAAACTCCGAGGGAATTTCACCCATCACATTCTGTCCTGACAGTACACTGTTCATCAGGTTAATATAATTAATTTCTGCATAATTCTCACATTGATTAATTTGTCTTCTGTAGTTATGCTTTCAATATTTAACGTGCAAATCATTTTTTGTACCAGCATATCTAGTGAACTTGCTTAACCCCTAACTCTTCCTTAAGGAAAAGATGATGAATTATCAGATTCTGGTAAGCATAAGAAACCAGCAGTAGTTCTGGAAAAGCAGGTATTTCTATTTCAAATATCCATTAGACTCTCTGAAGAATAGAAGGACCAGTCAAAAACTAACAAGGTTGTTTTGTTACCAAAGATATGCTGTGTGGACAAAGTGCTGAAATGAACAAGAAAGTTACCAACTTTGGATGCATTACATTTTTGTTATTCTTGGTGGTATTGTTGAGCTACAATTTACCCATTCCCAATGAACTGGAACACAAGGATCACCTCCTTCATTTGCCCAAAGGCTTTCAGCAGACATATAGCGAATGGCATTGAGAGCAGTCACTGACAACTCAAGAAATAATGAGTCATTAGCTCATCTTGTGAAGCAAATTCCTTGAACATAAATGCTTATGTGTAATATGATCAAATTGTGATTTGTGCATAGCCCAAGTAATCTCTCAACTAAAGCTGAGCAAACAGCTAGAAGAGTTATATTCAAAACACTCCAAGGTAATCTTACCATCTAGCCTGTCAGTCTTCGTGGCAATCTGCTGGTATTTACTAATCTCAATTGCACTAAGGAGTGGTCCTCTAGTAGAATCAATGGTCTTGGAAAAGTTGAATGACAGAACGAAATTCAGAGTGACGTTCATGTAGCTGGGTTCATAAAGTCTGTAGCTCCCATTGGCATTCTCAGCTATATTTACCACGGCATTACTATAGTCAGGTACGTAAGGCTCTAGCAGTCTGAATTTCCGGGTTTCACTTGGAGCCAATTCTTCAATTTCAGCAAAGTATGCATAGGCTCGAGCGTTGGCAGGGAAACCTTCCAGGTTCAATCTGTAGCTGAGCTCTCCTTCGGTGCCAACAACTGCTGTTTGCATTACTTTAACAGGTGGATATTCTCTAGTCCTTGTATCAATGTTCTTTGATGTCCTGATTCTTTCTGTGCCGGAGGCCACTCCTACAAGAAAATTCTGTCTCCTATCAAGATCAGATTCCCAAATTCTGTCATAAGGATCATCTGGATACCTGTAAATGCAAAATCCATTGTGATATATTAGCACTGATGCCATCAAATGGCTGTATATACTTACGGTAAAACAAGCCATGATTTGCAAAGCAGTTCAACATGCTAAAACTGAAGAGCACCAACTCTTTCCCTTTGGCCTGTAAATCTAACAGCTTCTTTTCTTTTCCCTGCCTACTTCGCATTAAGAGCTTGCGTACCGGATTGAAAAATGTTTCTCACCAAACTATTATCAGACACCAAATCAAAGGATGCTTACCTCACTACATCCTTAGTTAGAGCACCAAAATTCACTCTAGCTGCAACATTTAAGAAGAAATTATCCTCATAATCTGTGGCATACATAGAAAGATTCAAGGGCCGGAGCTCAAGAGTAGATATGAAAGGAGAAACAGTTGTAGCACAGCATATGCAAACATCAATAGAATCTGAAGGAGCCCTGATCATCATTTCCTTCACATATATTCTCGAGGCATCCTGAATGGTCAGAGTTCCCCACTCAGTTGCGTCCAAGTAGAGCTCAAATTTTGGGTATGCGTCCTCATTTCCGGGGCTGCCATACTGAAATGTTGCACGAACTAGGTACCGCCTTCTCTCCTGGGTACTCAACCTGTAACAGTACTTCTTGTTGTCCGAAGGAAAGTCTCTTCGAGTTCGATACTGCATCCTGTTTCCCTTGGGATTTTCTACTTGTACCACTTTCCCATGTTTCATGATATGCATATCTGAACTCCATCCTAGTCCAGTACTTGGGTCAGTGTAGTTACTTGTGCTTCCGCAATCTATACTGATAAACTCTGCAGGGCATAATTAAACTATGGTGATTCTATAATATTCACTACTCTACTGATAGCTTTTAAAAAACATAGAAATTGACAAGCTTGAATTCATTTTGAGGCATCTTTTCTCAGAATTTTTGCCTAATGCTTAACTATTATTACATTACAGATGAGTTCTTAGAATAAGAATACTAGCTCTACTTAATTCATAGTATTTTAGACAACTGAATGAACAGGAAAAAATCCTGGAATTCCCTGAACACAGAGATTTGGTAACAAAACATACCTGTAACTTGGGACACAACAAAGGATGTAAAGTAGAGAAATAGTACAAGTAACTGTGTAAATAAAGCCATTAAAGATCATCAGGAAGGCAAGACTGATTCTTTTTTTTTGGTGTAAAGCAAGACTGATTCTTTCGATCTTTTATTTTTAGGCTTATGATTTTCACTAAATGATAAAAGAACGAAACTGGGTTTTTTGAGTTCAGCATCTAACCCATCTTTCACTTTTTGTTTTGGGTTTTTTTTTTTCGATTGATAAGTTTGTGGTATCAGCAATGTTCATACATACACTTATAGCCAAAAAAAAAAGTTCATACATACACGTCTTCTTTCTTTGACTGTGGAATCTCCATTTCCCAAGAAATAAAGATTTCGTGCCTACTTTAGAGAAAGAAAAAAAAAAGTTACTCCATAAATACAAAGCAAGAGTATGAGTGTGACATTGCCGCCAGAAAAAGCGTGGAAAATCAACCTTGTCCCTATCGAGCATTAATCTCTTTCTATTCTCAGAAAGAAATACTGAAAAATCCAGCTGGCCGCTACCTGCTGGCTAATTTATTACAAAAGGTTGACAGATGAGACTCAAATTTGACCATTTCCTTGTAACCCATTTAATGTTATGTTAGCTTAAGAAAAATGTTTACACAAAATTCAATTGAAGGACATCTACTTGACAAGAATCAAAATAAATTGAACCATGGCCCAATGATAGAAAACTCATTGAATGGAGCAGTTATTTCTGATTCTTATTTTGAGCATTTGCTATCCTCATCTCTGTCCTTGCTATCATCATCATCATCAGCAACAACCAAAAAAAGATAAATTGAACCATGCACTGCCTTGGTGGTTAAAATCTTAATATGAATTTTATCACCCCGAGGAAAAGCCTCTGTTATATTTATTAAATTCGCTACAGTATAGCCCCTAGGGTATTTGGTTAGTTCAATGACTAAAAAATTTATCAATTTGAATGAATAATATTTTGAGACTAAAATCATCAATTCCATAGGAAAAAATATACTTCTATTAAGGTCATAGGAGGCCAAACCCATATATCATCAACTATTTTTAAGTCAATAAATTTAATATGGGATTCGAATCTCAAAAAATACTAATGAAAAAAAATTGAATCTCGTGCAATAATACTGTTGAGATAAATGTGAGTTTATTAACTGTTCTTATAGTACAAATATAAAAAGCACGAATCTTGTGAAGAAGGTAGACAAAATCACTCTTTAACTTTTTTGGCAAAAAACTAATTACTCTCTTTTTCACCCTGCGCATGCATCTCAAAATTTAAACGTTGGTACCCATAATTTTGTTTTGTCTTTAACAAGTCAGGATAGTTCAAAATTTTCATGTTCATTGAAGCTCTCTTCAATCACACCAAAAAGACATCAATTTAACGTCAAACGAAAATTAAAAAAACATATGTATCGTATTACTAAAAAAATTTGCTATAGTATTTTATATTATGAGCAAGTTGGATAGGGATCGGAGAGAGAACGTTGGCCATGCAAAAGGCATCCGCAAAGAAAGTACACCAGTAGGCAGTGTAATGTAATTAACCCTTTAATTACTGTCTGAAATTTAATTTTGCTTTTGCATATTGCAAACCAAGATACCCTTTCACGTTCCTTTAGTTTTGCCCAACTTTTCTGCTGCTTCTCAAGCTCTTGGGAGTTGTCGAATAAAGAAAGATTAAAGCTGTTTCATGCAAACATGATTTCTAAGATGGGTCCCCTCTCCCCCATTTTTTTTTATGGAAACTGAAACTTCATTTATTTAGGGATTGTTTGGGATTGTTGTGTGTTTTATGTTTTATGTTTTTGTAAATTTTGTTTTGTTTTATTTTCATTTTATTTTCAATTTATTAAATTTGAAAACATGTTTGGATACAATGTTTTTGTTGCCAAATTTGATAAACTGATGCAGGTGAGTGAAGGTGGTAAAAGTTTTGGATTAAAAGTTTGCATGGGTTCGAAACGCACCAATGGCAAACTTAAAGGAGCGTTTTCTATTTTTGTTATTAAAACGAACACTGTAGCCGCACGGATGAACAGTACCCGTGCGGTAACAGTAAAAAAATTGTTTCCAAATTTAAGGAAACACAAATTTTCTGTTTTGGAAAATTTCGAAAACAATGTGTTTTCTTATCTATTTTTGGAAGCAAAACATAACAAACAAACACAATTTTACTTTTGTTTCTAAAAATATAAAAAACGCAAAACACAAAATTAAAACAATCCCAAACACACTCTTAAAAAGTATCTTGATACATAACATTACGGGAATATAGCATTCCCATGAAATCACACACAAAATTGCTTTTCACAACATCAGACATTTTTTCAAAAACAGCAAAGGTGAAAGAAGCTTCCATTCCCATTCCAGTAAGAACATTTACACAAGAGTTTGCTTCGTGATAGATGTGATGAGCTTTGTCCACTCTTAGCTATTGCATCAATTTCCTGCATTCAAAAACAATGGTTGAGTGAGTATGTGTAGTAAGAAGTCCCTCATTCACGTACCTAGTGGCTACTTCCGAGTCCATTTCTACGATTAAGTTCGACAACCTTCTTCTATTAACAAGTCTGAGTCCATCTCGTAACACCCAGAGTTCGGCACCCACACTAATTGTGATGCCAATTCTTCTAGCAAAGCCACAAATCCAATTGCCCATGGAGTCTCTAATGATGCCTCCAGCCTGCCTTTCATGGACTGCCTTTGGCTGCTCCATCAGTATTTAACTTGTTGCATCCTGGTATAATGGGTTGAACAAATTCTTGACAACTGGAAACCTCCAAATATGCAATTTCTTTAAGGATCGGTTTTGCACTTTTCCCCCATCAAATAAGGATTTTTTATTTGAGCAGTTATTTTCTACAATTTTCTATGCCCTGTTAGCTTAATGGCGGAGGAAATTGCTACAAGTTTTAATTTCTTCTATTACAATTAGAAATACAATTGATTGCTAGCTTCTTTAAAAGATATTAGGTTCAATTTTCAAATTCTCTCATTCTATACTTCTCTATAAAAAAAATTGAATTTAAAAATGCATCCTAAAAAATTTGAAAATAAAATCAAATATGAAATCAAGTGAATATGAAAACAATTTGAAAAGATTCAAACATGAATATTATATTTGTAAAACTTTTAAAGTGAATATATAATCATTTAAATGAAGGCTTAATAGCCAAATAAACTCTCAACATGTAGCGCTAAATAAATTCAGCACTCAACGTTTTATCGCATAAAATTCAGTCCATAAACTTTTATTTAAGTGAAAATTGATCCCCAACCTTTTACAAATATGCAATTAAGTCAAAATCTGTTAAATGACACTAACTGCCGTTAGTTTTGCATGCGTGGCAGCTGACGTGTATAGCGTAGTTAGCTGCCATGTGGCATGCCACGTATGCAAAACTAACGGCAGTAACAGATTTAGTATATTTCAACTGAAATAAAAGTTTATGGACCGAATTTCATGCGATAAAACATTGAGTGTTGAATTTCATTTTGAACTAAAAGTTAATGGCTTATTTCACTATTAAGCCTTTAAATGAATATTACAATCAACGATATCATTTTTATATATATATATATATTATAAGGTGATTGTGAAAGTTTTTACTCGAAAATACATTCAAACTTTTTCTGTCCTCATTATTCAAATTCAAAATTGATTGTAGAAAAAGAAACAAAAAGAGAAGGTTCTTGGCAAATGATAAATTTTGGTACAATAGGGAGAAAAAAACCAAACATTAAATTTAAAAGCTGCACTTAGCTACCAAAATAATAAAAATGGGCGTGAACTGTTTAATGTTACAGAGCTCTGCAACAACTTTAATGCGTCCCCATAAACTTTATTGTTGTTTTGGTAATAGATATTTTAGACCAATTGAATAGAATTAAAGGAATGCTCTTTTCAGAGGATTATACGTTCATGAGATGGAAATTGAGTACAAGGATCATGGATCTTGATTTGTTCCCTAATGGTTTTTTTATCATGACAGGAGGCATTAGGAAAACTGGGTTTTTACTCTGGTGAGGAGGACATGGAATTTTCCAGCTTCTCCAGTGGGACTGAGCGTGCCGTGAAAACTTGGCAAGTAAGCTATAATTTCACTATTGTCTGCTGTTGTCATGGACAAGAGTTTTCCACTGTTATCAGAGATACCGATGCAGAGGACAAAATAATCTTTTGTTTTGGATAGCTGACCAGAAAAGTTTATTATCCTTCATCTTATTTCCCATAGGGTATTCATTACCAAATGACCCTCTTGACAGGCAACAGTAGGTGCCCGCGAAGATGGAATAATGACTCTAGAACTTCTTCAAAGGTTGTTTGGGGAACAGCAAATCAAGAGTTCTAGCCTAAGCAATAAAGCAATAGCAGAGAAGGTATGTTGAAATCATGCAAGTCAAAGTTTCTTAATTACAATCATTAAACAGTAGCCTAGCATTCACGCGGTGATCTGATCGGCTGCCGGGCTACGTCTGGTCTGGACCACGTACTTTATTTAACAAGCAGAAAGAAGTGGGCCTGCCGCCTCGCCTGAGATCTAATTCCAATTCACATTTACGAGATCATGTGTAAAATCTGAATTTTATTATATTGTATACATTATGTGTACATTATTGATAGTGGAAATAAATTATTTTAGTGAAATTAAAGAATAACCGAATGTGAACTTCCACTTTTTATTTTATGTTATAATGTACATATGGTGTATAAAGAGTAGATGGGATTTAATTATTTAATTAAGGTATGAAAACATTTAATGAAGAGTAATGACTATAGGACAAAATGAAGAAAAGAATATGAAGATAGCCAATCAACGTTGGCTGGAAGAGAAGTTGGCGTGGAGAAGGGAAGAAAAGAAAAGAGAAAAGTCAAGGAAAGGGGGCGGCAGTGGACTTCTCGCCAATTGCTCTCCTGACAAGGGGAATAAGCAATAAATGGAAGAGAAAATTAGTCAAAAAGGAAGGAAGAAACGGACTGCAACGGGAAGCTTACCGCCGTTCCTTTTGTCACCAAATTCTCTGGGTTTTAATTGCATGAAAGACGTGCAATGATAACAGATAACATGATAAGGAAACAAGTGGTTGGTTCTAACAGGTTTTATTGGGCTATATAAGGAGGGACATGTGGGAAGAAGAACCAACGTAGCAATTTCATCTTCTCCAGAAAACTCCTCGCCAGTTCACTTTCACTGCAAGATCACATGCAGTCCTCCCGTTTCATTCATATATAAGCCATAAAAACTTCATTTTAAGTTAGCCAAACCTTTCCTCACCGTTGAAGAGCTAAGGAACAAGCAAAACAAAGCTAAGTGAGGCAGGAAAGCACTCTGCTCCAGGAAGTGCAACTCAGTTGAGGTGAGCTTCCGTATTACTATGGTTATTTTCATAACTGAGGGTATATTTCTATGTTTATAACTTGATAAACGTAGATATAGCCTGGTTGTAGATAAATATTGTGGGAATATATAAGAAGTAGATGGAAATAATTAAGAAAAACAATAGGCGAGCAAGGAGTATTCGCCCAAAGGGCGGGCGAGTACAATGTATACATGAAAGGGCGAGAATATGTTCGCCAATAATAATAGGATAATCTGGAATGTGGAAGTAAGGGCAAGGACCAATGATCGCCAATAGGGCGAGTAGGTAATAGAGAACTCGCCAAAGTGTTGTTCAAGAGGGCAAGGTGGCCAAGCGTTATCCAATTCGCGGGCGAGGCCATTTATGAGCGAAAAGCCACCAGTGGCGAATTGAATTGATCAGAATGGCGAGTTGAGCTCCCATGTTGGGCGAACTCCCAGAAATTAGTTAATATCGAATGGCGAGCTCTTTGGGCGAATGGCGAACTTAGTTTCGCCAAAGTGCCACTATTATTAGGAAAATGTAAATTGTTTTGGAAAGATATTCATAGTTTGAATAAATACTTTTGCAGACGGGAATTGAGGAAGGCGGGCGAGAAGCAAGGCTGCATCAGACGAGGTAAGGAAGTAGTATGTGATGCAAATGCATGTCCTGTGGAGTAAAAATGTTAAGAAAATATTAGAAATTGTTTTATTTCTGGCATGCATTGGTTGATAAACTGTTTTGGTTTCGAGCGAGCTACAAGTCGCCATATGTTGTTTTGATGAACGAGCTACTGAGGGCGGGCGAGTAGTTTTGTTCTAAGCTTAAAACTCGTGCTAACCAAGTGGCGAGTTCTACTTTATGAGAACCTAGCGAGAGCCTTTGTTTTAAAAGTTGAGAACTTTTTATGTCATATGGGTGGGCGACTCTTTGTTTTAAGTGTGAGGCGGGCGATCTGTTATCAGCCAGTCATACTTTTCTCTTGAAAAGCTATGAGGCGGGCGACTAATAATTCGCCGCCTTGGCGAATTGACCAGTGGGCGAACTGATTTATGAGTTGTTTTCTCAACGAAAATTAAATAAATAAATAAATTTTCAATTAATATTTTTGAAAAAAAATAGAAAATGTGAAACTCTTTGGGCGAGTAGACTCTTGGACGAGTAGACTCTTGGACGAGTAGACCCTTGGGCGAGTTGATCATTGGGCGAATTGGCCAATGGGCGAGCTGACCTTGGGCGAACTAGCCGAGGGCGAACCAGCTCCAAACGGGCCTTTCTCTCATAGAAAATGTTGAATTTGAGGGTTGTTTTACTAGTTATAAACCCTTTTGGAAACCAAATCATTTTATGAAAATGGTACATACGATAACTTGATTTTGAGACATTAGGCCATGAGTTCATGCATTATCATTCATGTACTTTGCGTGACCCAGCTAAGGCGATGGCTCGGGTCAAATAGACCAACGAGTGCACCCTAGGGCGTCACAGGGCTGATGGACCTGCCAAGTCTTCAGCGGTCTCGAGGTCACTTGGCAAGTGGACCCGAGGACCACCTATAGATTATGGCCATACATCTAGATGAGATAGCCGTGAGGGGCGATGGCCTACGGGTGCACCCCAAAAGCGGATGACTTGTGTTCTTTGCATGATTTAAATTGTTGCCTAGTCTCAATTAAAAGATTTATGAAAGGATCTGGTGAATCCTGTTTCATGTTAACTGTATTTATTATTTCCTAATGAGTGTGATCGTTAGGATGATTAAATGGTTTTCGAAATTATAACTTTTATTTTTAAAGCAGCATACACCTTCCTTACTGAGCATATTGTCGCTCACTCCTTATTTTTCCACTCCACAGATAATTGATCTGAACTAAGAGACTTACCTTCCTGAGATTGGATATCGAAGGTATGTTGTGTTCTTTTATGTATTCAGTAAAGTTGTACAGTACTACTTTAAATATAAGGGAATGTATATACATCTTAAGACAATGATTTAATTATTCTTATTAAAGTGATAGGAGTTGATAAGCATCACTGACAGCCCAACCGGTAGTAAGTGTAAGATATAAGTGAGTAACATGTTATATAATGGGAATTGGGATGTTACATCATGGCCGCTGGTTTGCGGAAGCAATTGTACCATCACAGGGAGGCATTTTCTGATCAGTTTGGTAACTTTGGTTGCCCTCAGTTAAGTAAATTTGATCTGAATTTAAAAATGGTTTGATTTTATTTATGATTCAATCCAATTTGATTACTAAAAATAACAACTCAAATACTTTTTAATTTAGAATTGAATGATTTAAGAGATCAGTTTGATTTAAAAGGTCAAATACTTTTCCTACTCATGAAATCGAATAGGCATTTGCGAAAATGATTTTTATTGGTATGTAAATTTAAAAGAACATTAAAATGAATTTAAATATTATAACACTCCAATTTCACATCAAGAAATTATGAGAATCTGTAACTTTATATATAGAAACTTAAATTTATACTTGTAAAATGTTTTTTACGGGATAAAATTACGAGATTTATTTTAACTTAAAGGACAATTATTTAAGAGTTTATATATGAAGCACTGACAGTGTATAGTTTCTATACACTGTCAATGCATCAGAGGTTGACACCTCATCAATAGGTCCTTATTGGCAAATTAAAAAAAATTATTTATATTTGCATGTAAGGGCCTATTGATGAGGTGTTAACCTCTGGTGTATTGACAGTGTATAGAAACTATACACTGTCAGTGCATCATATATAAATCCATTATTTAATAGTATGTACTATTTGATATCCAAGAATAGTGTAGGATTTAATATATGTACTATTTGATATCCATGAATAGTGTAGGATTTAAGGCTTGATCCAACAATAAACACATTTACTGTCAAACCGAGTTTTTTCTCATTTTAGTAATAATATAATCAGATTAAAATAATATGATGATCTCTACTCAAAAGAAAATTAATATAATGATCTATACAACTGCTTTTTAAATATAAGTTCATAACTATAACCGTCATGGCAATATTTTATGTGGATTTTTTTATTTGACAATTTATATATTCGTAACATATCATTTTGTATCAAATATGTGTAAAATATAAAAACTATTGTATTATAATTTATTTTAATAAAATAAATGTCGTAACGGCTTCGCGCTCGACGATTTTAAAAAAAGCGTTTAAAAACAAAAATGGGAGTCGCCACCAATCTTTTTTGACTAGGTGTGATTGGCCACCTGAAAACGTTTATCTTTTCAACAAAATCTCAAAATTAATTAAGTTTTATTAAAAAGATAATCTTTTGGTCTGCGAAACAAAAATTGGGTTCGGGGGTACGGTTACGCGTGGGGAAGGATTAGCACCCCCACGACGCCCGTTAAAAACGGTACCATAATAATCATGTGTTATCCTTTTTGTTTTAATAAAATGATCTTACTTTAATATTTAAAATTAATTCCTTTTTTATTTCAACCTTTTTATTCAAAATCATTCCTTATTTGCAAATTTATTTTGTTTTATTTTAAAAGGTTAAACTTTATTTTTCGAAAGTAAATGTGAATCTTTTTGTATTGAATAATTAAATCAAATACTCCAATACTTTTGGCAGCATTTGAAATAATTTTCCTCACCTAGAGATTTCTTAAGAATCACTACTTGTGACTTCTATAGAATCTCATCCTCGGAAAATTCACACTTGCTTCGAAAATTATTATGAATGCACATGATGCAAACAAGTAAAAATGATGCAAATGAATTTTTTATTTCAAATTTTATTATTTATTTGTTTATTTATTTACATTTCTTTGTTTTTGAAAAAAACTTATTCATTTTCTTATTTATAAAAATTTAAATTATTGAAAAATTATACTAAATATTCCAATACTTTTGGCAATAATTAGTACAACTCTTCTCACCTAGGGATCAGCTAGGAATCACTACTTGTGACTTCCGTAGCATCCCATCATCGGAAGATTTGTTTATTTAAATTTAAATTTTATTATTTATTTCCTTTTTGGATTTTCTTTTAAAAACTTATTTATTTTTATTTTTATAAAAAACTAAATTATTGAAAAATCATACTAAATATTCCAATACTTTTGGCAACATTTAGTACGACTCTTCTCACCTAGGGATCAGTTAAGGAATCACTACTTGTGACTTCCATAACATCCCATCATCGGGATTCATTTAATTAAATTTAATTTTTATCATTAATTTCCTTTTTCAATTTTCTTTTAAAAAAACTTATTTATTTTTATTTTTAATAAAATAAAAAATAAAATAAAATAAAAAAATAAATTATTGAAAAATCATACTAAATATCCCAATACTCTGGTAACATTTAGTATGACTCTTCTCACCTAGGGATCAGTTAAGAAATCACTACTTGTGAGTTTCATAACATCCCATCATCGGACATTTTGTTTAAGTTTAAATTTTATTAATTTCCTTTTCCTTTCTAAAAAAAAATCATTTATTTTTAGTTTTAATAAAAAATGTAAATTATTGAAAAATCATACTAAATATCCCAATACTCTGGTAACATTTAGTAGATTCTTCTCACCTAGGGATCAGTCAAGAAATCACTACTTGTGAGTTTCATGACATCCCATCATCGGGCATTTTGTTTAAGTTTAAATTTTATTAATTTCCTTTTCCTTTCTTAAAAAAAATCATTTATTTTTATTTTTAATAAAAAATGTAAATTATTGAAAAATCATACTAAATATCCCAATACTCTGGTAACATTTAGTAGATTCTTCTCACCTAGGGATCAGTCAAGAAATCACTACTTGTGAGTTTCATGACATCCCATCATCGGGCGATTATTTCATTAAATTTAAAATTTCATTTACTCAAATTCAAATTTAAATTTCATTATTTTTAAATGTGTTTCCTAATCAATGATAGCAATTAATGAAAATGCAAATAAATGAAAATTTTTCAAAAACTTTTATTTTAAAACATGCACTAAAAATAATAATAATAATAGTAATAATAATAATAATATAATAATAATAATAATAATGAAAACAATAATAACAATAATAATAATAATAATAATAATAATAATAATAATAATAATAATAATAATAATAATAATAATAATAATAATAATAATAAAACAAAAGGCTAAAAAAAAGCCAAATTAATTGGGTTTAAACCCAATAGCAAGGAGGCCCAAAAGGAGTTGAAGTGGGCTGGATTCTGCTGGGCCGAGCGGGTCACGGACGGGCCGGATCCTCGCTGGGCACGCGGGTCGCGAAGGGAGCTGGAGTCGGGTCGAATGTGCGGATCCGGGTCGGGCGATGGAGTGACAGCGCGGATCTTCCCTCTCAGCTGGCCGGGCGGGCGCGCGGACCCGGGTCGGATCCCGGGTCACGCGCGGATCCTCAGTTTCTTTTTTTTTTTTAGGCTATAAAAGCCTTGTTTTTTTTTATTCTCTCATTTTTCCTTCTTCTTCAACAAAAAACCCCCAGAGCCTTTGAGGCTCTCCGCCGGGGCGATTCCCGGCCGCCGCTGGGGTCGCCTCCGGCCGCCGCCGGTCGCCGTCGCCGGCGGCCAAAAATGGAAAAGCTTCCGCTTTTTCGATTCCTCTTAGCTTCCTAAGCCCAGATCTAAACTCCAATCCACCCAAAAATTTCCCTAACCCCGTAGATCTGGCCTCACCGAAAGTTTTCCCCCTTTTTTTTTTGATTTTTTGTTTTTTTCTCTTTTTTTTGTTGGATATGGTTGATGTTTGGTTGTGGCTGTGGTTTGCTGGTTGTTGATACGTGTGTGTGTGTGTTTGTGTGTTTTTTTTTTTTTGCAGGTGGGTGTAAGGGTGGCTACGGGTTTTCGTCGTGGGTTTGGGGTTGCGGTTATCGGGTGGCTGCTGTGGTGGTGGTTTCAGGAAGGTTATTGACAGTGGCGAGGGGTCGAAGGTAGGAAGGTTGATGAGATTTGGGGTTCCGGTGATGGTGGTTTGGTGAGGGTTACGGTTACTGGGTTTGGGTTGGTCTCGGTGGAGGTGAGTGGCTATGGTTGTGAGGGGGGCTTGGGTGATGGTTTGTGATCGGGGTGGTTCGGTGATGGTGAGATGAGGATGGAGGGATCCAGCCGGCCTCTTTTTTGGGTTATTTTGGTTTCAGAAAGGGGGGTTCCAGATGGGGTTTTTGGAGGGAATAAAGTTGGCTTCAAGGGCTGGTGGAGATGGGACGGGGTGCCAGGGTTGGTGACCGACGGGGAAGGCCGTGGCAGGGGTCCTGGACTGAGGGGACGGGACTGGCAGGATATTAGACATTAGACAAATAAAAATAATAAAAAACAAAATAATAAAAATAAAAATAAATAAAGTATGTAATAATAATAAAAATAAAAATAAAATAAAGATAAAAATAAGAAATAATATATATAAAAACAATAATAAAAATAAAAATAGGACAAAATTTGGTGTCAACAATAAACATAATATATTTTTATTATAAAATATACTTTTATTTTTATTAAATTTATATATAATTTTTTAGCATAAAAAATTCATATATAATTTTTAGTAAAATTTAATCTATATTATTTCTGTATATTGTTATATTACCATAACATAGTCAGAATTGTTAGGTTTAATTAATTATTTATTATTTTAGAGTTTGTCTATCTTGATTGAGTATTTTGTTTAAATAAGATAGGTGGCTATTTTTAAATAATTGTGTTGACAGTTAGATTTCTACTCAAAGAAATCTAGAAAATCCCAAAGTTTATGGTTAAATTATATTTAGGTTTGAATAATGAACTTGAAATTTGAAAACAAATACAGCATTTGTTTATTATATATCTATACAAATCATCTTTGTTTTGCAGACATGTTAATTTAAGATAATTATTACATAAATCATCGGTAAATTCTTTTTTACTTTACGAATAATGTTAAGATTATGACACATATTTTATTTTTTTTATTTTTATTTTTTTAATTTTTTTCTAAGATATATATTACGATCTTAATATTATTTATAAAATAAAAAATTTTACTGATAATGTATGTAATGATTATCAATTAATTTAATGTAAAAAAATATTGATTCAAATTAGCGGTTTAAATTTTATTCTTGTGTAATTGTTAATACTATCGGTTTGCCAATGTTGTTGCTTTATACCAAAGGTTGGGAAAGTACGCAAAAGGAAATCCACTTGAGAAAATTTATTTTTTATTATACTAAAAATTATGACAAATCCATATTGTACCTCCAACGCAATTATTTCCATGTGGATGCGGTCCTTTACGATTTTCACTTTACTTTCTCAGTTACCGTGGTGACAGTTTGGTAGAAAAGAACAGTAAAAAGAAAAAGTCATTATAAAAATATTTTTAAAAAATTATCATTTTGGTAGACTTTTTAAAACATTTTTTCACCTTAAAATATTTAAAAATTTCATTTGTTTTTTACGGGATTCCGGATCTATTTTTGTATTTTACGGAGAGAAAAAAAATTAAATCCATTATCATTGCATTATTACTTTTATTTTTTATTTTTTCTTATATTTTTCTACATTCTTATTTTTTATTTTTATATTTTATTTAAAAATCAATGTAATTCTTGATATCAAATTTTAGAATTTTCCAGAACCAAAATTGTTAATTATTTGGGTAAATATTTTTAGAGTTTTTGTATGATACACTAATAATATATAAAGCCAACAAACTGAAAAATACTGGCGTGGGAGCCCAAACCTATGCAATAGTAAAAAGTAAAAACACTTAAAAGATAATTTAGCATCACCCAACCGATGAGTTTGAAGGAAAGACTGATGAATCAGGCAACCCTCTACCTTGAATTCTTAACTTGCATAATGAATTGCCTCGACATCTTTGCCCGTGATCGAATGCTCCTATCTCACGCTACCAATCGACAAATGCTAATTATATATTATACACTATCAATACATCATATATAAATTTATTTTTTAAATCCAACGGTTAATCTATAAGATTGTAATTAACCATAATCTTCTCTTGCCTGAACATTTCTTCCCCAAGAAAAAAAAAAGACCATTCTCCTATTTCTATCTTGATAACTAGTTTTGCATAAGCAGTGTAAAAGACTAGATTTCCTAAATGCAGTAAGCCTGTGCTACAGTTGTTAATTACATTCCAAATATACAAGCTAAAATATCTACTAAATGACACTGATATTATCATGAACATGATACCAAATTTTTCAGTAGATGTGCAACAAAATCATCTGGCAGATGGGGCCAGGCAGCCATTTGATAACTCAGGGCTCTCAATTTCAAGAAAGCTTGCCAATAAAGCTTTCCTGCTAGATTGCCCCCTGGAGCTGCCTGAAGCTAGTTTTGTGTTCTCTTCATTCCCTTTTTCTATCTTGATTGCATCACGTATCGCCAAGAGTATTTCCTGCATCTTGGGGCGGGAGTATCCATGCTGTTCAACACATTGGATGGCCACTTCAGCAATCCTCCAAATCGACTCGACTTTCACATTTCCTACCAGGAATGGATCTACAGCACTTAACACATCACCTTTACGTACTAAGGATCTTGCCTGTAAAAGAATAAACAGCTCAGGCTTTGTGATTTGGTTCAGCATCAGAAATCTAAACAATGTGTGAAAGCTGCAGAGAGGTGTACCCAGTGAACAATGTTCAATTCAGCCCCAAAATCTTCTACAGACACTGGCTTTTTTCCGGAGATGAGTTCCAGAAGAACAACCCCAAAGCTGTAAACATCATTCTTTTCAGTCAGTTGTTGAGTTGCATAGTACCTGTTACAACATATAAATGAGTAGCTAAGCCCATGATGAAGAAAAACTTTGGTAATTATGTATAGCTTACTCAGGATCTAGGTAGCCAAATGTTCCTCGTGCTGCACTTGATATATGGGTTAAATCTTCTTCAGCTTGCCTTGAAAGTCCAAAATCTGACACTTTTGCTCTCATGTTAATATCTAGAAGAATGTTGCTTGTTTTTACATCTCGGTGGATGATACTGGGATTGCAGCCGGTGTGCAAGTATTCAAGGCCGGCAGAAACCTAAAATTATGATTTTACTTCAAAACCAAATACAAATATACCACTAAATGAGAACTTCAATACCAAACCTTTAGCTGCATCTTCTGCAATTTGTAAACGAGCAAGCCAGTCCAAGCGCTTCTGGTTGACTGAACCTGCCATCCATCATGTCCATATATTCTTAATTGTTCTTCTAAAAAAGAGAAAGAGGGAAGACGAAAAAATTGATTTCTTGGTAGAGAAGCAAACCATGTATATGATCACGCAAAGTTCCATTGTGCATATATTCATAAACTAATATCCGTTGATGTGCTTCTTCACAGTATCCAATTAGAGGAACCAAGTTTCTGTGATGAATTCTTGATAAAAGGGCAACCTGCAAGCATGTTTCTGTCATCACTTAACCATGTAGTACAAGTTAATTAGAAAGCTTTGATTATATTGAATTCTTTAAATTATTTCCTTAATCATCCAATATTTACATCACTTGCTGATTCAGCATTTCTTTTTTTATAAATGTTGTGTTTTATTCATCCAAGAAAGCAAAATTCATATCCTGCTACCAAATCAAAACTGCAAAACTGTAGAAGTGATGCAATTGACAACAAATTTTCTGATTGTGCATTTGACTTCAGGAAAAAAGATCATATCACCAAGAAGTTTTAATTGCATTAGTATTTGCACGATATTTATCTCTATTTGTTTTCTTTGTTGTAAAACATTTACAGAAAGAATATTCCTTCAATTCTGGTCTGCTTTAGTGGTTAGATCACCTAAGAAAGTCATCTAGATTTGGTATAGATTGTTTTGAGGACAAGACAAAACAAACTCTGGATCCTTCCAAGTGTCCTGGACCTCAACAATATTGCAACAAAGCTGTAGGAAATTTTCAGCACACAAACTTATTTCATACAGATGCTTTCACTCTCCAGCCTATTGTTTTTTCCTATACTTTATGGCCTAAATTGGAGAATCTTAAGTATTCCTTCCATTACACGGTGATAGAATGTTAAGTTGGAGCACCTGTGGATCCAACTGAGAACCTAGGAATCTAAACTTCTTGACATTCTCTTAGAAAGAATTCTCTGTTAAACTTCTCAAACTTATATTGCAAATAGGAAATTCACAGCTTTACCATAAGGTAAAAGGAGAATATTCTATATTAAAAGTTTGGTTCTTTATCAGTTACTCACCTACTCAAGGTTCTCCGCCAATGATTTTATTGTCTTTGGATTATTAAAGTGGAATTCTATGCTGTATTAAAAAAGGAACTATAGAACATACTAGTGCAGCCAATTATAGGTTTACTATCAAGTGAATATGTGAAAAAAGTTAGAAGAACATAGCTAAATGGATAAACTACCTCGGTCACAAATTGCTTATTCAGGTGGCTAGATGAATCACCCATTGTCTTGACCGCTACCTCTTTTCCATCTTTCATTTTGCCATAGTAGACAGTTCCAAAACTTCCTTTGCCAATCTTTCTGGTAAAATTGTTAGTTGCTTCTTCTAGCTCAGACAGTGAGATATTGTATGGCACACCATCATCCAGTAAATGCCCATCGCGTGCAATTGAATAGGCTGTTGAAGGTTTGGTGCTAGTGTGCTCAGAATTACCTGATAAAACAAGAACCATGTTGGAAATGTTAAGTTCTTGACATTGCATAATGATGAATAATGAGTAATTAAGTGCACACACCATTCTCATCACATTTCCGGTAAGACGTCTTCCTTTGAACATTGCGCAACAATATTAAACTTCCCAAGAAAATAACTAATAGAACTGCTAGCACTCCCATTGAGGTTCCAAGTATCAACTTAAAACGCATTCTTCTGTGTGCCTCATCATGTAGTCCAGGATTACCTTCATAGCTGCAAGACAAGACATGTAGCTGTTTAAAAATTTTGCTGTGCTGGATCACATAGAACTGCATCTTTTTTTTTTCTGCTCTGCCTTTAAAATTTTTGACTTATGTAATTATGATTCTAGGATTATTATTCCTATAGCAGTAGTGATTTCTTTGCCTTAACGTCTTTCAGCTATTTAGTTTCATATTGAGTAAAGGGCATCATGCCATTATCATTTGCTGGTGCAATTCAATCCCAAAATAGTTCAATTCTTTTTCTTCAAAATAGTTTTCTAAGTTATTTAAACTTTCTGACTTGTTTCATGTCTGCGTTGTGATCATAAGCATTATTAAAATTGAAGATGCCAGCACTCATTTATCAGCTTATTTTCAGGCTCATATTTATTGTTTCTGATGCAGATATAACATGACACTAGAACATTTAATTCTTTGCAACTACAGACACTAATGGTCTTTGTCTACCAATATGGAGAAGGCAAACCTCTCCTAAAATACGGACCACTTCACTGGACCATAAGATAACATGCATAACCACAACATACTCACTTGAAGCTTATATTCCTGCTTAGTAATGCTGGGGGTATTTCCCCAGAAAAAGAGTTGTTCTGTATGTACCTGCAACATGTGGATTCCTCATTACTGAAGCTTTAATAGATATATCGGGAAGACAAGCCTAAACTATCTGCTTCTATTAGCATTTTGTGAAAAGCAAACTATCTACTTCTGTTAAATGATCCAATAATGAATAAGAAATCAAGATTTCTACATACAATTCTTGCAAGTTAGGCAAACGACCAAGGCAGGAAGGTAGTGGACCGGTAAGTTTATTGTTCTCCAGATGTCTGTAGGCACGTTAAAGGATGCAAGTTAGGAACCGGTCACTTCTCATTAGAAGCTTACAGGAGAACAAGTACCACAGTGAAATGCCAATCCTGAATTCCTAATGAAATGCAGTATAGTGTACCATACAGAGAAGAGCTTACACAATTCTTAGATTCATAAGGTTACTCAGATCAGGAAGTGGCCCCGTTAAGGAGTTGGAGTCCAACCACCTAAAGAAGATAAGAGCTGTTCAGTGGATATAAATTCCAGAAAATTAAGTTTTAGATATTGAACAATAGCACTTACAGCTCAGTCAATTCCTCCATGTGATTAAACTCGGATGGAATTTCGCCCATCACATTCTGTCCTGACAGTACACTGTTCATCGGGTTAATATAATTAATTTCTGCATAATTCTTACATTGATTAATTTGTCTTCTGTAGTTATGCTTTCAATATTTAACGTGCAAAGTATTTTTTGTACCAGCATATCTAGTGAACTTGCTTAACCCCTAACTCTTCCTTAAGGAAAAGATGATGAATTATCAGATCCTGGTAAGTATAAGAAACCAGTAGTAGTTCTGGAAAAGCAGGTATTTCTATTTCAAAAACCCATCAGACTCTCTAAGGAATGGAAGGACCAGTCTAATAAAAACTAACAAGGTTGTTTTGTTATCAAAGATATGCTGTGTGGACTAAGTGCTGAAATGAGCAAGAAAGTTACCAACTTTGGATGCATTACATTTTTGTTATTCTTGGTGGTATTGTTGAGCTGCAATTTACCCATTCCCAGAGAACTGGAACACAAGGATCACCTCCTTCATTTGCCCAAAGGCTTTCAGCAGACATATAGCGAATGGCATTGAGAGCAGTCACTGACAATTCAAGAAATAATGAGTCATTAGCTCATCTTGTGAAGCAAATTCCTTGAACATAAACGCTTATGTGTAATATGATCAAATTGTGATTTGTGCATAGCCCAAATAATCTCTCAACTAAAGCTGAGCAAACAGCTAGAAGAGTTATATTCAAAACACTCCAAGGTCATCTTACCATCTAGCTGGTCAGTCTTTGCGGCAATCTGCTGGTATTTACTAATCTCAATTGCACTAAGGAGCGGTCCTCTAGTAGAATCAATGGTCTTGGAAAAGTTGAATGACAGAACGAAATTCAGAGTGACGTTCATGTAGCTGGGTTCATAAAGTCTGTAGCTCCCATTGGCATTCTCAGCTATATTTACCACGGCATTGCTATAGTCAGGTACATAAGGCTTTAGCAGTCTGAATTTCCGGGTTTCATTTGGAGCCAATTCTTCAATTTCAGCAAAGTATGCATAGGCTCGAGCGTTGGCAGGGAAACCTTCCAGGTTCAATCTGTAGCTGAGCTCTCCTTCGGTGCCAACAACTGCTGTTTGCATTACTTTAACAGGTGGATATTCTCTAGTCCTTGTATCAATGTTCTTTGATGTCCTGATTCTTTCTGTGCCGGGGGCCACTCCTACAAGAAAATTCTGTCTCATATCAAGATCAGATTCCCAAAATCTGTCATAAGGATCATCTGGATACCTGTAAATGCAAAATCCATTGTGATATATTAGCACTGATGCCATCAAATGGCTGTATCTACTTACGGTAAAACAAGCCATGATTTGCAAAGCAGTTCAACATGCTAAAACTGAAGAGCACCAACTCTTTCCCTTTGGCCTGTAAATCTAACAGCTTCTTTTCTTTTCCCTGCCTACTTCGCATTAAGAGCTTGTGTACCGGATTGAAAAATGTTTCTCACCAAACTATTATCAGACACCAAATCAAAGGATACTTACCTCACTACATCCTTAGTTAGAGCACCAAAATTCACTCTAGCTGCAACATTTAAGAAGAAATTATCCTCATAATCTGTGGCATACATAGAAAGATTCAAGGGCCGGAGCTCAAGAGTAGATATGAAAGGAGAACCAGTTGTAGCACAGCATATGCAAACATCAATAGAATCTGAAGGAGCCATGATCATCATTTCCTTCACATATATTCTCGTGGCATCCTGAATGGTCAGAGTTCCCCACTCGGTTGCATCCAAGTAGAGCCCAAATTTTGGGTATGCGTCCTCGTTTCCAGGGCTGCCATACCGAAATGTTGCACGAACTAGGTACCGCCTTCTCTTCTGGGTACTCAAACTGTAACAGTACTTCTTGTTGTCTGAAGGAAAGTCTCTTCGAGTTTGATACTGCATCCTGTTTCCATTGGGATTTTCTACTTGTACTACTGTCCCATGTTTCATGATATCCATATCTGAACTCCATCCTAGTCCAGTACTTGGGTCAGTGTAGTTACTTGTGCTTCCGCAATCTATACTGATAAACTCTGCAGGGCATAATTAAACTATGGTGATTCTATAATATTCACTACTCTACTGATAGCTTTTAAAAAACATAGAAATTGACAAGTTTGAATTCATTTTGGGGCATCTTTTCCCAGACTAATGCTTAACTCATATTACATTACAGATGAGTTCTTAGAATATGAATGCTAGCTCTACTTAATTCATAGTATTTTAGACAGTTGAATGAACAGAAAAAATCCCGGAATTCCCTGAATACAGAGAGTTGGTAACAAAACATACCTGTAACTTGGGACACAGCAAAGGATGTAAAGTAGAGAAATAGTACAAGTAACTGTGTAAATAAAGCCATTGAAGATCATCAGGAAGGCAAGACTGATTCTTTTGATCTTTTACTTTTTTTTTGGTGAATGATCTTTTACTTTTAGGCTTATGTTTTTCACTAAATGATAAAAGAAAAAAAACCGGGTTTTTTGACTTCAGCATCTAACCCATCTTTCACGCTTTGTTTTTTTGTTTTCCTTTTTTTTTTTTTCTGATTGATAACACATACACGTCTGTTTCTTTTTCTTTCTTTGATTGTCGAATCTCCTTTTCCGAAGAAATAAAGATTTCGTGCTTACTTCAGAGAAAGAAACAAAAAAAAGTACTCCGTAAATGCAAAGAAAGAGTCTGACATTCCTGAACCAGAGAAAGGGTTGAAAAATCGACCTTGTCCCCATCGAGCATTAATCTCTTTCTATTCTCAGAAAGAATTACTGAAAAATCCAGCTACCTGCTGGCTAATTTTTTACAAAAGGTTGACAGATGTGACTCAAGTTTGACCATTTCCCTGTACAAATCAAATAAAGAACACCATTTAATCTTAGCTTAAGAAAAATGTTTACACAAAATTCAATTGAAGGACATCTACTTGACAAGAATCAAAATAAATTAAACCATGCAGTGTCTCGGTGGTTAAAATTTTAATATGAATTTTATCACCCCCAAGAAAAAGCGTCTGTTATATATATTATATTCGCTATAAGTATAGCTCCTAGGGTATTTGGTTAGTTCAATGATTAAAAAAAATTATCAATTTGAATGAATAATATTTTGAGGCTAAAATCATTAATTCTAAAGGAAAAAAATATACTTCTATTAAGTCAATAAATTTAAGCCAAACCCATATATCAACAACTATTTTTAAGTCAATAAATTTAATATGGGATTCGAATCTCAAAAAAAAACTAATGAAAAAAAATTGAATCTCGTGCAATAATACTGTTGAGATAAATGTGAGTTTATTAACTGTTCTTATAGTACAAATATAAAAAGCACGAATCTTGTGAAGAAGGTAGACAAAATCACTCTTTAACTTTTTTGGCAAATAACTAATTACTCTCTTTTTCACCCTGCGCATGCATCTCAAAATTTAAACATTGGTACCCATAATTTTGTTTTGTCTTTTACAAGTCAGGATAATTCAAAAATTTTCATGTTCATTGAAGCTCTCTTCAATCACACCAAAAAGACATCAATTTAACGTCACATAACATCACGGGAATATAGCATTCCCATAAAATCACACACAAAATTGCTTTTCACAGCATCAGGCATTTCTTCAAAAACAGCAAAGGTGAAAGAAGCTTCCATTCCCATTTCAGCAAGAACATCTACACAAGAGTTTGCTTCACGATAGATATGATGAGCTTTGTCCATTCTCAGCTGTTGCATCAATTTCCTGCATTCAAAAATAATGGTTGAGTGAGTATGTGTAGTAAGATCTCCCTCATTCACGTACCTTGTGACTACTTCCGAGTCCATTTCCACGATTAAGTTCGACAACCTTCTTCTAGCAACAAGTCTGAGTCCATCTCGCAACCCCCAGAGTTCGGCACCCACACTAATTGTGATACCAATTCTTCTAGCAGAGCCGCAAATCCAATTGCCCATAGAGTCTCTAATGATGCCTCCAGCTCTTGCCTTTCCTGGACTGCCTTTGGCTGCTCCATCAGTATTTAACTTGTTGCATCTTGGTATAATGGGTTGAACAAATTCTCGACAACCGGAAACCTCCAAATATGCAATTTCTTTGAGGATCGGTTTTGCACTTTTCCCCCACCAAATAAGGATTTTTTATTTGAGCAGTTATTTTCTACAATTTTCTATGCCCTGTTAGCTTAAGGGCGGAGGAAATTGCTACTAGTTTTAATTTCTTCTATTACAATTAGAAATACAATTGATTGCTAGCTTCTTAAAAGATATAAGGTTCAATTTTCAAATTCTCTCATTCTATATTTCTCTATAAAAAAAAATGAATTTAAAAATGCATCCTAAAAGATTTGAAAATAAAATCAAATATGAAATCAAGTGAATATAAAAGCTATTTTAAATTTGAAAAGATTCAAACATGAATATTATATTTGTAAAACTTTTAAACTTTTAAAGTGAATAAATAATCATTTAAATGAATATTTAAAATCAATGATATCATTTATATATATATATATATATATATATATTATAAGGTGATTGTGAAATTTTTTACACGAAAATACATTCAAACTTTTTCTGTCCTCATTATTCAAATTCAAAATTGATTGTAGAAAAAGAAACAAAAAGAGAAGGTTCTTGCTTCTTGGCAAATGATAAATTTTGGTACAATTGCGAGAAAAAAACCAAACATTAAATTTAAAAGCTGCACTTAGCTACCAAAATAATAAAAACTAGAAATAAACCCGCGGGATGCTACGGGTTTATTTTTATTTTACAATTTTTAAAGTTAGTAAAATTGATTATTAGATAAAAGTTATTGGTTATAAAAATATTTATTTCCTTCATATTGTTTAGTACAAAAAAAACATATTTACTAAGGATAGAGTTTATATATCAAACAAAATGTCAAAAAATAATTTTTGAGAAAATTGGATTAGCTTGAATTAAAAAATATGCACAATACTTAAGTTAAATAGTATGACAAATAGATAATCTGTTCTAGAAACAAACAAATTAAGATAATTATGCTATGACAATAAAAAGTAAAAGCACCAAAATATATATACGGCATAGTAGTTCAGACAATTTAACGAATAAGTAAAAAAAATTAGCTAAGAATGCTTTGTTCATAGAAAAATTAGCTAAGAATGTTTTGCTCATATTATTAATCAAGTGTAAAGTTTTAAACCCATATGTAAGCATTTTTATTTTAAGAATAGCTAATTAAATTATTTATATTTACTACAAAGTACAATATGCAAAGTAAAAGTTTTTTTTTTGAAAAAGTTAGAAGTAAAAACCCTTTCATATAATAATTTTCATTCGAAAAATATATGCAAGTAGAAGAAGCAAATAGATAAAAATATAAAGTAATACCATAAAACAATAATAGAGGACTAGATTAAAAAGAGTTAGAAAGCCATACAAAAAACATGTTAAAGATTTAAGTAAAAAAATTGTTGAGAAAAAAATTGTTGAGAAAATAAAATAAAAGGACCTAAGTAAAACAAAAATTGTTGAGGGCAAAAAAAAATAAATGGACAAGTGTCACACTATGGGAGAGGAGGAGACAAATATATATATATATACACTAGAAGATACCCCTGCTACGCACTGATACTTTTTTCCCTTAAAAAAATTATAACTATTATTTTTAAAAAATAATAATAAATCAAGATAATTATTTAAAAATATTAATTTTTTAAATGAAAATGAAAATATTTAATTTATCTATTAAACATCTTATTTATTTTTTATTCTTTTTTTTCAAAATATAAAATAAAATTATAACATAAAGTTGGAAGATTAAATAAACCGAAAGACAACAATTAATTATCCTACTTTTATATGAGAATAAACTTTGTTAGCAAATTTAACTTTTAAATAAAGCGAAATTTTTTTATTTTAAACAAACAAATATGATTGTTACAAAAAGAAGTCAGGGAGACATAAAAAACATTTAAAAAAAACAAATGAGTAACGTGGCTTAATGAGAAGAAAGTCTAGGAGATAATTTTATTAATATGTATAAATTAAAAACTAATATTTTATTAATTAAAACTAATGAAGTATTAATTAAAACTAATTAAAAATTTCTTACATTTAATAATATTTAAATATTTTACATTTAATTGTCTTTTACATTTAATTGTTCTTTTCATAAAAAGAGATAAGTGTCAACCAATAAAAAAGACGAATGTCAAGCAATAAAGAGGTAAAGAGACAAAAATATATATATACTAGAATAATGCCCCTACGAATCAGGGGTCCTTTTTTTCTTAAAAAATATTATAAATAGAATTTATTAAAAATAATAAGTCAAGATAATTATTTAAGAAATACTAATTTTTTAAATCAAATTAATAATATTTAATTTATCAATTAAACCACTTATTTTTTTATTCTTATATTTTTTAAAAAATAAAATAAATTCTAACACAAAGTTAGAAAATTAAATAGATCAAAATAAAAAAAAAGTTATAGACATTTAATTTTTATTGAGTGTAACCTAAATTTGCTAATATCAGTATAAATTCAAAATAGACTAATCCTCCATCACCATTTTTTTTTCGTAATTTTTAAGTGCTTAATATTGAAATTATCTATTTATTACTTTTTCTTTTTTACAGCATTCAATTTTCATAATTAATGAAAATTTTTTGAATTTGATTTGTAGATTTATTTTTTTATATATATTTTTGTTTGTGTTTAATTTTTAAAAAATGATCTTTGGAATTTTTTTTGCTTTATTATATAATTTTATCATTTTTTGAAATTTTATATTATTTATAGTATTTATTGGATTTTTATTGTTTTTGTAATTTTTAAATTTTGAGAATTATACAAATAAAAAAGGGATTTATAATTTGATTTGAAATTTTTTGGATGTTTGGTATTAGTATTTTATTTGAATTTTTGCAAACCAAAATTTTGATATTTCAATTTTCAAAAAATTCTGATTTTTCCTTACTAAAAAAAAAGGACAAATGTCATGCAAAGGAGGGGACAAGTGTCATGCAAAGGAGTGCCTTGGAGACAAAAATATATATATACTAGATATAAGCCCGCGCGATGCTGCGGGTTTATTTTTATTTTGCAATTTTTAAAGTTAGTTAAGTTGATTATTAAATAAGAGTTATCGGATATAAGAAATATTTATTTCCTTCATAATGTTTAGTACAAAAAAGAAACATGTTTACTAAGGAAATATTTATAAAAGAAACGTGTTTACTAATGATAGAGTTTATATATCAAACAACATATCCAAAAATAATTTTTTGAAAAATTTAGATTAGCTTGGATTAAAAAAATACACAATACTTAAGTTAAATAGTATGACAAACAGATAATTTGTGTTAGAAACAAACAAATTAAGATAATAATACAACAACAATAAAAACTAAAGCATTAATATATATATCTTTATATACAGCATAATGGTTCAGACAATTTAAAAAAGAAGTAAGAAAAAATTAGGTAAGAATATTTTGTTCATATTATTAATTATGTGTAAGGTTTTAAACCCATTTGTAAATATTTTTATTTTAAGAATAACTAATTGAATTATTCATATTTACTCCAAAGTACAATATGTAAAGTAAAAGTATTTTTCTTAGAAAAGTTAGAGAAAAAAAAAACCCTTTCATATAATAATTTTTATTCAAAAGCAAAATTTAGAAAATACATAATTTATATGTATTTGAAGTATTATTTATTTTTAAATATTTTCCATGTGTCAGTTAAATAATATATTTGAATATTGTTTTTATATTTTTAAAATTATTATCATTATTAATAAATATAAAAATGTTTTAAAAAATTTATTATGAGGCAAGAGAAGAACCTATTATTGTGATTTGAGATTGATTTTATATAGCTAATATATTTTTCGTGTTTAGTAAGTTTACATCTGCTAGTGGAGATATAATTTTAAAAAATAGATTTAGAGAAATTAGATCTAAACTTTTTTAATTAAAAATATCTAAATCAATTAGTTTTTGTGTTGTTTGATTTTTTTTCCTTGATTAAAAATCAACTTGTGAAGACCGAGAATTTCTAAATAAATATAAGGTATCCGGAAAATTTAATTTGGACAAATTGAAACCCAAATTCAAATAAGAAATTAAAAGGGAAATTAAATTGGAAATAAGAAATGAAGGAGGAAATTTAATTTGGATAAATGGAAATCCAAATTAAATAAGAAAATGGAGAAAATAATTTTGGATATTTAGAAATCCAAAACTTAATAAGAAATAAAAATATTTTGGTATATTTATATAATGATATTATATAAATATTATTTTGTGTTAAAAGTGTAAAAGTATATATATAAATATATATTTTAATACAAAATATGTATTTAAATACATATTAAGAATAGTGTATATATATAATTATGGTGTATAATAATTATATATATTATAGTTATCATTATTATTATATATATAAAAATATATATACTAAAAAAAAAATAAAAGAAATTTAGAAGCGGGAATCGGGATACCCGATTCCCAGCTTCTTCTTTCTCCTCTGTTATAGACAGAGGAGAAAGACAAATAAAACCGTCGGCCCCCTGCTGGCCAAAAGAGGAGGAGGAAGGAGAGGGTCGTCACCGGCGAGCCGAGGGGGAAGAGAAGAAACGATCGGCGGCGACCCGAAGCGAAAAACAGAAGCGAAGCGAAAATGGGAGAAAAGAGAAACCGAGAGGGAAAAAGAGAGAAGGAAAAGTGGCGGTGCCGCCGATCTGGCCACCGCCACCCCAACCCCGAGCTCGGCGGAGCTGAGGGGAAGCAAAGGAAGACCACCGGCGAGGCTACGGACGGCGGAGGGAGGAAGAAACAGAGGAGGAAGGGACCGAGAGCCACCGTTCCAGATCCGGCACCGTCGCCGGTGATGGGACGAAACGGAGACCAGATCCGGCATCCTCGCAACTTCGGCAAGCTGTGGAGTGGCTGAACCGCCGGAATGGGTGGCCGCCGGTGACCGAACCGGCCAGCAGAAGATTGAACCGGTCTGACCCGGTCCGACCCGATCCGACCCGCCTGACCCGGTCAACCCGAACCCGACCCGACCCGGTTCAGAAAAGAAAAAAAAGAAAAAAAAAAGAAGAAAGGAAAAAGAAGAAAAGAAAAGAAAAAGAAAAAGAAAAGAAAAGAAAAGAAAAGAAGAAAAGAGAAAAGAAAGAAAAGAAAAGAAAAGAAAAGAAAAGAAAGAAAAGAAAGAAAAGAAGGAAGAGGAAGAAGAAAGAAAGGAAAAAGAAAGAAAAAAAAATGTGGTAAGGAAAATTTAAGTCTTTTCGCCATATGTCCATCGGATTTATTGGAAATTTTCGGATTATTTTCTAAATGAAAATATATGTTAATTTTTGAAATTGTAGCAAAAATGGAAATGAGACGAATGGTGGAGTTCGGCAAGGCTCGAAAAATCGGAAAGTGCACTAAGCTTGGCAAATAGGTAAGATACTTTTATAAAGCATTAGTAGCTTTATATTGTATGTGGGAATTGATTTTATATATGATGCATTTATTTAATTGATTTTAAATGGAATTGTGATTTTTATATGATGCATCGATTTAAATTGATTTGCTAAAAATGCTAAGAGGACCCACAACTGATGGTGGGGGTCTTAGTAAGAGGTAAAATTGGTGAGAATCAACGGCTGCAAGTATAAATTGTGTTTCCCTTGCAGGAGGTTAGGGAAAATTAAGCCGTTATGCTGCCGAAATTCTTAGGAAAACGTTGAGGAAAAAGATTTAAGTTCTCACGTAAATGGAATCTTGGAAATAATTATTGAAAAATATACATTTAAAGGACTTTATGATATTACTGGAGAAGTTTGATATTGAAATCGATGAAAAATAGATCGTTGAAACACGATAATGTGATGAATTATATGGTTTAAACCTTAAGACTCGATAAATCCAGTGATTTTAATAGCACAAATGGTATCAAGTTGAGATTGAGGTGGAATTAATTATTAGACGGATCACTGATACAGTGATGATTATAGAATTGATAAATTCAAATGAATGGACCGTTTTAGTGGTATGATTGTGATATCGATGTTAAATAGATGTGAACTGAGATTTTTGCAATAATATGGATAGTCGCAAGGCGACTTAAATGATTGAAACACTGTTGATAATTGAAATTGGCAAATTCTTTTAAGTGGTAAATTGCCAATCAAAAAATTGAATTGAAGATGTCTTATAGATAATTCTAGCATGATATTACATTCTACAGACCATATGAAAAGTGAATTGAGGATTGTGATTTGATTTTACGATAGTAAATGAAATTGAACCGCAAGTTGAGGATTCTGAATATGTACCTATAGGTCAAACCATAAATGGATTTGATAAGCGATTATTGATCTTGTGGTTCTATAATCCTCGATGTCGACTCTGGAATAGATAACGAATGAGGATATTAATATTGCATAATTTCAGTATTTTGATGGCTATATAGTGACATGATATTTAAATATTTATGAATACTAAGAGGATTCATGCAAGTGATGTGGTCTTAGTATTAATAGTGAAAGGTAGAAATGATTGGTATAGTTTATAGCTATCGAAAAAGGATATCGAATACTGAATGACTTGAATACCAAATGATCTGATTATTGAATAATCGGAGTACTGAATAAGTTGAAAACTGAATGAAATGAATATTGAATTGATTTGAACACTGATTTACTGATGTGTCAGAAGGATAGTTTGAAATCGAACGATTGATAGTGATAAAGTTAAATGAATTGTTTCACCGTATTAGAGGAAGGTATTACTTATATTGACATTTGAAACTATTACTAAAATTACATACGGAGATGATTTCATAGCATCGCTTTTAAGCATAATTTGCTATAGTTTCAGATGTCATAATAGCATTTATATAAATGCTATAAAGTATAGATTAGCTTTAAAAATAAAGTATATGGTATATATACGTATTTTTATATACGAAACCTCTTAAAGAATTTCACCATATGCTTTACATGATTTTAAAACGAAAAGCTAAAGATTTAAATGTTTTATGAGACTGTAGGCACCCTAAAAGAATTAAATTCAATAAAGCATAGTGGAAACCGCCTAATTGGAGCTTTGCTCATTAGGCAGATATGCTTGTCCGACAATAGTCGTGGACAGGTCTCAGTCACGCCTGATCAGTGGGGCTGAGAGAGATGAGGTCTATGGCCATAGATAGCGCCCTAGTTGGTTTCCAGGGGACGATGACATGATTTTCACTGCTAGCTACAGTGATTTAAGTCTTTATTGATAGAGATGATAGGGATCTAGCCTAGTCTCTAACGATATGATATGAAGTCTAGAGTATGATTTTATTGATATGAACTCTAGACTTGACATGATTTATACTGTACATGAAACAGATTTGAAATGAAATATGTTTTGAAACAGTACATGTTTTAAAAGTCCATGAGATATGATTTCGACACTTATGATTTATATGTGATTTTGTGTCGAACATGGCATGATATGTGGTCTAGAGTATAGTTTGATTTGATATGAACTCTAGACCTGATATGATTTACAGAATATGTTTTAAAAGTATATGATAAATGATTTCGACACTTACATGATTTATATAAGATTTTGTGTCGAATTTGAAATGACATGCGGTTTAGAGTATAGATTGATTTGATATGAACTCTAAACCTGATATGATTTATAGTATATGAAAAATGTTTTAAAACCGCACATGTTTTAGACATGCTCCGAAAACGAATACATGAACTGAAATTGAATATGTTTCTATTATGCCTTAAAGGCAAATTTGAAATGAATTGAAAATCATATGTTGAGCATGTCCTAAAGTATATATGATATGATTTGAAATGATCGCGGTTTATACAGAAAAATTACATGAATTGCATATTAAACCCTGATATGATAATATGCTTAGTATATGAGAATTCCATGAGGAATGTCATGACTCGACGTAAATATTTCATCTATATGAGGTCATGATGATATGATATGAAACATGAATATAGAAACACACGAAGAGAATTATGACTGGGTACCACCGTGATCATGATCCACATAATATGAGATTGATAAGAGATGATAGATACAGAATATGATTATGAATGAAAAGTAAATATGAGAATCGATATGAGATGATAGCATACAAAGTATGATTATGAAATGAAAAGTGAAATGAGAAGTGATAATGAGATGTATCGATGAGAAAGGATTAACTGTAATTGCATCCTTGCAAGTTTTAAGCATTGCAGTTTAAGACAGTGTAATCCTACTCTTGTATTTATATTAGTATCTTACTGAGCCGTGGTTTTGCTCACCCCACTAAATTTCATCTCTTTCAGATTATTGAAGTTAACATCTGCCATGTGAGCTGCTCAGTGGGCATCGGAGACGGTATATGGACTTGGTACTAGTCTTCTGAGGTATATGTTTCTTATAAATACTTGTTTACATGTAAGACTTAAATTGATGCACAGTACATATTCTTTTAACAAGTCGGGATGTAACTAAGAACCGTTTTCCGTGTTTGTTAATATTTAAATGAAATGACTATAGGTCACCTAAATAGTATAGTGACTACACTGACACCGAATACAAACCTTAAAATGAAAAAGAAAAATTTAGTCCATAAATTTGTAGACTAAGAAAAGTACAAGTAATAAAGGAAAGTCGCAGCCTTCGGGTCGTGACACAACTCAAAGATAAATGAATTTTTTTTTATTTTTTTAATTAATTTTTTATATTTAGAATGCATCATTTGTTAAACCCTCTATCATATTTTTATTTTGAATTTTTTTAATTTATGTGTCGAATCATATTATTGCTGGAGAAAAAAATTGAAGATTTAAAAATAGATTAAAAGGCATAACAAAAAAAATTCAAAAATAAAATAAAATTAAAGAACTTAACTAAAAAATGAAAACCTAAAAATAAATTAGAGGGCATAATAAAAAAATATTTAAAAAAACAGAAATAAAATGCTAAATCAATTGAGACATGACACATGGCTCGTATGAGAGATAAAACATTGAATGGTATGGGTTAGAAAAGTGAAAGAAAATGAGTGAATGACAGAACCAATGTGAAGCTGGATGTGGAGCAAAAAATGTGATTTTTATATAATTTAAATAATATTAAAAATTATTAACTTAATTAATTTTTAAAATGTTTTAACATATATATAATATTAAAATATTTTTATTTTATTAATTATCAACATTAAATATATAGAAATTAATGATCTACAAAATATATACTATAAATGCATTAGTAAATGTAATCTATCGTTAAAAAAATGTATTGTATATGTATTTGAAGAATTATTTAATTATTGAGTATTTGTTGATTGTTATGTGTTAGTTAAACAATATTTTTGGAGATTGATTTTATATTTTTAAATTTTATTATCATTATTGATAAATATTAAAATAAATATATAAAAATTTATTATTTGAACGAATAATTTTTTATGAAAATAAATATATAAAATTTAAAGATCAATTTTTTATGTTGTTTATTTTTTTCTCTATTAAAAATAAAATTCACATATAAATGACTTTTTTTTTTTCTTTAAATTTATGAAAAAAAAACAAATAAAAAAGGTTGAAAAACCAAAAAAGGGAAAAACTGAAAAAAAAAAAAACCAAAAGCTTGACATGTGGAGGATTTGGAGACAAAAATATATATATGTACTAGATTAAAAACCCGCGCGATGTTACGGGTCTGATTTTATTTTACAATTCTTAAAGTTAGTAAAATTATTATTAGATAAGAGTTGTTGGTCATAAAAATATTTATTTCCTTCGTATTGTTTAGTATAAAAGAGAAACATATTTGTAGACACCTTATTTTGTCCGGGTTCTTAATTTGTAAAAATAATTAATTAGGTTGGGTGACATTGTATTTTAATTTAACAATTTAGAACTAGGCTAAAATTAAATTAGAATTTTTAGATTTAGAATTAACATTAATTAGGAAATTACAATTAAAATAGGATTTAGGAATAATTAAAAAAAAAGAGAGATAAGAAAAGAAAAGAAAATTAATTTTAGTATAGGATAATTAGGATAATTTAATTTTTAGGATAATTATTTAGATTAATAGAGTTGGATTAGGATTAATATAGGAATTAAGTAGATAAAATATTAAAAAAATGGAAGATAATTATTAGAATAAGTATAGTTGTATTAGGACTCTAACTAATTTGTGGCTATAAAAAGGATTAAAGCTCAGGGTTTAAGGGACAGAAAAAAAGATACACAATCAAGCACACAACCAGCGAGTTCGCCTGTCACGCACCCTGCTCTGCTATCACTTGGACGTCGATTACCACCGCTTGCCATTGAAGAGTGAACCAACCTGTTTTGGATATACATCCTCGGGTGCCGCTCGTTGTAAAAAGGGGAGAACCGTGAAAAGCATAAGGAAAAAACAAAAGAAAGCAAGGGATTTCATCACTCATCAGGTTTGTTTTATTAACGTTAATATTAATTAATGCATTAACAATATTATTAGTAAATGACTTTGTATTTAGGAGTAATAATTTAATATGAATTGATGTTTTGGACGTATTCAACCATTGGTTTGTATAATTGATTAGCTTTTAGTTTAATAACATGATTTAATAATTGGTTTTAATTTGTAAATAGAAATTTTGTATTAGAACTAATTAATTTGGTTAACAGGATTTAATAATGTAATTAATATGATTAATATAACATGACAATTTAATAATTTAACTTGAATTAATTTACATGAATTTTATTTGCATGACTTGTATAATATTATTTGAGTGATTTTGTATGATTTAATTAACTTGGTAATATTTGATTAATATATATTGAATAAATAATTTGTATGCTGATATGATTTGTTTAGTTTAATTTGTATGATATTTGTTTGATATATTTTATGTTTTATATGTTTAGTATGATATTAGATAAATAAAATAATAGAAAAAATAATTAAATTAGAGAAAAAATGCAAATGAGAATAAAATGGAATAAAAATTGAATAAGGAAATAATAAAGTTATATTAAGAAGATGAATGCAAATTATCCGATGATGAAATTCCAAGAAAGTCGAATGGTACTCCTTGAAAATTTCTAGGTGAGGAGTTTGCTCTAGACTGAACCAGATTGATGGAAGGTTTAGAGTAAATTTTCAATATAATAATATGTGTTTATTTTCTAAAATAGAAATAAATGAAATATAATAATAAAAACAATTAGGATATGAAATAATTTGAATTAAAGTAAAAAATATAATTAAAACAATAAAAAAATAGAAAATTAGTAAGAATTGGGTATAGAGCCAAGATTAGGATTTTTATAATATATTCCGACGATGGAGCCTCTTCAAGCAAGTCAATTGGCACTACTTGAATACTCCTGAGGTGAGGAGATTTACTTATTGTCTGAACCAGATTGATGGAAGGATTTTAAGTAAATTTTCAATATTTTAAGCATATCGAAATTAATTTAAATTAAACTTAGAACGACCTATTGGGTATAGAGCCAAAATTAAGATTTTCATAATATATTCCGACGACGGAGCCTCTTCAAGCAAGTCAATCGGTACTACTTGAATACTCCTGAGGTGAGGAGATTTACTTATTGTCTGAACCAGATTGATGGAAGGATTTTAAGTAAATTTTCAATATTTTAAGCATATCGAAATCAATTAAATTTAGAAGGATTTATTGGGCATAGAGTCAATATTAGGGTTGTCATAATGTATTTAAATGATCCGACGATGGAGCCTCTTCAAGCAAGTCAATTGGTACTACTTGAATACTCCTGAGGTGAGGGGATTTACTTATTGTCTGAACCAGATTGATGGAAGGATTTTAAGTAAATTTTCAATATATTAAGCATATCGAAATTAACTGAAAATAAAGTAAATTTAGAATGACCTAAAGTAGTTGGTACCATTTTAGGATGGGCGTTGTGGGGGTGCTAATCCTTCCCCACACGTAACCGTACTCCCGAACCCTAGATTTTTTGAACGTCAGACCAAGCCTTATCTTTAGACAAGAATAGGTGACCAATCACACCTTAGGTTTGAATGGTTGGTGGCGACTCCTAAAATTTTAAAGTCTAGCGGGTTAGGTTCACGGACCTAGACGTTATGACAATATTTACTAAAGATAGAATTTATATATGAAACAAATGTCCAAAAATAATTTTTCGAGAAATTTGGATTAGCTTGGATTAAAAAAATACACAATACTTAAGTTAAATAGTATGATAAACAGATAATTTGTGCTAGAAACAAACAAATTAAAATAATGATGCAACAACAATAAAAAGTAAAAGCACCAAAATATATATGGCATATTGATTCAGACAATTTAACAAATAAGTAAAAAAAATTAGCTAAGAATGCTTTGTTCATATTATTAATCAAGTGTAAGGTTTTAAACACGTCTGTAAGCATTTTTATTTTAAGAATAATTAATTGAACTATTTATATTTACTCTAAGATACAATATGTAAAGTAAAAGTATTTTTTTTGCAAGATTTAGAGATAAAAAAACCCTTTCATATAATAAGTTTTAATTCGAAAACAAAATATTCAAGTAGAAGAAGCAAATAGATAAAAATATAAAGCAATACCATAAAATAATAATAGAAGACTGGATTAAAAAGAGTTAAAGAGCTATGTAAAAAACATGTAAAAATTTTAACTAAAAAATTTGTTGAGAAAAAAATAACAGGACCTAAGTAAAAAAAAAGTTGTTGAGGGCAAAAAAAAAAACTGGACATCTATCGTTAAAAAAATGTACTGTATATGCATTTGAAGAATTATTTAATTATTGAGTATTTGTTAATTGTTATGTGTTAGTTAAACAATATTTTTGGAGATTGATTTTATAATTTTAAAATTTATTATCATTATTGATAAATATTAAAATAAATATATAAAAAAAACAACCAATTGCATCAAGGCAATTAGCAATAAACTGGACTACAAATTGCACAGTACCAATTTGTAGAGTACTTTATATAATATAAAAAATAGATTAAAAATATGAAAAAAAAACAAATAAAAAAAGGTTGAAGAACCAAAAAAGGGAAAAACTGAAAAAAAAAAACCAAAATTTAAATAATATTAAAAATTATTAACTTAATTAATTTTTAAAATGTTTTAACATATATATTTAATATTAAAATATTTTTATTTTATTAATTATCAACATTAAATATATAGAAATTAATGATCTACAAAATATATACTATAAATGCATTTGTAAATGTAATCTATCATTAAAAAAAATGTACTGTATATGCATTTGAAGAATTATTTAATTATTGAGTATTTGTTAATTGTTATGTGTTAGTTAAACAATATTTTTGGAGATTGATTTTATATTTTTAAAATTTATTATCATTATTGATAAATATTAAAATAAATATATAAAAATTTATTATTTGAACGAATAATTTTTTATGAAAATAAATATATAAAATTTAAAGATCAATTTTTTATGTTGTTTATTTTTTTCTCTATTAAAAATAAAATTCACATATAAATGACTTTTTTTTTTGTTCTTTAAATTTATGAAAAAAAAAACAAATAAAAAAGGTTGAAAAACCAAAAAAGAGAAAAACTGAAAAAAAAAAAAGAGGCCAAAAGCTTGACACGTGGAGGGTTTGAAGACAAAAATATATATACTAGATATAAGCCCGCGCGATGCTGCGGATCTATTTTTATTTTGTAATTTTTAAAGTTAGTTAAGTTGATTATTAAATAAGAGTTATTGGACATAAGAAATATTTATTTCCTTCATAATGTTTAGTACAAAAAAGAAACATGTTTACTAAGAAAAGATTTATAAAAGAAACGTGTTTATTAATGATAGAGTTTATATATCAAACAACATATCTAAAAATAATTTTTTGAAAAATTAAGATTAGCTTGGATTAAAAAAATACACAATACTTAAATTAAATAGTATGACAAACAGATAATTTGTGTTAGAAACAAACAAATTAAGATAATAATACAACAACAATAAAAACTAAAGCATTAATATATATATATATATATTTATAAACGGCATAATGGTTCAGACAATTTAAAAAAGAAGTAAGAAAAAATTAGGTAAGAATATTTTGTTCATATTATTAATTATGTGTAAAGTTTTAAACCCATCTGTAAACATTTTTATTTTAAGAATAACTAATTGAATTATTTATATTTACTCCAAATAACAATATGTAAAGTAAAACTATTTTTCCTAGAAAAGTTAGAAAAAAAAACCCTTTCATATAATAATTTTTATTTGAAAGCAAAATTTGGAAAATACAAAATTTATATGTATTTGAAGTATTATTTATTTTTAAATATTTGCCATGTGTCGGTTAAATAATATATTTGAATATTGTATTTATATTTTTAAAATTATTATCATTATTAATAAATATAAAAAATGTTTTAAAAAATTTATTATGAGGCGAGAGAAGAACCTATTATTGTGATTTGAGATTGATTTTATATAGCTAGTATATTTTTCATATTTAGTAAGTTTACATCTGCTAGTGGAGATATAATTTTAAAAAATAGATTTAGAGAAATTAGATCTAAACTTTTTTAATTAACAATATCTAAATCAATTAGCTTTTGTGTTGTTTGATTTTTTTTCCTTGATTAAAAATCAACTCAAAGATAAATGAATTTTTTTATTTTATTTTTTATTAATTTTTTATATTTAGAATGCATCATTTGTTAAACCCTCTATTATATTTTTATTTTGAATTTTTTTAATTTATGCGCCGAATCATATTATTGCTGGAGAAAAAATTTGAAGATTTAAAAATAGATTAAAAGGCATAAAAAAAAATTCAAAAATAAAATAAAATTAAAAAACTTAACTAAAAAATGAAAACCTAAAAATAAATTAGAGGGCATAATAAAAAAAATATTTAAAAAAAACAGAAATAAAATTCTAAATCAATTAAGACACGACACATGGCTCGTATGGAAGATAAAACATTGAATGGTATCGGTTAGAAAGGTGAAAGAAAATGAGTGAATGACAGAACCAATGTGAACCTGGATGTAGAGCAAAAAAAATGATTTTTATATAATTTAAATAATATTAAAAATTATTAACTTAATTAATTTTTAAAATGTTTTAACATATATATATATTTAATATTAAAATATTTTTATTTTATTAATTATCAACATTAAATATATAGAAATTAATGATCTACAAAATATATACTATAAATGCATTTGTAAATGTAATCTATCGTTAAAAAAATGTACTGTATATGCATTTGAAGAATTATTTAATTATTGAGTATTTGTTAATTGTTATGTGTTAGCTAAACAATATTTTTGGAGATTGATTTTATATTTTTCAAATTTATTATCATTATTGATAAATATTAAAATAAATATATAAAAATTTATTATTTGAACGAATAATTTTTTATGAAAATAAATATATAAAATTTAAAGATCAATTTTTTATGTTGTTTATTTTTTTCTCTATTAAAAATAAAATTCACATATAAATGACTTTTTTTTTGTTCTTTAAATTTATGAAAAAAAAACAAATAAAAAAGGTTGAAAAACCAAAAAAGAGAAAAACTGAAAAAAAAAAAAAAGAGGCCAAAAGCTTGACATGTGGAGGGTTTGAAGACAAAAATATATATGTGTAGATATATTAAAGACAAAGAAATAAATCAATTATAGAGTTAATATTAAACAAAAATATAAATTAATAAAAAGAAGCAAATGCAATTAAAAAGATGAGAGCCAACTGTGAAGATGAAGACAAAAATATATATATTTAAAATAAAAAAATAAATCTAACATATAAATCTCAATTTATTTTTAAAAACAATATTAAAAAGAATTTTTATAATAATAAATAAATAAATTTTGAGATAGAAATAGAGGACCTTACAAATGTACCCTTCAATGAAAATGTAAATATTTTTGCACATGATACCATTCCACTGTATTGAATGCAGGATCTGAAGGCTTCAAGCTTGGGTTCAAATTACAGATGGCATTCTAAGATTTTTTTTACTGTTTGGGAAAGACAAAAAATAAAAGGTCAAATTATGAAAAAATAGAGAGAGAGATATAAGTAATGCGGGATTTGAATTGAAGGTTTGCGGCTTGGCTTTGAATGCAGATGGCGTTCTGGCGATTTTTTTTACTATTCAGAGAAGACAAAAAAATAAAAGGCCAGATGATGAAAAATAGAGAGAGGAGTGTGAGAGGATTTTTGGGGGGAGACAAAACAATAACAACGATAAAGCACCTTTATTCATGAAAAAAAAAAACAACAACAAAAAAATGGAAAGGCTTTTAAAGCAAGTGACGTGAAAGGCATTAAAGCACTTTTGCTTATGAACAAAAAAAACGAAAAAAATAAAGGAAAGGCTTTAAAAGCAAGTGACATGAAAGCTTTTAAAGTACTTTTATTTATGAACAAAAAGACGAAAAAAAAAGAAAAGCTTTTAAAGAGAGAAGAGCTTGGGAAATAAAATTAGTATGTAGTATATAGATATATATATATATATATATATTAAATGAAAGGAAATGAGTGAACGGTGAAACCAATGGAAAGCTGACGTGGAGAAAAAAGAAGTGACAGATGGCAAGCAACAAAAAATTTGGAGACAAAAATATTTTTATAAATATAGATTTAATAACTAAATAAACCCTTAATCTTTAGTCCAAAATAGAATTCAACCTTCAACGTTTTATTACATGAAATTCAGTTCATAAACTTTTATTTCAGTTAAAATAGATCAAATCTGTTAAATGAACTAATTGCCATTAGTTTTGCATACGTGGCATGCCACGTGGCATCTAACTAAGCTATCTACGTCAGCTGTCACGTATGCAAAACTAACGGCAGTTAATGTCATTTAACAGATTTTGATTTAATTGCATAATCGTAAAAGATTGAGAGTTTATTTCTATTGAAATAAAAGTTTATGAATTGAATTTCATGCAATAAAACGTTAAAGGTTGAATTTTATTTTGGGCTAAAAGTTGAGGGCTTATTTAACTATTAAGCCTATAAATATATGTATAGATAGATATGTATAGATATATAGATATATAAATGTGTGTGTGTGTATATATATATATATATATATATGCATATATGGGCGTGAACTGTTTAATGTTACAGAGCTCTGCAACAACTTTAATGCGTCCCCATAAAGCAATTAATTAATTAAACAGTCGCCCAGCATTCACGCGGTGATCTGATCGGCTGCCGGGCTACGTCTGGTCTGGACCACGTACTTTATCTAACACGCAGAAGGAAGTGGGCCTGCCGCCTCGCCTGAGATCTAAGTCCAATTCACATTTACGAGATCATGGCCGCTAGTTTGCGGAAGCAATTGTACCATCACAGGGAAGCATTTTCTGATAAGTTTGGTAACTTTGGTTGCCCTCAGTTAAGTAAATTTGATCTGAATTTAAAAAATGGTTTAATTTTATTTATGACTCAATCCGATTTGATTACGAAAAATAACAACTCAAATACTTTTTAATTTACAATTGAATGATTTAAGAGATCAGTTTGATTTAAAAGGTCAAGTACTTTTCCTACTCATGAAATCGAATAGGCATTTGCTAAAATGGTTTTTATTGGTATGTAAATTTAAAAGAACATTAAAATGAATTTAAATATTATAACTCTCCAATTTCACATAAGTAAATTATGAGAATATGTAACCTTACATATAGAAACTTAAATTTATACTTGTAAGATGTTTTTTATGAGATAAAATTATGAGACTTATGTTAACTTAAAGGACAATTATTTAATAGACGTTTTGATATATGTACTATTTGATATCCAAGAATAGTGTAGGATTTAAGGCTTGATCCAACAATAAACACATATACTATCAAACCGAGTTTTTTCTCATTTTAGTAATAATATAATCAGATTAAAATTAATATGATGATCTCTACTCAAAAGAAAATTAATATAATGATCTATACAACTGCTTTTTAAATATAAGTTCATAACTACAACCGTCATGGCAATATTTTATGTGGATTTTTTTATTTGACAATTTATATATTCGTAACATATCATTTTGTATCAAAGATGTATAAAATATAAAAACTATTGTATTATAATTTATTTTAATAAAATAAACACAATATATTTTTATTATAAAATATACTTTTATTTTTATTAAATTTATATATAATTTTTTAGCATAAAAAATTCATATATAAATTTTAGTAAAATTTAATCTATATTATTTCTGTATATTGTTATATTACCATAACACAGTCAGAATTGTTAGGTTTAATTAATTATTTATTATTTTAGAGTTTGTCTATCTTGATTGGCAAACTCTAAAATAATAAATAATAAATAACAATTTTACCAAAAAGATCGGCAAAACTTCCTTTGCCAATCTTTCTGGTGAAATTGTTAGTTGCTTCTTCTAGCTCAGACAGTGAGATATTGTATGGCACACCATCATCCAGTAAATGCCCATCGCGTGCAATTGAATAGGCTGTTGAAGGTTTGGTGCTAGTGTGCTCAGAATTACCCGATAAAACAAGAACCATGTTGGAAATGTTAAGTTCTAGACATTGCATAATGATGAATAATGAGTAATTAAGTGCACACACCATTCTCATCACATTTCCGGTAAGACATCTTCCTTCGAACATTGCGCAACAATATTAAACTTCCCAAGAAAATAACTAATAGAACTGCTAGCACTCCCATTGATGTTCCAAGTATCAACTTAAAACGCATTCTTCTGTGTGCCTCATCATGTAGTCCAGGATTACCTTCATAGCTGCAAGACAAGACATGTATCTGTTTAAAAATTTTGCTGTGCTGGATCGCATAGAACTGCATCTTTTTTTTTCTGCTCTGCCTTTAAAATTTTTGACTTATGTAATTATGATCCTAGGATTATTATTTCTATAGCAGTAGTGATTTCCTTGCCCTAATGTCTTTCAGCTATTTATTTTCATATTGAGTAAAGGGCATCATGCCATTATCATTTGCTGGTGCAATTCAATCCCAAAAGAGTTCAATTCTTTTTCTTCAAAATAGTTTTCTAAGTTATTTAAACTTTTTGACTTGTTGCATGTCTGCGTTGTGATCATAAGCATTATTAAAATTTAAGATGCCAGTACTCATTTATCAGCTTATTTTCAGGCTCATATTTATTGCTTTTAATGCAGATATGACATGACACTAGGACATTTAATTCTTTGCAACTACAGACACTAATGTCTTTGTCTACTAAAATGGAGAAGGCAAACCTCTCCTAAATAAAAAAAGACTTCAGTATAGATATTAAAAAAAAACCCACCGACATACCTAACCTAACATGCACACCCAGTCACCTACCGGCCGCTATTTGAAACCCTTTAAAAGACGTGGATAAAATAAAAAAAGACTTCAGTATTGACTCCGTGCCTTTCCGTCTTAATTGCAAGTTCGGAACCAGATTGCTTGTGCCTGGTCTAGTTCGTCTTTCATCTCGAAATGAGAAATTACAGCTCGCTTACCAGGTTGCTTTTGCATAAGACAGGCAGAACCTTTCGTGGCATCAATGCCAAAAGATGGCATTCAGTGGAACCCCCTGAAGTTTCCAAGTGGAAAGCGGCGGTGAAGAAAGAGTTGGAAGTTAAAGTTCCCGAGGACAGACAAAATGCCTGCATACAAAGGGTACCTGTAAACATGCGAGAAGTGCAACCCGACGCCTATACTCCCAGAATCATTTCAATCGGTCCTTACCATCATGGAGAGGAAAGACTAAAGGAAATGGAAGAGCTGAAATGGGAATTCTTTCATCGCCTCTTTCGTCCAGAACGGCCCAACGGGGTCGAATTAGACCCAGTGATGAAAGCCGTGGAAGATTTGGAGCAGGAGGCTCGTAGGTGCTACTGGGATAAAGCTGAACAACATAGCAAGGATAAATTTGTTCGGATGATGCTCTTTGATGGCTGCTTCATTGTCGAGCTCTTCAGAGAGTTGAAGAAGAACAACTTTCACCATGCCCGGTCTGTTAAAAGGTGGATGCTGCCAACTCTTCGCCAAGATTTGATCATGCTGGAAAACCAGCTTCCTCTATTTGTTCTACAGAAATTGTTCAAGTTGACCAGAAGATCAGAAGAGTCAACCTCGACCACGTCTTTAGAAGATCTTGCCCTTCGCTTTTTCCGTCCTCTACTGCGGTGGAAATCAATGTGGAGCGTAAACCCACAAGGAATTGAGAAAAGTCAGCACTTTGTCGACCTTTTCAGACTCAACATCCTCCCAAGATACTTATCACAGGCGGAGGAAACTAGCAAGACAAGCAAGTCGAGCAAAGCAGAAGAGGGAATTGAAATGATGCGGTCCATGACGGAGCTAATGGAAGCTGGCGTCGTCATTGAGAAAGCTGTTGATTGTCGTCCATTGGACATACGCTCTGTGCAAAGGTGGCGGATTTTTTGGCCGAAAATGTGGCTGAAAATCCCTCCTCTCTACATCGACGATTACAAGGGAACCCTGTTTCGCAACTTGGTTGCCTATGAACAATGCCATCCAGGCTGCAAACCATATGTCACATCGTATTTGTTCTTCTTCGACGGCCTAATTAACTCGGCTCACGACGTGGAACTTCTTCACCACAAAGAGGTTCTCCACCATTCTTTAGGCAACAACAAAGAAGTGGCAAAGCTCGTCAATGGCCTCTGCAAGGAAATAGCAGGGGATTCCAGGGAGTCCTACTTGCACAAGGTGGTATCCGATGTTAAAACTTATTCCTTCTCCTCTTGTGCTAGGATTAGAGCACAGTTGGTGCACCATTACTTCAGAAACTGGGTGGTTCGCATCTCTACTTTGGGAGCTATCATAGTCCTTTATCTCATCGTAATTCAGACCGTCTTTTCATTTCCAGGCTACCCGACGGAACGTAACTTTTACCATGACCTAAAGCAGTCCCTGCTTCTGCCTGTCCTCCATCTGCGTCCGTCCAAGAAAAAGAAGACGGATGATTCTGAGATTATAATTTTTTTTTTGGTGTAACAATAGGTATTTTCATCCGTTTTACGGTCTGAGACTAATCCTGTTCGGGCCGGAAGTGGTAAACGGTAAAGTCCTTCCAACAGTGGAGACTCCAGGACTCGAACCCTGTCAAGCACCTGGGGAAGAAGTCCACTTCCACTTTTTCCAACCACTTGTTGGTTGAGATTAGAATTTGGATGTTTGCAATTTGATGCACCTTTTTTTTTGCCGTTGTTGTTGTTGTTATTATTAGCGATTTTATTTGCTTTTTTCCTTAGGTGCATTAAAAAAAAGTAATTATACTATATGTCCATTCAACAAAATATTTAAGATTCTAATTCTACAAAAAAGATATTTAAGGATTGAGAAAAAATTGAAAATTTGAAAAAATAAAACATTACTTGATATTTGAGTTCTAAATTTATTAATACTAGGTGGATCACTTCATGCCTTCATGGGAACCCTGAATTTTCATTGTCATGGAACTTTAAATTTTTGAAGAAATTGCAGAAATTTTCTTTTATGTATACAATTGTATGATCCAAACAACTCCATCACTCTAAAAAAAAATGTGTTAGCTTGGAATTTGAAAGATTTTGGTAGTCGAATTCTTGGAAAATGGGAGTCTTTGCCTCACCCTCACCGAATATTACAGATTGCGAATGGAATTGGGGAATCCAAGACTGAAAGATGTTAGAACTAGATAGGAAGAAGAAAAATGTAGATATCATGTGCACGCCTTTTTTTTATGAATTATTATCCTATCTATCGTCACGAAGCTTATTAACTCTACATGTAAAGTTAGGATTAAAACATGTATTTTATTTTATTTTATTTATTTTTTATTTTTTTAATATTTTTAAATGATACATATTTTTATTTTAATTCTACTTGTGAAATTATAAAATTTCACTAACGATAAATAAGATAATAATATTTTTTTTTATAGGATAGATGCAAACCTCTCACGTGATAATGTTAAAATTAGTCCAAGTTCGACAAGTCATTTATATAAAATTAAATGAGGACTGTTGGACGCCGTCACTCCAACATACACATTGAACACTCGAGCATTTGTAGAGCCACCTTATCTCATGTTTGAAGTTCAATACCGGCTGCGGCTAATAACAAGTAACTTGACTTCTCAATACAAAAATACAAAATAGGAAAATAATAACCAAAAATATATTTAAAAACAATCAAAACCATAGTCAAAAATTTCTAAAAACACAGCTGTTCATTCAAAGCGAGACAATCCATGGATCAGCCTAGCTTGAAGAAAGTAAATATTGAAGTTGACGAAAGAATCTTCGAATCTTACGGAAGCTTCTTTTTCTTTTCATTTGTAATACTTATGTGAATAATTTTTTTTGGATACAAAGAATAAGCTTGTCAGTTATTATTATTTGTATCTTTATTTCATGGTAATGATATGTCAAAAAAATATTATACATTGAGAAATAAATTTTTAAATACAATATTTTGAAAAATAAGATTTAAAAAAAATAGATTGGCAAAAAACTCCCGTCAAACCCCTCTCAGTCTCTGAAACAGGGATGCATGGCGATTGGCTAGTTAAAGCAGTCCAGCATTAATTGTTGCGCGTTGCAGGCTCTACGGATCCAAAGCCCAAACGTTTAATCACCAATAGTACCTTTGAAGATTAATTAACAGCCTTTTGTGAAAGAGGTGAAGAAGAACCTACTAATTAAAGATGATAATGGATATTTTATAAATGAATATTTGATATTATTTGACTTGATATAATAGGATTAGAGTAGTGTATAATCAAATTCGAATAAAATTTAAGTAGTAAAATTATTATCTGTCACATATTTGGATAGTTATTTTAGGGTATTCGATATCTGAACTCGATTATAAATAATAATTAATTAGTATGATATTTATATTTTATATATAAATTATTTATTATTAATATTGTATTTAATTAAATTAATTTATAAAATATGATAATTATGATTTTTAACTTTAATTTATATTTATTAGTTAAATTAAATTTATTAACTTAATTTTTTAAATAAATTAATCCAAAATTGTTTTTTAAATTTTAATTGGAAAGTCAAATTTTGACTTAATAAACAAATACTTAACAGATTTAGATAGTTATACGAATATTTTAAATCTTATAAGGTTAAGATTTAGATAACATAAATCAAAATAATCGAATAACTAATCGAGTTAAAATTTTATATATTTTAATCGGATTCGAATTTGAATATTTCAAAATTAACGGGTATCTAACCCATTTACATTCTTACAACTAATTGCATAGTCGGTTCTTTACAACGGGCTTACGCGCCAAACACATGGCCTTGACCGACCAATCACCTTCAAGAAAGGTACATGTAACAAATTAATTCCAATGGTGTTGTATTTAGTAATTCAAAGAGAAAGAAGCGTCTCGCACTAATACACGTTCATTAGCTCTTCATTAGGAAGCCAAAGCTTTCATTTATTTATGGAGGACCCAGTAAGCCACTGGTTCGGTGAAATGGCTGAGAGTTGCAATCATTGCAGCCAGGTCCCCCACACTCTTTCTCTTAGAAGCCGTTTGGTACGAGGGATTTTATTATTTTGCAGTGTATTTTAATGGGCTGTAATCTGATTGCAATGTTTGGTAAGACTTATTTACTGCAAAGTTTTTTTACAGTTGTAAAGTGATTGCAGCTTGATCCTGCAATCTGCTTACAACCTTCCCCCTCTGCAAAGTAAGATTGCAGGGAAAGCTCACCTCAAAAATACCACTATTACCCTAAAACCTCAAAGACAAAACTCTTAGATAGGATCTTCAAGCTCGGTCTTCTGGCGTCTTCAAGCTTCGATCATTTGACAATTCCTTCAAATGGTATGCCGCACATTGGGCCACGATTTTTGCAACTCCTTCAATCCGTGTTGTGATCAGTATTTTGCTTCCAGCTGCCCCTATTGCAAAGGGTTTGCATAGAAGATCCCATTGCAAATAGTTCTCATTCCAGATGTCATCTAAAATGATAAAAAATTTTCTCCCCAGCAGCTTCGCCTTTAGCTTCACTTGAAATAAAACTTTCAAAATATAAATAGCCTGGAAGTATCTTTTGTGCTCAAGGAAAATAGAAGATTTTGCAAGCTAAGAACTCACTAACTTTACTTTTTCATCTATGATTAACATTGGATTCATTGTGTCCAGACCTTGAACAAAAAAAAAAATGATCATGATCAAAATTTAAACATTGATTTTTTTTCATGCAAATTTGCTGCACAAGATTCCAAATTATAATACGTATGCAATTTTTTTTGTTAAAAAAAATTATTTTCATGACTTGAAATAGTGAAAAGCAACCTTTAAGAACCTAAGAACCTTTAATAATAATGTATATAAATTTAACATTACAAATGATGAGTAATATGAAGAATTATAATATTATATTATTCACATTTTCATATGATAATTATATTTTATTTAATTCCATTATATTAAATTAGTTTTTATAGTTAAGGGTATTTTTAGAATTTGGTACTACATTACCAGCAAAGTAAACATATACCAAACACTGCAATGTTGCTTTCCCAGCAATTTAAATAGAACTTTACACTGCATACCAAACACTATAATGTTGCTTTCCCAGCAATCACTTTTTCAGCAATCACTCTCCCAACAATCACTTTACATTGTAATCACTTTACATGTAATGTACCAAACGCTTCCTTAATGAACCTCTCTCAAGTCTCAATTTGGTAAATAAAGCCATTTCATTCTGTAACGTGTATAAATCAGTGAGTCATTTTCATATATTAGAGAAAAGTAGAAAGCCAACTATCTAAGAGTGACCCTCACGTGCTGAATGATTGACAATCATTGTGTGATTCCAGGCTTCATTAAGAATGCTTACCTTTGAACTCTAGGCCTGTGTGCTGGCCATTGTATACCGAAGACCAGAACAAAGGATGGGCCTGCATGATTGAACCCGAGCCTGCAACTTTTTTATGTTTTTCATCTTTTCGCTGTCAAAGATGAGCCATCTTAGTGTTTTCTCATTTATCTCTACCACCTTTATTTCCTTTTCTCTTGTCCAAAAGTTTGCACTTTGCAATGCTGAATCCAGATAAGAATAATTAATAGGAGCCAACAACTGGGCAAAGTCAGACTTGGGGGCGGATTATGCCATTTCTAGCACCCGAAGTGCAGTTGAGAAACTAATGGAGGCAAAGAAAAGATTCATCAGATAGAGAAGGTATCCCTTTCTTTTTCTTGAAATGTGAGAGGTTTGAACGCTAAGCAAGTGCTCTCTCTCTCTCCCTTTAAAAGTCTCCCACCAGATTCTATATTCCTTCAACAATCAAAAAACCACTACACCAGAAAAGGCCAGTCTTTTTTATATTTCTACCTCTCCACCTCCCTTTTTGCTTTTGTTTTTTCTCTGCTTTTTATCTTATAACACAAAAAGGGAAGAATAATGTTGCAACAACAGCCAAGTAAATCATCTTTTAGGGAATCTCTCAGAGCTCTTGAAGCTGATGTTCGGCATGCTAATAGCCTGTAAGTCTTTCTTTTTGCAAATTGATGGAGTTGCGTTTACAAATTTATATTCTTTATCCACAATTGGCATATCATGTTTTATAAAGTCGATTTCTTTACAAGAAATTTGAATAATTGGTTTGTTCTGAAATGCTAAAAACTGTCTCTTTCTGCCTAGTTTCTGTTTCTTCCTTTTGAGTACTCCATTGCCTGCTAAATTCTGTTAAGTTATGACGCTTTTGTTGAATTTTATCATCAAAAGGCTAACTTTGCTGAAGTTAGATATCGATTCTGATTTGTGAAGATTGGTATCTTCTATAGATGTTGCTATAGGCTAGTTTTGTCAATTGTTGATTGTTCCACTGGAAAGGATATGATTGCTTTGGCTTTTGGTATCAGTATTTTACCTTGAAGAATTTAATTTTTTATCACTAGTTTTTATTAAGTTCTCAACAGTTAGCCAACAAGAGCTTGTTAATGCTAATTCTGATTGTGGTTTTTTGGGGTGAAATGTGCAGGGCAGCTGCTCTACCAAGAGATTATAGTGGGAATCGTTACCAAATGAGATTATCTTATAGCCCTTTTGCACCCTTCATCCTGTTTTGGATTGAATGGATGGATTATAGTTGCACAGATACCCTGCCTAGTTATCTAGGCCTTCTCCATATACTAGTATACAAAGTGAGTTAGTATTTAGTTTCGGCTTGTTCTTCCATTTTTCAACATTTCAAGCAGAAAAAGAATTAACTCGATGAGTTTTTCTTATTTTTCTCAATTTGATTTTGAATTTGTTATTTAAACAAAGTTCCATTACATTGCCCAGGCATATGTTGATGGAATGCCAACTCTATCCTCGAAAGATAGAAAAGCCACTCTAAGGGAATTTTATGGTATGTTTTCTCCGGTGTTTCTTTGTAATAAAATTCCAATTTGCTTCGTCAACCTTTTCTTTTACTCCCTCATGTTCCATTGCACTTACTGGACACTATTTGCAGCTGTTATTTACCCTTTACTCAGACAACTTGGAGATGAGTTGATTGAATTGAACGATAATCAGGAAAGCCAGTGCACAGAAGTTTCAAGCAGAAAGAGAGTCGAAGAACACAAGAGGGTCTCTGATAAAGATTCAGAGAGAGATGATGAATGTGGAATATGCATGGAGAATTGCACAAAGATGGTTCTGCCCAACTGCGGGCATGCCTTGTGCATAAACTGCTTCCATGACTGGTATCCCTGGTTCCCATGTCATTCTTTTAGACTAATTATGATTACACATTTTACAAACTGCGGGCATGCCTTGTGCATAAACTGCTTCCATGACTGGTATCCCTGGTTCCCATGTCATTCTTTTAGACTACTTATGATTACACATTTTGCATGACCATCATTGTTTATGCTAATATTCCTGTTTCTGTGCATTGATTTGGAATTGCAGGAATGTCCGTTCTCAATCCTGCCCTTTCTGCCGCAGTGGTTTAAAGAGAGTGAGTTCTAAAGATCTGTGGGTTCTCACAAGCTGCAATGACATAATTGACATGGTTACTCTTGCAAAAGAGAACTTGAGGCATCTATATCTCTACATCGAAAACCTACCTTTTGTAATGCCTGAGACTGATCCATATGTAGCTGATTACATGATATGACCACGAAATGAAGACTGCGGTATTGAACCACAGTAGAAATCTGTGGTCCAGTCATTGTACATACAATATGGTATAGGGGAGCCTGTGCTTATCTAGTGAACTCTGGACGGCTGTATATAGTAATTAACTGAGTTGCTGCCAACTTGTGACTCGAAAATTAGCAAGTAGGTTGCTTTGGTATAGAACAGCCCGGATAAAAGCAGAGAGGCAGGGAGTATGAACCTGATTATTTATGTTGGAAGATGTAGATGCAAACTGAAAATGAAAAGGTATTATTGGTATTCAACTCAGCTTTTATCGAACCTGAGTGTTGGAATGGAAACATAGAGAGATTTATTATCTCATGGAATCTTCAACTTCTGCTTACTGTCATCTGATCTATGATAAATATCATGGATCAAATGAATCTTTCTTGGAACTTGAGTATCATCGATGAATTTCCTATCATAAAATTCCTTTATCATAAACTGACTTCAATACTGAGTCGCATTCTCAGAAAAGTACATTGATTGTTAGATAATTATGAATCCATGGTTCCAAGTTAAGGTTTTGCTTGTGTCAGTTTTGTTAAACTGAATTAACCAACAGTTAGCTACCCTTTAACAGCAAGCGAAATATCATGCTTATACGGTAATCTCTGTTGTTCTACGCTTCTTTTATACTGCCTTTTCAATGTTACTGTGCCTATATCTTTAACATATCGCTGAGAGCTTTGATTCTTAATTTGAAGCTCTTCCGGATCTTAATAAATAACTTTCCTCCCAAAATTTAGTTCTAAAGAAATCATAATAAGCATTATCTTATGGTAAATTATTTACCTTAATTAAAAATTACCAAGCTTCAACCTTGTCATTATCAAGAAACAAGTCAAGCTCAAGCATGCCAATGCTCGATTGACTGAGCTCACTAAAGCCATATTTTCACCCATTTAGAAGAAATATATACTTTCAAGTAACTAATAATTTTTCAATTAATCAATAGTTCTTACAGATTACTTATCAAACTCAAACTCAAACTGATCACTCATAGATGTACCTCTAAGAAAATTTAGCTCTTGGTTAAAAAAAAAAACCTTCAACAAATCAAGCTAAAATATTGAAATATTTAACTCAATTTTTTTGTTTACTTTTTACAGTCTTGCTTTTCAGTACTCTATAAAAAGAGTTGAACTTAGAGTCAAAATCAAAATGGAGGGTTGAATCAAAGCTAAAATATTGAAATATGGTTCAGTTCATAATTCGGTTTAATTAGATTTAATTATTTGATTGATTTATTCAGTTTCGGTTTTCTTTTCCTCACCCCTAAATTAGCAGTTTCTTGAGTCTCCAAAACTTGAGATGCATTAAAGACCTTAGGGTCAGATTTTAGCAGAGAAAACTAACATAAACCCAAACTACATACAAAACCAGAATACTTATATGCAGAGAGGCAAAACTATAGGAACAAAAATTTTGAACATTACTTATATCTGATATCTTCCCTAATGCAAATTCTATCTTCCATCATAACATTACTTTCAATTTTTATAATATTTAATTACTAAATGAACTAAAAATGTCAGTGGGTGCACTCACGAGTAACTGATCCTCCATGTTCACGCCTGTATGAAAGTTGGATATTTGGGGAAGCATTTTCATGCCCGTTCTTCGGCAATGAGGTCACTGAACAAGTTATCCTGTTATTCTTCCTCAATACATGCTTAGAGCTTTCAGTATTGATGAAAGGCCCCCTTGGAGGTCTAGAGTTTGCATCCTGCACAGTGCTGGGAGATGGCTTCCTTCCAAATTTTGGTGATTGAGGACAAGTTGAAGTGATCTGCAAGGCATGATTTACGGTTAAATCTAGAACACAAAAGCTGTAGGCACCTTAGAAAAACATAGAACGTCATCCGTTCCCAATTACACCCATTCAAAGGTGAAAGGAATTTGAGACTCAAGGAAGATTGAGACAGAGTTTTGTCTGCCTCTGCACCATACGACCTTCAAGAGAAAAATAGGATCACAAAGTAGATTGAACTGACAAATAACTTATGACAAAATTAATTCTATTTCATGGCATAGACTCCCGACTGAGCTGCTCAAGATACTGTTGGAAGGCAAGAAGCATAATTTATTGCATGGTTAATTCCATTATAGTGTAATAAATATCAAACAAAAGCCGGTTAAGATAGACATAAGAACCTTCTTAACATGATTGTGTGAAGACTGTGATCCATGGTATAAATTTTCACTTGGTCTAGCTTTAAAGTCAGTGCTCTGCCTGAGTTTATTAAGGTCATTCTTTGCCTTCTCCTACATATCATGTCATAAATTGGTTTCAAATGCAAAGAAGCAAATGAGATTATTTTACTCTAAAGAAGCAAATGAGATTAACAGAAACTGTAAACTGTATTTATTCATGCATAATTACATAATCTGCACATGCACGAATAGAGGATCCACAATGTGAATGTTCGCACACACGGAGACAGACTATTAATGTAGTATAACATATTATTCTGAGGTCAAATCGGACAACTCATCCAAAATGATTCTTGAATTAGAGTTGACATCTCTGCAATTTAGGAGCTTAGCCTCAGCAACTGCAGGGTTTCATCCATGACACTAGTGGTAACTCCCAAATCCATATACCAATATCCTAATAAGGTTGCCTGACTTGTACCTTTGATCGTATTTGCTTTTGTGATTTTTCAGCCTCCTCCTCATTCATTTTATCATCTAGCTTCTTAAAGAACTGGCACAAAAAGTAAGGAAACACTAAGTTTTGGTACAATTTGAAATCATGACAACTAACGCATGAGGAAAAGTAACAGTAAGACTTACCTCTTTTCGTTTTGCTGCCCTCTCTTCACACCTGAAACTAAATGGAGAAAAACTAATAGAAGATCTACTAGTTCCAGTTGCACTTGAAGATTTTGAACAGCTGCCACACATTCAATATAGAACAATTATGAGATTCGTATCACTAATTAGGTTGATAGAATCTGAGACTCCATACGGAAAGTAAAATAAGGAGAAAGGAGCATTCAGTAGCTATGGTATTTGAGACCCTATATGGAAAAGTAAAATAAGGAGAAAGGATCATACTGAAGCTATTGAATGGGGCATAACATCCTAGATTATAAAATTAATCTTAGTACTTTGAAATTAAAAACTGCATAACACAGACCAAAAATAGAATGTGTCGTGCACAGCATGCACTTTTGGTAGTTTCCACAAAAAAAAAAGTATACTACTAACTTGATTAGTTTTCAGACATCCCCAGTATGCAAAACACGTAAAAAGTTGGGTAGCAAAAGCTCTTACTTGGAGATAGAGGGCCATCTCCCATCTCCTGTTACCACTCCTGAAACTGACTTATTGGGTACTGCATTAGTCCTGTAGACATAGATCAAATCATGTCAAGGAAAGGAAAACCTTTTGGGAAAAGTATCAGCAAAAGTATTTGGGAAGGGAAGATTACCTTTTATCTTGTGACTGGGGAACTTTTGGAGCTAGCTTTGAAACCCCATTAACAGAAGCCTGCAGTTTGGGAATGAAACTCCTCTCGGTCATTTAAAAAGTCTAAACCACTTGGTGTCTCCTTCCTAAATATTAAGTACCCTCTAAAAGAGTTTCTAAATAAAAATCTTTACTCAACAATAATGTGACTTTTTCACCTTTTAAAATATCATAAATATTGTTATTTTGTCATTCAGTGTAGAAAATATCCAATATTATTTCAGCACATGCAATTGTCTTAATGTGCAGATGAGGAAAACAACAAATAAATAAGGTAGAAGTACCCTGGTTGGAGTTTGCAGTGGAGTCGAACTATCTCTGGATATCTTAGGTGATATTTTATTGGTTTCACCAGCACGCAGAGTGAAATCAATTGACGCACGAAGGGATTTTTGAACTATTCTTCTCCGCTCAGTTGAGTCTATTGCAGACTTCTTATTAATAAGAGCATGGTTATTTGCAGTTCTTGAAGGTGCTAGTTTGGATGCTCCACCATGATTGGATAAATTCAACAAGGAATTTGATTGTCTTTTTTCATTTGATGGAGCTAGATTCTCTTGATCAGCAGCTTTCTTCAATGTCCTGGTTGGGGTTTGTAGAGAAGTTGAAATGTCTTTTGGCATTCTCGGCAATGTTTTACTAGTTTTACTGGAACCAGAAGCGAAAGTAATTGACATGTGAAGCGAGTTTGGAATCGTTTTCTTCTTGTCATTTGAGTTTCCTGTAAACTTAGGAACAACAGCATCACTCCTGGCTTGCGCTGAAGCCACTCTTTTAGAAGGGTGTAATGGAAGTTTGGATGCTCTACTGGGAGTTGATGACTTTGACAATGAATTTGTTCGCCTTTTCTTGCTAGATGAAGTCAAGTTCTTCTGATCGGCACATTCCTGCAGCATCACACAATGAGGACGATCATGAAAACCTGACAAAGGAAGAATAAAAGAGAAAACTATGTTTAAATCAACATTACCTCATGAAGAATCTTCTTGTCTGGGGTTGCCATAATCATGTCATGGTTGTCAACATTTTCAAGAGCCTGTGAATTTTCAACCTGGATATTGTTCTCTACATTTACATTTTGTTCCATTACTGCTTGACCTTGTTTTGTATCAGTAACATCCTTATTACCTCCCTCAACGTTAACATTGCCTGCATCTATATCAGAGGTATTAGCTACCTCAGCATCAGAAACACTTTTATCCTGTTGATTAATTGCCAAAGAGGTATCGGCATTGACTGAATCTGTATTTAAAGAAGAGTCAACCAGAGATGCATTCATAGTTCCCATTTGAGAGGCACCATTGATAACACTATTTGTTTGCTCAAGCAAGGCCGCTGCTCTCATTGCAGCTCTTTTCTTGTAATGTGCTTCAAAATAAGCTTTCTTCTGAGCAACAGATCCTCGCTCTGAAAACTTTTCCACTTCTTCCAGGTAACGATTGTTAGAGAAGGTTGACCATTTCTCCCAAGCTAGCGATTCTGACACAAATCTGCCGAAAGATACTGAGTCTGTGAGTGCACGAATTGGGTCACCCTGTGATTCAAAAACCAATCATCAGTTTCCAGACCAAATTCTTCAAGGCTCCATCTCTTATTGACATCTCTATTCATTAGTATAAAAAATTATCAAAAAACAGCAAAAAAAAAATCTTATGGAAAGCATTGGAAATTTGGAATGTCAAGATATCATAATATGTTCAGTTTAGTACTGAGAGACTGAAAGCAAACGGTCATTAACAGCCCTAATGTGTTATTCAGATCTCTTATGAGTATCCATTTTCGCATAATTTTCCAGCAACCAAACAAGTATCAGTAAAAAAAAAACTGAATTAAGAGAACCCATTAAGTAAACATAGTAAAAAGAACAGCTTTTATCATTAAGTTTCAGTTTTTGTTCATAAAACTGACCTCTTTAGCTTCATGATTAGAGAATGATCTTACGAGACAAGCGGATTCACCCATTTCCAAAACCACACAAAAGCTTTTTTTTTTCCTATTGGCTTTTAGTTTCCTGCTCTCTTCTCTTGCTCTTCTCGTTCACTCTTCTTGTTCTTCACAAGTTTAGCTTCTCTCGCTCTGCAAGTGAAAAGAAAAAAGCACCAAGACAGGCTCCCTCTCCCAACCGTTATTTGAAACCCAGGCACACTTTCTCACAAGGCTCATGGTCATGGGTCCATTTCAACATCACCAGGCTAAGCAATGGGTGCAAGGGTAACTAAGATTTACAAGAAAAGGAAGCTCCTTTGTGTGGGGCTTTTTTTTTTTTTGGCCTTTTAAGTTTGGGTTTTTCTTTTTTATTTTTTTTTTAGACTATAGGTATTTTCATTTATTTTAACAGTCTAAAACTAATCCTATTGAGGTTTAGTCACAGTTAAGGCTTTTCATCCCTTTCCAAAGATGTGTTTAGTAAGAGTCGAACCCTAAAGTTCTTCTTACAAACTCAGCATGTGTTGACAACTAAATTACAACCCTTGGGTTTTCTCTTCTATTTATTTTTAACCTCACTTCATAACTCTATTTTGTTTCTATGTTTTCTTGTGAATCTGATCATTTTCTTGCAAGATGGATCTGATCTGGTTCCATCAGATAAACGAGTTGTTGCCTTGTTGGTCCCATTTCTTGAAATTAAAAGCTTTCTAACGTCTAGTTCCTTTTATTTTCCTTTCTTATTGATGACTCATATATGTCAAGACATTAAAAAAAATGATGACTCTTAAATTCGATAATTCAATTTGTTTATTAAAGTTATATCTATTTTATATCAAATAATTTAAAATATAAAACTTATCATATTATAATTTATATTTTATATTTTATATTTAATGTTTTAACTCATAAGTTAATTTTTATTGAATTTATATATAATACTCATCAAAATTTGTCTGTTATGTTGGTAAAGTCTCATTTTTTTTTACGTCAGTTGTGTGCTGTTTAAATTATCACATCTATCAATCAAAATAAAAAAAAAAAATTATCAGATCTAGATATTCTGGATTTGGAGAATCTCTAACTTTATTGCATTAGTTTAATTTGGCTGAAAATTTGAATTAGGAAGCCATGAAATTAAAAAGGAAAGAAAGCATTGGTGGTGGTGGAGCCATAGAGGAAAATAGGCTTTGCAACGGCTTTTGTCTGCAATTATGTATGGAAGTGTGGGGTACAAATATATTTTATTTCAAGCCAAAACAAAAGCTTGGTTTGACTTTGATGGAGAATGTTCAACTACCATTATGGTTTTTAAGTATCATTGTTGCATTTGTCATTCGAAAGCTATATATTATCCATCAAAGCAGCAATGAAAAACTCAAAGAGTAGCAGAAGATTACTCAGGTCAAAATTAACGTCTGAAATTTTTTAAATAAAGTTAAAATTTTTGATATTATTATTAAGTCAAAATATAGAAAAAAATAAATGTAAATTAATATTAATCGATATAATTGTGATAAGTCATCTTTTATTTGCTGGTGATTGTTTACTCTTTGCCACAGCCAATGAAAGGAATTGTGAGGTTATTATGGAATTCTTTAGAAGCTCAAAAATGTGATAAGTCAAACTATGAATTTTACTAAGTCCTCAATTTTTTTCTCTCCAAATACATCAACCCATCTCAAGCAAGAAATCAAAGGCACACTTGGAGTCAATGATACGCTGGGGAAAAGTGGGTATCTGGGTCTCCCTTCAATATGGGCCAGAGGGAAAAAGGAAACACTCGGTTTCATTTATGATAAGGTGAAGACCAAAATCCGATCTTAGAAAGGTCAGCTTTTTGTCTCATGGAAGTAAAGAAGTCCTCCTTAAAGCTGTTGTTTCGGCTATTCCGACCTATGTCATGCAAGTTTAAATTACCCACCTCTTTCTGCCAAGACTTTTAACTCCATGCTTAATAAGTTTCGATGAGGGGTTCATACTAGGAGGAGGCAAATGTTCACTGGATGAGATGGCATAAACTTGCTATTCGCAAGGACCAAGGAGGTTTGGATTTTAGACATTTACTTTATCTTTAATAAGGCCCTTCTCTTAATGCAAGCTTGGATGATTCTTTTCAATCCTGATGCTTTTTAGGTAAAAACCATCAAAGGGATTTATTTCCCACATTCTTCTCTATTTGAGGCCGGCTCATGGGCTTAAAGAAGTCTCTTGGAGGGCATTAAAGGGTTAAAGCTTGGTATGCGATGGAACGTCTGACAAATGGATCCCTGATCTTCCTAGATTCAAGATCACTTCAGTTCAGTGCAACCTCAAGGTGAGAGGCCTACTCTAGTCAAGCACCCTTTAATTCTTCTTAAGGATCGTGGAATATTGGCATGCTTAAACAAATTTTCATTGATGAGGAAGTGAAAGCTATTATCAAGATTCCTATTGGGTCTCTCACCTAGCACGATCAACTTGTTTGGCATTTTACTAAAAATGACTTGTATTCTGTTAAGCCAGGGTATAGAGTTTTGCAGGACAAGATGTTTTCTTCTTATGAGGTTGAGTCTGGCCATCAGTGTTGTTTGGCACTTGCCTGTTGACCCTAAAATTAAAACATTTATCTGAGTGTGTCATAATTCCCTACCCACAAAAGAGAATTTGCACCAACGTCACAAAAAGCCTTTGAGGCAGCTTGCTGTAGATGCGGCAAGAGGTGGAATCCATTGAGCATATTCTCTTTTTCCGTCATTTTGCTAAGGTTTTCTGGAGAGCTTCAAGTTTCAATTTCTGTTTGAGAAAAGAGAGTTTAGTCGGTTTTTCTCGTTGGTGGCCAGGCATGGTTCTTAGCCTGCCCAACTTTGGTTCTTTCAGTGGAAAGGGTCTTATTAATTTTTTGTGTTGAATCATTTGGAAGGCTAGAAATTTGTTGGTATTTGAAGGGATAGCTGAGGACCTAATTCAAGTTTGGCTTAATGCTCTTCGTGACTTTGCGGAATTTTCGGGATAGCATGTCAACGGGGCTTCTCGTCATAGTAGAATCCCACAAGCTTTTTTTTCTTTTTCTTGGCAGAAACCTTCCTCTTTTTCCCTCAAAGTTAACCGTGATGCTTCTTTTGACAATAGTTCACATCATGCAGGTATTGCTGCGATGTGCAAGGATGAGTTGGTGGTTTCCTTGTTTATGGGGCAAATGGGTCGGCCAAGGTTGCTGAAGCACAGGCTATTCGCTTGGCTTGTGTGTTGATTTCCAGAAGGGGATGATCTAGTATTTTGATTGAATCTGATAATTGGAATGTGATTCATCAACTTTAGCACTCAGAGCTGCCAAGAGCTTGGGAGACTCCTGCCATTGAGAGTGACATCTTTAGCCTAGTTGATGGTTAGGATGTTAGTTTTATTGTTATTAGTAAGGGAGTTATAGAGTTGCTGATTATGCATTCAACAAGGATTTGATGCTGAACTATTGATTGAATGTTATGCCCTCCCCAAATTTGGTGGCTCTTCTTTCACTGTAATTTTGATGAATAAAAAAAAAAGCTACAATCATAATGAATTTCATATATCATCAAAGATAAAATAAACAAAATAAAATATGACAACTAACAAATAACTTCTCTCGAGGTTAAATTTTGAGAAAGGTAGGCAAGCCCTCCAATCTTTTTTTTTTCTTCATATTCTTCTCTCTTCTTGAAACTACTCTCTTTTCATTTCTTACTTTTCATTTTGTTCTTACAAATATTTATTTTAGCGTTGAAAGGTGTTTCACAATTTTAATTTTGACATCTCTTCATCAATTTTTTTTTTTTAACAAATAAGATCAACATATACAAAAATTTCAGGTGAAAAATTCATCTGTCCAAATCTAAAAAGAAATCAACAATATATATGTAATGAATAATATTAAAGTAGTCTTTCGATAGGAATTGTACATTTTTTAGCTTTCAATTTAATGACTAGTGTATTGGTCAATTTTTTTTTTCTTCCTACAATTCTGCACTATTCCATTTTTTGTTTTGGCGCCAGGTTTCAGCTTGACATTGGTTCAATTACTCTTTTTTCCTTATTTTCCTCCAGTCCGATACGGTTCAAGTGTTTTTTTTGTTACAAGAAAAATATTAAATAATTAAGAATGCAAATACTTGAATTTGAATTCAAAACTTATAATATGTCACAATTTATTTTTAATCATTAAATCAAAAGATTATTAACCTCGAGGTATGTGTCGTGTCTCACGTCTCAATTAATCCAATCTTTTTTCCCTTTTTTTTTTTACAAACAGTTTAGATTTTTTTTATTCAACTTCTGATTTTTTTTTAATTAAGTCTTTTAACTTGTTTTCTTTTTACCTTATTTTTTTCAGTTAAATCTTTTAATTTTTTTTAGCTCTCCAAATTTTTTTGTTAAACCCTCGAATTTGTTTTTATTCTTAAATTTTTAATTTATATTTAGTCTGATATTATTATTAGAAAAGAAATTTAACATGAAATAATCATTTTTAATTAAATCTCTAATCTATTTAAATTTGAATGTGACGAAGTCCTATAATCTATTTTTTTTCCTTCAACTTTCATTTTTGTAATTAAGCTTTGTAGTTTTTTCTTCAAGTTTTTTCAATTAAACCATCATATTTATGTTTAACCTTTTCACTTGTTTCTTTTCATTAAAACTTTTGATCTATTTCTTCACTTACGCCCTTTGATTGATTTTTAACTTTTCAATTTTTTCAGTTAGGTTTTTAATACGTTTTTATTTTTAACTTTTTCTTCTCAATTATGTCCTTTAATTTATTTCTTGTTCTTCAAATTTCTTTTTGTTAAACCTTCTCATCTATTTTAATTTAACTTTTTCTTAATTATTTCCTTTAACGTATTTTTTAACTCTTCAACCTTTTAAATTAAACCCTTTAATCTATTTTTATTTTATATTTTTTAAATTATGCCCGACCAACTATCATTGCTAAAAAAAATCTAAACATGACACAATGTTTTTGCAACAATAATTATAAAATTTTAAAATAACATATTTTTACGTTTGATAATAATAACAACGTTGGGGCCAAATTCTAGCATACATACGTGTAGTATGGATCCACCATTCACTCCTGTTGAAAATTTTGAAGCAATTAACGGTACGTTGTTGTCTTCCTGAGATACGACATCGTTTTGTATACGTCGGTCCCCCCGGGCTATGGATGCTTCCTGGTTGGCTGTTATCTGCGAAGGAAACCTTATCTAAGGCAAAGATTTGGTTTCTGGAGAAATCTAGAAATTAACCGACTCCACAGTCTATCATTCTCCAGAAATGTCTACGCTTTCCTTTAAAATATCAACCTTTAGTCTCCTCTTTGCATCATCATCAGTTGCGGTTCTCATCCTTCTCTTTGATAATTTTGGTGATAATAAGCGGTCTAATTTCTCTTCTTTTCATAAACTAAGCGAGGCAAGAACAGGGCAAACAACAACCTTCAAAGAAAAATGTCGCAAGCTCTTTCAAATCTGAACATCACTTTCCCTTTATATTCCTCAAAGAAAGCCAGCTACTTCTGTCACCTTCCCTTTTCAAAACTCCCCCAGAAGTTGACTCAGAACAGACGCTTCAGCTGTAAGAACAGCATCAAGGCCATGGCAGGCGAGAGTCGAGACAACCTTGACCACTTGCAAAGAGCTGGCAAACACCAGCGGTCCGACAAGAGAAGGATTGGCTCTGTTGCACCAATAGGTATGTAGTGGTATGACCAATTTTTTTTTGTTTTCACAAGCTAGTCTCTTCTCTTCTGGATGCTGATTGAATCTTGAACTTGTTATGTAAGCAGGGTTGTGGGACAGGTTCCCAACAGCGAGAACGGTGCAGCAGATGATGGAAACAATGGAGAGGCTGATGGAAGACCCTTTTGCGTACTCAGGCACGTGGCCATCCCCTGTGCCGGGTGAGAACGGCGGTTACAGTAGAGGCAGGACGCCATGGGAGATTAAAGAAGGAGAGGGGGAGTACAAGATGAGGTTTGATATGCCTGGCATGACCAAAGACGATGTGAAAGTGTGGGTTGAAGAGAAGATGTTGGTTGTCAAGGCTGAGAAAGTGCCGACGAAGACGATTAAGGGGGAAGAGAATGGAGAAGAAGAGGAAGGAGAATGGTCGGCTAAGAGCTATGGGAGATATAGTACCAGAATTGCATTGCCTGAGAATGTCCTGTTCGAGAAGATTAAAGCTGAGGTGAAAGATGGGGTTTTGTACATAACTATCCCCAAGGCTAGTAGTAATGATAGAATTGTTGATATCAATGTGCAATGATGATTTTGGGCTTGTATCTTTTCCTTTTCTTGGCAAATTTCTTTTGCCTTTCTTTAAGTTCTAAGTGAGAAATCTCTGTTGTTACTAGTTTTGTTAACCAAAGTTGTTTATAAATAAAAATGCAAGTCTCAATCAAAAAAAAAAGCAAGTCTTGTTCAATAAGTTTTGTTGATTCTTTCGCTTCAAGCTTTATTGAATGCCAAATACGAATTATAAACTAGAGCTCATTTTTGAATCAATGTAGAATATGAATTTAAGTTTGTTAAATCTTTGGTTTGGCAACAACAGAAAATTCGGGCTCAATAAACATATAATCATGAACAAAATTTTGCATCAGAATTTTTGTGCTCATCACTTTTGCTTGAAACATTCCTGCTGCACATGAAGCATCCAAATCCAGGACCAATGACAATGACAACTGCGGCTGAGAAAAAAATCCGATAAAACTAAAAAACCGACTCGAACCGGGAGATTCGGATCGGATCGATTCGGATAATAAACAAATTCCATTCGGATTCGGATTATGACGTAATTGAACTGAATAAAATCGGTTCAGATCGGATTCGAAAACGGATAATATTCAAATACTTTGTTATTTGGTATTTTGTAATTTTTACTATTTAAATTAAAAGCTCAAGTTTTATATTTAATTAAAAATCCTAAGGAAAATTGGAAATAAAGTCCAAAAGTGCTTAAAATGCCTTAAAAAATTTGAAATAAATTTTAAAATTACATTAAAAAAAAAACCGAATGACCGATTCGATCCGATCCGTATAAATTCGGATCGGATCGGATTTTTTTTAGTTCGGATCGGATACGAATCACAAAACAAAAAAACCGCTTAATTTGACCCGTTATCAGACAACCAAATGGATAGTAGTCCATCCTCAACCTTTAACCCTGGTAAGTGAAACAAAAGTAGAAGAACAGATCATTCTGACCCCTCAATAATCAGATTAAGGGCAAGACAGAATGATAAAGAACTTTGGTCCTACATTCGAATAACAATGGCAGTGAAATTGTAAGCAACAATTTATTTAACTTTCGGTCCTCAAGTACTCATATTCAATAAACTTACTTGGCCTTTTCAGTATCTTCAGACCCCTCAGGTGTGGCAGAGTTTAGCGCTGTTATCTTCCCAAAAGACTCTTTAGCATCACCAAAGAGGTCCTTTAATTTATCAAGCACTGTTTTAAGCTGGTCTTTTGTTGGAAGCTGAATTGAATTAGGAACATATATAAATGTTAGAAGTAGAAAAGAGGGAAATTTTGTAATTGAAATCTGAATGGAAAATCAAAAGCAGAAAAAACAAGTAAACACAGCTGCATAGAAAGTTCTAATTTAACTTAGTCCATTTTGCCAGCTAAAATTTAAACATTTTTCCAAAAATCTAGCACCTCAATTACCTTTAGAGTTAAGCAAACTACATGGAGTCTCATTTTATTACACACTAATATAAAGTTTGATAAGTTAGAATGAAAGAACCACAAAAATTGTATGCTCACCTCAATAACGTCGTTGGTAGCCAGTGCAGCTCTCACATTACCATTTTCCTACAAATTTAGCACACACAACTCAGAAGATGAAGCAGCGAATTTCTTCATTATCAGAGGGCACATGATAAATAGTTTTGGTGATAAAAAGTTGGGAAATCCAACTCTGATCCAATTTTATAAAATATAAGATTGGGGAATAGGATCTTTACAACAAGTTTGTAGCCATATCTGAAGTCAGTTGCAGTTCGCAACACACGGAATTGTTTAAATGCTGTCTTTTGTATCTCCTTCTCATCCTATTTGAAAAAGAGTCCACTAATCAGTAGAACTTGAGAACTAAGTTGAAAAATATGCAAAGTGATTAAAGATGAAAAACTCAAAATCCAAAAGTTATCTCAGGTAAGTAAAATGAAACACTAATATTTTATCTGATAGTGCTAAAACTGGTGCTAGGAATTCTATTAACATCAAAAGGAAAAGCTTCAAATTTGTAAGAAATAGTCCTGAGAATAACTCATCTAAAAACCCAAGTGCCAAACTAAGTTCTTTTTTTTTACAGCATAGCCTACAACAAAGAAAGGGCCAAAATTACGACTTGAAGGAGATTTCCAAAACTGTAAGTTCACATTCCGTCAGTCAACAATAGAGTTTGACACTAACATTCTTGAGTTAGGTCATCTTTCCTTATAATGCAGAAAGCATTATGTCCTCATTTCTTACAATGGATATTATTAACACAAAAAAAGACATCAAGTCATCACATATTTCAAAAAAAAAAGCAATCATCTTGACACTTATAACCTTCTTTGTTCCTATTAAGTACTGAAGCAAGCAGAATAAGTTTATACCAAAGAATCAAAGAAAACCACTAATAACATAAATTATGAAATACAAAAGTGTATGGAAAGCAAGTACTCAAATAAAATAATAAAAAGACTAAACAACTCTCACTTCTTAGAGAAGTAATTATCTTATGGTGAGATGATACCAGGGTAGAGAGAATTTACTCTGTAAATAACTGCTGCAAGATTTCTAGCAAGTGTATCTTTGTAGATGTATTTTGCGAGGAAATTGTCTTTTGCTGCAACCATGATTTTGGCAGTGGTGCCACCTGTTATAAGACTAAGTGGATACCAAAGATTAACCTGCACAAGTAATGAGACTTCAATACTCAAGAAAATGTAGCTATGATACAATTTCTTTTACATAATTTACATTACATAAAAAAAAATGCTATCTATGGATTTTTTTCTGAGAGGAGGATGGTTAGCAAGATCTTAAGAACTAGTACATGGAACAATCACCGCTAGCCCGCTATTAAGTAAGTGGTGGTAAGTATTGAAAGAGAGAATTGCTATCTCTTTTCAATGTTTTTCTTTCTTTATCAGGGTTTTGGAGAGAAAAATTGCAGCAACCAGTTCAGAGAAAAAAATGTAAAACATTTAATTAAAAGTTCAAAGCTATCAACTTGAGCCTATTTGGCCTCACTAAAGCTGCAATAGAAAAGAGCTAATGTCATGTTAAAATCATTTGAAATACTATCCAAGAAATTTCTATCCATCAAAAAATTTCATTAATTGTATCTATCAACTCCTCATTGCAACTATGTTGAAAACTCAAATTTAAAGATTACTTACATCTCTTATACTATAAGCTAATAAAGAAACCTTTATTCTCAACCCCAGTGCTTTATTTTAGGTTGTCAATTTGCAATTACACAGGAACCTAGTAACTCTAACGGAAGATTGGAGGAAAGGAAACAAATTTAAGAACTCATAAAGGAAAAACAATAAAACAAAGAGAAAAAAGAAAACCCATAACGGAAAATATGCACTGTTAGGGGTAAAGAGAGACAAACATTGGCCATGCGGATGAAGATGACAAAGTGAGGGTTGCCATCGTCTTCAATCTTAGGCAAAAGAGGAGGTGGAGGCCTCTGAAACTGACGGGCTGCCATTTTTTTTTCCCTTTGGCTTCCACCACCACCATCCCTCTTCTCTGTTGCCGTCTCTGACTCTGCTGCAGCTGCCACGTCGTCGTTCTGGAACTGAACAGCGAGTGCGTCACCAACCCATCGCCTGCCTCGTGGTGGGTTTTTGAAGTACTCGACGAAGGAAGCCTCACCAGCGCATTTAGCGACATACCCACTTCCATATCTTGACAAACAACACCTTTTTTCTTTTACTTCTAACTTTAAGTAGTACGCTTGTACTATAATAAGTCTGTAACTGTCAACTGATTTTTTTGCTTCTTTGAAAATTGAGATGAGATTATTTGTGGAGTGGGTTTTATCCACGCTCTGTGAAATTTCTGAGGAAAGAAGAGTGGAGAGAGGTTACAGAATATCCACCAGACAGGTGGCGTTTTATCGTTTAACTGGTATGAAAATCATATAGGAAAGTAAATGAGTGAAGTTTCTTAGGAGTGATTTGAATTTAATTCGTTTATTTTTGAATCAAGTTTAAATTTGAGCTATTCGAGTAACGAGTCAAGGCGAGCTTTTTAATATTCGGCTCGAACAGCTCATAAGTTTTATCAAGTTTTTTTTAATATATATTTTTTAATATTTTATTATTTATTTATTATTTTATCCTCATAATATATAATTAAAAATTGATAAATTGAACTTATCGAGTCAAGTTCAAGCTTATTGATTGAGCTCAAGCGGCTTGAGTATTCTGTTAAGTTTAGCTCGAACTTCACAAACCAAACTCGATCGAACCCGAATCGAGCTTTGAACCTCAAGTTTTTGAATCGAGTCGAGCTCGAGTCTAATACTAGATCGTCTCGACTCGATTTGATTGCATCCTTAAAAACATTAGAGCTTTTTAGTTTTAATTTATTTGGTCAACGAGTAAAGACAATCCAATCAAATACATAAACTTTTTTATCGATAAATATTTTAAATATTATGTACAAATAACATTCAAATTTATATCATTTTAATAAATTCAAAATATGAATAACAACACCAGACAATTTCAAATCATCTTTGATAGTTTAACTCTTTCAAGCATATACGAGACCTTGTCAATCACAAGTATACTAAACCTAAAGTCTTGTAACTTTACTATTTTACTCGAATATCCAAATTAACCATTCAAGCTTATTAAAGTGGCCCATACACGCTTTATATAACACAAGATCATGCTCAAAGCAAAAGTCATTCATTACACAGTCCTAAACACAAGAAATAGAAGAAAAAAAGAAAAACTTATGATAGAAAAGAGCGATAAGGCTTGAAACTTTTGCCAAAGCCACGTTCAAATACACCCATTACGCAACTATATGATTCTATCAGGAGCATTAAGCCCAATTTCAGTGAATTGTGAACCGTGAAGTCTTTCATAGAAAAAACAAAAAAACATAGGCCAACCACGGATAAATGGGTTTGATTAACACGAAATACAAATCAAATGGATCGGAATCATTTTTACTCGCATTTAATGGGGCTACATTTTGGAGGTACTAATCATAAAAAGTAGGTAAATAAACGGGCCAACCCACAAGTTTGGATCCGTTGGGACAGCAGTGTTTATTTTGCTCAGTTATTTAAGAATTGAATTTGTTGCAGAAATTTACTACTAAAAGATTAGTCATTTTTCATCTTAATAAGACAAGTGAAAGATTATCTTCGTTTAATGTCTCTTTGTGGTAATGTGTTATGTCCCAGAAATCTAACTACTAGAAAAAAAGAGAGGAAAGAATAGCCATGTATATTTTTTTAACTTAAACAAGATTGATCATTTATTCAAATTCATAGACGAGTAGGTCTATATTCAAAATTTGAGTTCAAAAATACAGTTATGTGTGAAAAAAGATTAGCAATCTCATAATGTCTATTTAAATGGTACCAATTAGTTTTAGGTTAACTTAAATTTTCCTTTAATTTGTATTAATTGTAAATAAATCCACGTTTATTGTTGTGGCTTAGTTAAAATCTAAGGGAAGTTATTTCTTAATAAGCCACTATCACTAAACTTTAGAAATTACATCCACTCACATGATGGACATGATTGGGTGTGGTAGTTTTTTAATTAAATTAAAACAAGTCCTCTCTCTCTCTTAGAACGTACGGTGTTTTTCATTTACACTGTAAACGAAAGAAAAATAGAGCAGAAAGAGAAATATATTTACTACTACAGAGATTCCACCAATGACTTCTTTTCTTCTTCACTAACACCAACAGCAACAGAGGTATGTATTTTATTATTATACTACGAAAGGTATGAGATATCTAATTTTAGAATCCTGGATGTGTGTTCATGTAAACGATTAAAATTCATCATTAATTTCAATATTTAAATATTGGAAAGTGTTTTCTAGATATCTTCCATTGCGCTAGTTGGACTACTTAAAAATTTTCCTCCTCTCAAAAATATTCAAAGGGATCACAATTGCATTTCTTGAAAAAATGTCATCATTGGATTGTTAAATGCTTTATGTAATATTCTTAACCTTTGACTCTTACCCAATGTTTTTTGTTGTTGTTGTTGTTATTAATGTTCATGTTTTATTTTTTTTTTGAAAATTAATATAAATTACTTTTATATTAACACTCAACACAGGCGAAGTTTTTCATTAGCTGTATATTGATCTTAAATTATTTTATTGATTATTATCTATCACCGTTGCTGGAGTTTTTTAATTCCACAAGCAGAATTAAATTAAGACATGTGTTCCATTTTATTTATTTTTTAATATTTTTAAAGGACACATGTCATTATTTTATTATATTATATATTAATTTTTAAAATTTTAATTCCTGTGGATCAATTTATCTCAAATTTCAATTATTGTGAAATCAATTTATAATTTATCCTACATTACTACATTTGTTATAGAAAAATTTCAAAGTCCAGTAAAGATGAATGATCCAAATTTTAATATATGGCTACGCCAGTCCTAACATGGTTTCTTGTTTCTTGTATGTTTCTTTATTACTTACAAGATTAGCGCGGCTGTTAAGAAGATAATATCTTTTGGCAAAATTGATGATACTTTCAAAAGCATTCTGTCAACATAATTTCTTTTTGCATTCTACAAATTATTTATTTTTTTACTTTTTTAATTAATTTTTTTGTTAGATGTTAATAACTATTTGTTAATTATGCTATTTTTTAAGTTTTTTTCATTAATTTGAGTTAAATAGGTAAGTAAATATATTCAATGAGAGTTGACTCTTGAAAAATTAATTTAATCAAAGTTGATTTGGTGAGGATAAGTGTTAAAAACATATGAAGTGTCATTATTTTATTAGTGCCTAAAAGCTAAAACACTCACCTTTTAAGATCATTCTAATATAAATTATATTTATATAAAATTAAGTATGCTTGTTGAAACACAATATAAATATAGATATACTATAAAACGTTAAGTTTGCATTTCTAAAACTTTAAAGCCTTGGTGAAACGACATATATATTTATATATAGAGAGAGAGAGAGGGGATCCACTTACATCAGTGTAAAACTAATTAGTTTTACATTTTTTTTAACCATTAGATTGATATAAACTTGTGGTTAAGATTAATTAATTTTATAAAGAGAAGAGTGGTTTAATCTCAACTATAAGTTTATACCAATCTAATGGTTAAAAAAGGTGTAAAACTAATTAATTTTACACTGTAAGTGGATCCCTACTTTTATATATTTATAACAGTTATGTACAATAAAATTTAAACACGACCCAACGTTATATATAAAATCTTATATACATTAAATCGATGTGGGAGAATATATTCTTTAAAGAATTCATATATAATGTATTGACAGTGTATAACTTCTATATACTGTTAATTATATTGTCAGTTAACAATAAGAGATACATCATAATGATAAAGTCTAAAAACGTAAAACCCTTAAAAATAAATTTAAAAATTTTGTTAATATTTATTTTTAAGAATTTTCATATGATGTATCATCTTATAGTTAACTAACTGTCAGTGCGTTATATACATATATATATAATACTTTTTTAGATGATTAAAAGATATTATATAATTAGATAAAACCTGAAAACATTATTAACTACGTATAAAAAATAAAGGAGATGAGAAGAGGTTGCCCTGGAAGCAGAAGTCACAGATAAATGAGCACTGGCAATTTATGGCCGTCCTGGGTTTATCAGGACAAAGCGCCTTTTTAACTACTTCTTGAATGGAGTTGATGCTTTGCGTTTGAAGCTGCTATTATCAATGTCTTGTGTTTTAGATATGACATTTGTTTGTATTTCCACCCTTAAATTTGTTCATTATTAGTTGAGAATATATAATTTTGAAACAATTATGAAGTTTCTTTATGTAAGCAAGTGTTGCTTTAAAAAAAAAACTACATTATAAAAAAATACAAAAACAAAAAAGAGTTAAAGGCACCAAGACAATTACTTAAATACAGAGCAAATTAAAGAAAGAGCCGAAAGGAACATGTCCATAAAGTAACAGATATCCAAGTAAGCAAGATTTTGTGGCCTTTCTCTTTACAGTTACACATGACAACTATTTCTAAATTCACATAATAATTATTAACACTAAGATTAGAAGAAGAAAAAACGATAAAATCATACAAGAAGTGGGAGGCTAGTGCTTGGCAGGAGATATAGATTAGGGGAAAAAAAATAGCTTGCTTCTCGTAACAAGTTACAAGTGCTGACAGACATGCTGAAATTTTCAGCTTAAATTTCTGTACACCAACAAAGACATGGAATAAAAAAGACACAAGAAGTTAAACGTCAGAAGTCAAAACCAAAACCAATTAACGTTTCTCATTGTTCATTTCCCCCTGCTCTCTTTCAATACCAGCCGGTGAAACAAATTTTAATCCTATTAAATTCCAAGTGGATATACAAAATATATATACAAGTTGAAACAACTTGTTTCTCATTAAATCTCATCAGAAGTCGAAAAAAGTAGATAGATAACATGAATTATATTAGTTGTCAATTGTCATACGTGTAAATTCAAATTAGAAATTATAGCATTATTGATATAAGAAAACAACAAATATTAGAATTCAAATAAGAAATTGTAAGACTAATTTCAGATTTTATCAGGTCTCTGAATTACTCCTTCCATTCTTTACCAGCTCTATATAAAGTGTGATACTGGCCACTGGGTAAGAAAAACCCGACTACACTTGCAAAGCTAGCTTTACATACAGCCCCTACAGCATGGAGCTTGAGGTTGAAATGATTTCCAAAGAGATTGTGAAGCCATCTTCTCCAACCCCCGAACGGCTTCGCCGCTACCAACTTTCTTTCCTGGATCAAGTATCTCTCTCAATTTATAACCCTATGGTCTTTTTCTATCCGGATATATGTGATACCCATGCCAACAAAATCAAAATTTCCGATCAGCTCAAGCAGTCCATTTCCGATGCCTTAACTTACTTCTACCCGCTAGCAGGACGGATTGTGGAAGACCAGGCGTTTGTGGATTGCAATGATGAGGGCATACCCTTTCAGGAAGCCCGAGTTAAGTGCCAACTTTCAGATGTCATACAAAATCCTGTTCCTTGTCAAATTACTAAATTACTTCCATTTAAAATACAGGATGGCAAAGTAATTCCCTTAGGAATCCAATTTAACATTTTTGACTGTGGAGGAATAGGAATTGGTGTGTGCATTTCTCACAAACTCGGAGATGCCCTTTCATTTTTCACGTTCGTGAATATGTGGGCAGCCATTGCTCGTGGCGAGAAGAAGTTCGTGCCCCCTGAATTTGCTTCGGCCTCGCTTTTCCCATCACGGAACCTTTCAGGGTTTAAACAAAGCATCGGCCAAACAAAAGAACAAACTATAACAAAAAGGTTTGTGTTTAATGCTTCCAAAATAGAGGAAATCAGAGGAAAATATGTTGATAATACTAGCTTCGAAAACCGAACACGCCCAACTCGCGTTGAGGCCTTATCAGCTTTCATCTGGAGCCGTTTTGTTACCGCCACTGGGTTAAGTTCAAGACCTGATACGTCGTGCGCAGTCGTTCAGATGCTAAATTTACGTACAAGAATTGATCCGCCTCAGCCAGAATATTCTTTCGGGAATCTTTATTGCTTCGCAATAACAGTTCCATCCATGGACAGCAGTGGAGAAAATTGCCATAGCCTCGTTACCCAAATGAAAGACTCCATAAAATTAATCAACAAGGAGTACGTGAAGAAGATCCAAGATGGATATAATCACTTGGCCTATTACAAAGAGATAACTGGAAGTTATACCAAACGAGAGATGCCAACCCTTACTTTCACTAGTTTATGCAGGTTTCCTATGTACGAAGCTGATTTTGGTTGGGGTAAACCAATTTGGGCAGGTTCCGCTCCTCGAGATTGCAAGGACGTAGTTACTTTCATCGACACCGTAGCTGGTAATGGAATAGAGGCTTGGGTTTGCCTAACGGAGGATGACATGGCAAAATTTGATTCTGACGAGGAATTGCTTGCATATGTCAATGCTCCAGAAAGCTTGGAAAAATGATGACTTCCGTGTTTGTGTCCAAGCTTAAAATGTCTACTCTTTTATCCTAAAATGTAAAGATGATGACTTTGTGTTTGTTATATCCAAGCTTAAAATGTCTGCTGTGTTATATCACATCTGACGTGGAACGTACTCTCAATTTCAATAATTCAATTATAGATCCTGCCGTTCATGTTCCCAATAAAAACTCTGGTTGATATTAACGTACGTTTGCCTGATTCATATATTTTTTAGCTGTCGAACGTTGTTTTTTCTTCGTATCCTTATAGTACTTTGGAAGAGGGGATCTGTTACGTCCTAGTGAGCTTCGGCACTCCCGTGCGCAAGCTGGTGCGGGCCCGTGCGCAAGTTGGTGCGGGCCGAGACTAGTCATGCCTTGGGAGCAGGCATGGGACAGGCTTTCGTTGGCTGCGAAAGCAGAAGCATGCAGGTGGTATGCGCAGATGGCAATCAAGGCGTGCAAGATGTATGCGCTGTGGTAGGAGGCAGCGCAGCATATGCCTGGGCAATGTGCGTGTGCGCGGAACTAGGACCACGTTTAGGCGATCAGATGTGCACGTGGATGCTGATGAGGGAAGCAGACGCGGACCAGAAGTCTAGTCCAACCAGGACTCTGAGAGGGAAGTCAGATCCGGATTGGATGGGCACGCGCGGATGCTGGAGAGGAAGCAGACGCGGGCCAGAAGTCTAGTCCGACCAGGACTGTGTGGCAAGAGTCAGTTTCGTACCAGACTCTTAGAAGCATGATCTGAGATGCGCGGATAGCTAATTAGACTCCAAATAGGATTCTAATAGCTGACGAAGGGCCCTGGATGAGTGCGCACACCTGGCACTCAAGATATGAGCTGGCGACCGACAAGCACTGGACAGATGACTGTGCACGGGGCAGAGTCATGGTGCGGCCAGAACTCTAGTGGGTGAAGAGTTTTTGTTGAGCTTGGTCTCCTAGGAATTTTAGATAGACTAGAGTTCCTAACGGCTGGGGATGTCAACCACAGTATTGCCTATAAATATAGTCATGTACAGCAATGGACCTCTCATTGATTGGAATTCGGAGATTCATCCAGAGAATCCTTAGAGGGGAGAATAGACTGAGTGGGGGAACTCAAGCCTTGTAAGAGAGAGTCCACGCAGCAGACTTGTAAATCCTTTAAAGAGCGCATAAAAGGTTGGGAACAAAGGTGTTTCTGTAAACGTGTGTGCTTGGCTTTGTGTGTGTGTGCTTACCTTTGCTATTAAGTTTGTGCGTGTGCTTGGCTGGTGGTGCGCGCAGTATTTGTACGCCATTGTGCTGTCGGGTGAGTATTGATTACTCATAATTCGAGTGGCTGAACTAGGCGAGTGGAGAGCCTAGTGCTATCACGCGGTGCAGCAAAATCAATAGGAAAAAGTAGACCCCTGACAATTGGTATCAGAGCTGGCGTTTGGCGTGTGATTGCTGGCGGTAGATGGCTGGAACACTCAATGAAAGAGTCAGTGTTCCTGAGGAGCTGGTTGGTGCGCCAGCCCCTAATGCTGCATCCCTGTCAGAGCAAGCGGAGCTTCAGTTGCAGGCCATTGCTGATTTGCAGCAGATGGTTGGCGATAACCAAAAGGATATGGTGGTCCGGTTTGATGACTTGCTCGCGCGGATTCAATCATTGTCTGATCGGTTTGAAGGGAAAATTTTCTAACATTGAAACTGATGTTAGTTTGCTAAAGAGGGCTGCTGTAGGGTCCTTGAGTAGCGGTGCTAGTGATTGACCCTTAAAGTTGAAAGTCCTGGAGCCTAAGCAATTAGGTGGGAGTCGAAGTGAAAGGAGTTGGAGAACTTCATCTGGGATATGGAGCAGTATTTCAAGGCTGCTCACGTAGCGGAGAGTAACCAGGTGTCGATTACTAGCATGTACCTCACCGGTGATGCTAAACTGTGGTGGCGGACAAGGTTGGATGATGATGCAAGTGCCGGACGAGAAGCGATCCAGACATGGGATGCCTTGAAGAAGGAATTGAGGGAGCAGTTCCTTCCCATGAACACGACTTGGCAGGCTAGAGAAGCACTAAAGAAACTAAGGCACACGGGTTCTGTGCGGGACTACGTCAAGGAGTTCAGTTCGTTGATGCTGGAAATCTCGAACATGACCGAGGAAGATTAGGTGTTTAACTTCCTGTAGGGTCTGCAGCCTTGGGCTCAGGAGGAGCTGAGGCGGTTGAAGGTGGCAGATCTACCTTCGGCTATTGCTGCTGCGGATAGCCTGAGTGACTATTGAGTTGGATCTTCTCCATCCAACACAGACAAGAAGAGGTCCAAAGAGGATAAGAGGAATCGGAGGCGTGGTAAAGATAGAAAACGGGACAAGAAGCAAAGTGAAAGCGAGTTATTCGACTCAGGGGAATCGGAGGCACCCCCAGGTAAACCAAAATCTGGTTGTTTCCTTTGTGATGGCCCTCATCCTGTGAAGGATTGTCCTCGTAGGCAAAGGCTTTCTACTCCAATAGCGCAAACAGATTTCGAAAGTGAGGCGGAAGAGATGAATCTTAGAGTCAATCCCTTGCGGTTGCTGAATGTTATCACGGTTGGAAAGCGACGCCCCAACCAAGGGCTGATGTACGTGAATGCAGAGGTGAATGGGCACAATGTGCGTGCCATGTTGGATACGGGAGCTACCAACAATTTCATCTCCCAGCAGATGGTGTAGCGACTTGGATTGACCGTCTCCAAGTGCTCGAGTCAGATAAAGGCTGTAAATGCGAGGGCACAACCTGTCCTAGGTGTGACCACTGTTACGATGAAGGTGGCGGATGGGAACAGGAGTGTAAGCTTACAGCACTGACACTTGATGATTTTGAGCTGATCCTCGGGTTAGAATTTTTCGATGATGCGAAGGTAGCACCTATACCTTACTTGGGCGGCCTATGGATTGGCGACAAGAGGTGCCTATGCTTTGTTCCAACGGAGACTGAGGGAACAAAGGTAGAAAAGTCCTTGATGTCGGCCAAATCAGAAGGGAAGAAGGGTGGGACAGTCAGGTTGGCGGCCCTTTATCTAGGTTAATGGGTCTTTTAATGATGTCGCGGAAGTGCACGCGGGTGCATCGGGCAAAGGCAGTAAAGGGGTGATGGTCTAGGGTGGACACCCCATTGATATTGAGATTGCTAGCAAGGAACGAGAGCTAGTTACTGGTGAATTTGAGACAGCACATGGGAGACATATGAGCGCAGTCGGTTGCTTGGATGCAAGGTCAACAGAGTCCCTTGCACATTGTCTTCACCGACCAAGCACGGACATGCGGATGGTAGACAGAATTGAGGTACCCTCATATGATGCTTTCGACTTTCTTGTCCACCCTAACAATTGTGATCGAATTAGGCAGGTGTTCAGGGCAAACACTAGCCACTATCGTGTGAGGCAGCAAGCCAGGGATGGCTTGGTTTAATGGTGGGTCGTAAACAGCCTGTGGTATGCTCGCGGGGGCAGGTTGTGGGTTCCTATGAGTGGAGAACCGACGCGCGTGTTAGCGCATGATCCAGAGATGATAGCAGAACTTCCAAGCATAGGAAGGATGATTGATTTTATTTTCTGGCTAGGAGACATGGGGTATTATGTCCGTACCATTGTGATGACTGAGCTAGTGAGACAGACGGGGCTGTTTCAACCACTACAGACTCTAGACAGATTGGGGGAGTCTTTGTTTCAGGTTAGATTGCGTGCGCATGATAGATGAGGATCTATCTTGGTAGTGGCTGATCGTTTTAATGTGTGGGCGATGCTGGGGGCTGTTCCTCGTGCCTGCATTGCCAAGATAGCTAGGGTGGTGCTATCAAGTCAGCATATGGTGAAGATGCTCGACAGCGATCGTTATGCTCAGGTACATGTGGTTAGAACTGGTGGAATGTTTCGTTTGAGAAACTCTTGCAGCACTATGGGACAGTGTGTAGATGCAAGGAGCAGTGGGCTCGTTTAGACAACCTCCCGACGAGGACGTCGGCTCCATTCGGCGAGGGAGAGTTTGTTACGTCCTAGTGAGCTGGGGCACGCCCGTGCGCAAGCTAGTGCAGGCCGAGACTAGCCATGCCTTGCTCCTAAGGCATGGGACAGGCTTTCGTTGGCTACGGAAGCAGAAGCATGCAGATGGCATGCGTGGATGGCAATCGAGGCGTGCAGGATGTACGTGCTGTGGTAGGAGGCAACGCAGCACATGTCTAGGCAGTGTGCGTGTGAGCGGAACCAAGACCACGTGTAGGTGATCAGATGTGCACGCGAATGCTGATGAGGGAAGCAGACGCGGACCAGAAGTCTAGTCCAACTAGGACTCTAACAGGGAAGTCAGATTTGGATTGGATGGGCGCGCGCAGATGCTGGAGAGGAAGCAGACGCGGGCCAGAAGTCTAGTCCGACCAGGACTGTGTGGCAAGAGTCAGTTTCGTACCAAACTCTTAGAAGCATGATCGGAGATGCGCGGATAGCTAATTAGACTCCAAATAGGATTTTAATAGCTGAGGAAGAGCCCTGAATGAGTGCGCACACCTGGCACTCAAGATATAAACTGGCGACCGACAAGCACTGGACAGATGACTGTGCGCGGGGCAGAGTCATGGTGCGGCCAGAACTCTGGCGGGTGAAGAGTTTCTGTTGAGCTTAGTCTCTTAGGAATTTTAGATAGACTAGAGTTCCTAATAGCAAGAGTCAGTTTCGTACCAGACTCTTAGAAGCATGATCTGAGATGCTCGGATAGCTAATTAGACTCCAAATAGGATTCTAATAGCTGAGGAAGGGCCCTGGATGAATGCGCACACCTGGCACTCAAGATATGAGTTGGCAACCGACAAGCACTGGACAGATGACTATGCGAGGGGCAGACTCATGGTGCGGCCAGAACTCTGGTGGGTGAAGAGTTTCTGTTGAGCTTGGTCTCTTAGGAATTTTAGATAGACTAGAGTTCCTAATGGCTGGGGATGTCAGCCACAATATTGCCTATAAATATAGTCGTGTACAGCAGTGGACCTCTCATTGATTGGAATTCGAAGATTCATCCAGAGAATCCTTAGAGGGGAGAATAGACTTAGTGGGGGAACTCAGGCCTTGTACGAGAGAGTCCACGCAGCAGACTTGTAAATCCTTTTAAGAGTGAATAAAAGGTTGGGAACAAAAGTGTTTCTGTAAATGTGTGTGCTTGGCTTTGTGTGTGTGTGCTTACCTTTGCTATTGAGTTTGTGCGCGTGCTTGGCTGGTGGTGAGCGCACTGTTTGTACGCCAGTGTGCTGTCTGGTGAGTATTGATTACTCATAATTCGAGTGGCTGAACTAGGCGCACGGAGAGCCTAGTGCCATCACAAGGTGCAGCAAAATCAGTAGGAAAAAGTAGACCCTTGACAGGATCACTATTAATGGGTTGTGTAATTTTTTTTTTGCGCGTGGTTGAGGATGTTAACATTTGATTTTGGAGCAAATAAAAATTTAAAATTATACATATATATATATCATCATTATCATCATCATCAGAGCCTTTATCCCAATAGATTGGGGTAGGCTATATGAACCAATATCTAAAATCACGTTAGATCGTCCATATGTATTCTCTGCCTCCATAGATTCCTATTCAAGGCCATTTGCTCATCTAATTCTAAAACCTCCATGTCTTTCCAAACTACTTCCTTCCAAGTCTTTTTCGGTCTTCCTCTAGTCTTAACCCTTCTCTCAACATCCATAGCCTCTATTCTCCTAACTGGAGCATCTACAGGTCTACGTCTTACATATCCAAACCAACGTAAACGATTTTCACACATTTTGTCTTCGATAGGTACCACTCCAATCATCTTACGAATATCATCATTTCTCATTCTATCCTTTCTTGTATATCCACATATCCACCGTAACATTCTCATTTCTGTTACACTCATCTTTTGTGTATGTAGCCTCTTAGTCGCCCAACATTCACTACCATATAACAATGTTGGTCTAACAACTGTCCTATAGAACTTGCCTTTCAACCATGTAGGAATTCCTTTATCGCACAACACACCTGTAGCACTTCTCCACTTACTCCATCCAGCCTGGATCCTATAGGTCACATCACCATCAATCTCTCCATCCATCTGTATTATTGATCCCAAGTATCGAAAATGATCCCGCTTAGGTATCGCCACCCCATCTAACTTCACTACATCATGCTCTTCCAGTCGGTTAGAACTGAATTTACACTCCATGTATTCAGTCTTCACTCTGCTTAGTTTAAATCCTTTTGATTCCAACGTTTGTCTCCATACTTCCAACTTTGTATTGATCTCCGCTCTAGTTTCTGCACATAGGACAATATCATCTGCAAACATCATACACCAGGGCACCTTATCTTGGATGGATTTTGTCAATTCGTCCATAACTACCGCGAACAAGAATGGACTCAACGCTGACCCTTGGTGTAATCCCACCGTGATAGGAAACTCACTTGTTTGCCCCCCACCTGTCCTCACATGTGTCCTTGCGTCTCTATACATGTCCTTAATTAGTTTAATATATTTCAAAGGAACTCTTTTCTTCATTAAGGACCACCAGAGTACCTCCCTAGGCACTTTATCATATGCTTTCTCCAAATCTATAAAGACCATATGAAGATCTTTACCTATTACTCGAAAGCGCTCCATAAGTTGTCTAAGCAAATATATTGCCTCCATAGTTGATCGACCCGGCATAAAACCAAATTGATTCTCCGATATCTCTACATTCTTTCTTAATCTCCGTTCTATCACTCTCTCCCATAGTTTCATCATGTGACTCATCAATTTTATGCCTCGGTAGTTGGCGCAACTTTGAATATCTCACTTGTTCTTATATAAAGGTACTAAGACACTCTTCCTCCATTCCTCTGGCATTTTGTTAGTGTGCCAAATCTTATTAAATAGATTTGTCAACCACCTAACTCCTACATCTCCAAGGCATTTCCAAACTTCAATTGGGATGTCATCAGGTCCAACAGCTTTTCCATTCTTCATCATCTTTAGTGCATCTTTTACCTCTGTCTCTTGGATTCTATGCATAAAGCACCGATTTAAATCCTTAAGAGGCACTGAAATATTATCCAAAACTTTATTTTGTCCATCATTAAATAATTTGTTAAAATAATCTCGCCACCTGTCCTTAATGTCATTATCTTTAACGAGAGTTCTTTGATGCTCATCCTTAATATATTTCACGACTCCTAGGTCGCGACTCCTCCTTTCTCTTGCTCGCGCCAATCTGTATATCCTTTTCTCTCCCTCCTTTGTGTTCAACTTGTCGTAAATCTCTTTCGCAACCCTCGTCTTAGCTTCTGCCACAGCCTTCTTTGCCTCCTTTCTTGCTACCTTATATTCCGAAAAAACTCTCTTCTGTATTGTTCTTCTTTAAAGCCTTGTAACGCTCTCGCTTAGTCTTTATAGCATCTTTTACTACTGCAGTCCACCATGTTGCGTCCTTTCCAGTCGGCACTTTTCCGTTTGATACTCCTAATGTCTCTTTGCCTACCTTCCGAATGCATTTTGCCATCTTATTCCACATTACATTTGGGTTCTCTTCTGTTGTCCAAGCCTCTTTTTGAATCCAACTATCTCTACATGTTGTATGACAATCTTTTAGCTTCCACCATCGAATCCGTTCAATTCCTTTTTGTTGGTTCCTTCGATGTCGTCTATCTATCTTCATATCTAGAACTAAGAGTCTATGTTGCGCGGTAACACTCTCACCTGGGATAACCTTACAATCCAAACATCTATGTCTATTCCTACTCCTAGTTAAAAAGAAATCTATCTGACTTTTTTAATTAATTTTTTTGTTAGATATTAATAACTATTTGTTAATTATGCTATTTTTTAAGCTTTTTTCATTAATTTGAGTTAAATAGGTAAGTAAATATATTCAATGAGAGTTGACTCTTGAAAAATTAATTTAATCAAAGTTGATTTGGTGAGGATAAGTGTTAAAAACATATGAAGTGTCATTATTTTATTAGTGCCTAAAAGCTAAAACACTCACCTTTTAAGATCATTCTAATATAAATTATATTTATATAAAATTAAGTATGCCAGAAACTTTAAAGTTTGTTGAAACACAATATAAATATAGATATACTATAAAACGTTAAGTTTGCATTTCTAAAACTTTAAAGCCTCGGTGAAACGACATATATATATATATATATATATAGAGGGATCCACTTACATCGGTGTAAAACTAATTAGTTTTACACTTTTTTTTAACCATTAGATTGATATAAATTTGTGGTTAAGATTAATTAATTTTATAAAGAGAAGAGTGGTTTAATCTCAACTATAAGTTTATACCAATCTAATGGTTAAAAAAAGGTGTAAAACTAATTAGTTTTACACTGGTATAAGTGGATCCCTACTTTTATATATTTATAACAATTATGTACAATAAAATTTAAACACGACCCAACGTTATATATATAAAATCTTATATACATTAAATCGATGTGGGAGAATATATTCTTTAAAGAATTCATATATAATGTATTGTCAGTGTATAACTTCTATATACTGTTAATTATATTGTCAGTTAACAATAAGATGACACATCATTAATGAATAAAGTCTAAAAACGTAAAACCCTTAAAAATAAATTTAAAAATTTTGTTAATATTTGTTTTTAAGAATTTCCATATGATGTATCATCTTATAGTTAACTAACTGTCAGTGCGTTATATACATATAAATAAACTCTTTTTTAGATGATAAAAAGATATTATATAATTAGATAAAACCTGAAAACATTATTAACTACGTTATAAAAAATAAAGGAGATGTGAAGAGGTTGCCCTGGAAGCAGAAGTCACAGATAAATGAGCACTGGCAATTTATGGCCGTCCTGGGTTTATCAGGACAAAGCGCCTTTTTAACTACTTCTTGAATGGAGTTGATGCTTTGCGTTTGAAGCTGCTATTATCAATGTCTTGTGTTTTAGATATGACATTTGTTTGTATTTCCACCCTTAAATTTGTTCATTATTAGTTGAGAATATATAATTTTGAAACAATTATGAAGTTTCTTTATGTAAGCAAGTGTTGCTTTAAAAAAAAACGACATTATAAAAAAATACAAAAACAGAAAAGAGTTAAAGGCACTGATAATAATATATTTGTTATATTATTTTATTATTTATTACCACATTTATTGCTATATTCTTGTATAAAATTAATTGTTTAATGTATCTTGTGAATTAATTTAGAGAAAGTGATTTGGAATTAATTTTGGAAGTTATTGAGTGAAATCAAACAATAATTTATGTGATTTGAATAAATTTTGAAAAATATATTGTTTGAAGTTAAATTAAATTCTGATTTGTTTTAAAGATTTTGGACCATAGGATTAAAAGAAAATAAAGGGTTGAGATTTATTGTTTGATTAAAAGGAAACCCTAGAAATTTTTAAGGAAAGAAAACAAATTATAAAGAGAGGAGAAGGGCGGCAGTAAGGACACAGAAAAACAGACAGAAGAAACAGAGAGTAATTTGGAGAGAAAAGAAAGGAGAGAATCGAAGGAGTTGGAAGAGAGGATCGGTACTGGGCTGTTTAGTGGTATTTTCTTTTGCTGTGTTTCTTTCTATTTTGTAGAGCAACTCCTTGAAACCCAAAGAACCGAGAGCTTTGGAGCTGAACAGAACCGCAAGCTGTTGCGTGAGCCCCTTGCCTGCTACTTTCCAAGTCGCCGCTGCTGTTTAGAGATGGCAATGGGTAGTCCATAATAGGGTACCCGCACATACCCGACCCGATTATACCGGGTTCGGGTACCCTATAAATGGGTAATTATAGGGTTAGGGTAGTAATATTACTACCCGTATAATATTCGGGTAGGGTTCGGGTAATACCCCTTGGGTACCCTAAACCCGAACCCGTTTAGCTTTAAACGGGTAGTGACGGGTACCCTAACCCGCTACCCGTTTATGTATACAAATAATATTTTGTTCATGAAGAGATTTGAACTTGGCAAAAAAACTTATTTAGTAAGCTCTTAGCCAAGTGAACCAATGTTCATATTTGATATAATATGTTATGAAAATTAATTTATCTTAGAATAAACTATACTCAAAAGTTTAACAATCCAGTTTAATGAAATGTTGTTGACAATAATAATAATAATAATAATAATAATAATAATAATAATAATAATAATAATAATAATAATAATAATATATAAAACATATGAATATTTTTATGAAAGTAAATAATTAATTATGCTTAAGATAATAAGAATTTTAAATTTTAAACATAAAATATTCAAATTAATTATGAAAAATTTATGTAATAAGTTAAGATAATATTCTTAACATATATGATATTTTATTATAATGTAGAAATATATATATACTTTTTTTGTAACCTAATAAGAAAAATTCTTTAAGAAGAGGATAGGGACAAGAAAAGAACGATAATGAGAGACATGGGGAAAAGTAAGGGCCAATTGCATGAGGTTTTTAATAGTGCTGCCATGTTGGCCATCTTCGTAACCTCACATGTCAGGAGATGGCATGACTTGATGAAATCAAGGACCATATCATTTGTAATATTATAATATATGTCTTAACATATACATAAATATGAATTTGTAGATTGTTCTATTATAAGAGATTATAAATTTGGACATTAATCATGCTAATCCAAATTACATGGATATATAATAAGAAATTGAGCATTTAAAATAAAAAATTAATAATATATTCTAAATCTATTATAAAATCATAAGAGATTAAAACAAAAGACATTTGAAAATAAAAACAATAATATGCTTTAGGAAATTGTACAATTTTATCTTATAGCACACGATAAAGACTATTATAATATAACATATAAATTATTATAATAAGATACATATATCAATGAATTATTTATTTATTTTAAATCAAGTGAACAAAGATTATTTTAAGATGATAATAATATACAAATAGTTATATAATATAAAGCACTATTTATTAACAATTGTATGTATTTTATTTTAAAACACATGATAAGACTTTTACTAAGAGATTAAGTTAACATAATTTATTCTATATCACATGAGAGATTATTATAATATAATATAAAATACAAATCATCATGATAATATAATAAGATACATGGATTATATAACAATGGATATCTGATAATTGAGTACCCTATAATATGACACTATTTATTAATTATTTTATATACTTTATTCTAAAACTCATGATAAGACTTCATTTATATTAAGAGATATAGTTTATTCTATATCGCATAATAAGAGTAAGAGACTACTATAATGTAACATTAACATATACAAATTTTTATGATAGGATATACACATTAATTATTTATTTTATATACTTGATTCTTAATCACATGATAATATATTATACGTTTGAAGTTAAAAACATTATTATATAATAACATTTATAACAATAAAAAAATATATTTATTTAAATCACATGTATACCTATAATAATTAAAAATATAATTTATTTTAAATTATTTGATAATTAAAAAATTTATTTAAAAATAATATATGAATATTAATATATTTAAAATATTATTTTTATCTTTTAATAATTTTATTAAACAATTAACTTAAAACTTAAAAGATTAAATGATTTATAAAGAATAATTGAATTACAACATATATCCTAACCAATCTTTTACCCGACCCAATCAGCCAAACCCAACCCAAATTTCCTAACCTAAAATCCCTACCCCACGTTATCCTCATTTGCCATCTTTTTGAAATCCCTATCGCCCCAGGCAACAACCCCAGGCAACAATGGCGTTGCACCCAGACTCCCAGCGGCTAGCACCCTCCATTTTCTGTATTTCTCTTGCTATCCCTACAACTCTTCATGGCTTCAGCTCCCCACGGCCTCACTCTGCCTTAGAGTCAAGCCTTATTGTCTAAGTAACGCTTCATGGTGGTCGCGCTTCACGGTGGTCGCGCTTCACGGACATGCCCACACAGTCATGTCGCAGCCTTCAGTTTCTTCTTATGGAACCCAACCCCTCAAGGTTTAATCTAAAATCCTTTGTTGCATTGTCAAAGTTTTTATGTTGATTTCTTCAATTTATGTTTTAGATACTTTGAATCATACAAATGCCTTACTTCAAGACTCAATGTGTAAGGATCTCCTCTTTCATGTACTCAATAGAAGTCAATAGATCTGTCTTTAGATCTGAAAAATTCCTACACCAACAAGCTCGATCAGTTTACCGAATTCAAGGAATTTTGAAATTGTTTGAAGGAATTTCATATATGTTAGGGTTTTTATCAATTTATTGTTCACTAGGATCGAAGGAATATTTTATGGCATGAAGGAATTTCAAATACAATTGGGTTTTTTTTAATCATTTTCAGTTTCATAAACAGATTTATAGTTGGTTTTTTGAAGTTGTTTGTTTAATTGTATAGTTGATTCTTGAATTGTGATTGAGCTTTGATTGATTTTATCTATATAATTAATAAAAATTGCATAATTTGAAATTTTTTAATTCAGATTCAGGTTAAATAATTAGTATTTATTAAATTAATTTGAAAGAAAATTTTGACTTCTTAATCGGGTAATTAAGAGGATTCGGGTAGTAATAGGGTATTGTAAAAATTATTAGGGTAGGGTTCGGGTAGGAAAGATAAAAAATATTCGGGTAATTGTAGGGTTCGGGTAGTTTGATATATAAACGGGTTCGGGATCGGGTACCTTAAAATTAGCGGGTACCCTACCCGTTGCCATCCCTACTGCTGTTACACTCCCGCGACTTGCTGCTGTCGTCATCGCAGAGCATGCTGGTCTGTGTTTGCTACAGCTTCAACGAAGAAGAAAAGAGCCAGCTGTTGAACTGTTGACTAGTTTGTGGCTTGAATCAATTGAGTGCAAGACTTGTTTTTGACTACATTAAATGCCACATTTGCTAGTTCTTTATTGTTTGGTTCACGTACAGGAGATTGATTTTGGTTTAAAAGGGTAGTTTTTTTAATGTTTATTATATTACTTTATTAGATTATTATTATATACATTTAATTAGTTATTGTTTAATTGAAGCATGATTGCTTTTATTAATTTGATGTTGTTTGCTGTTTTAAGCATGAACTAATTTTTTTACTAGGAATTTGATTAAGCCTACTTGCATATTTTATGTCTTTATGATTAATTGATCAGTTCTAAAATTTTAGTATCATTCATTGTAATTAATTCAATCTCTTGATTTGTGTTATTGATTGGCCACATTTAATATAAATTATTTGATTGTTTGAGACATGGTAAGGGTACACATCATATGCTAAGCCATGTATAGCTCTCTTGAATGATTGAATAAATATTTGATGCATACATCAAGCTAGAATATTTATTTGGTTCTTGTTGGATGTTCTTCTATTCTTAATGGATTTTTAGTCATTAATTATGCTACACATCATAGATAATTTAATGATTAAAAATACTTGATTATAACTGCCATCAAACAGAGTAATCATATATTAGGAAGAATGAACCCTAGAATTGAATTGAGATTTTTAGGATTGAAGACATAAAATTGCAATGTATTGGTGAAATCAAATTCCTAGGCTTTTCTCTATTGGTGAATTTATTTGTTTTATTAGGTTAATTAATTTCATTAGTTAATTAGATACTTAGATAATTATTTTTATTGGCTTTTATAATTTTTTAGAGGATAAGTAGTTGAATTTTAATTGAATAAATTTAGCAAATCTCTGTGGGATCGACTCTTGTACTTGCACGTTATACTACCTTGATTCGTGCACTTGCGAGAATATAACTTTTTGTTCATCAGGCACCAAGACAATTACTAAAATACAGAGCAAATTAAAGAAAGAGCCGAAAGGAACATGTCCATAAAGTAACAGATATCCAAGTAAGCAAGATTTTGTGGCCTTTCTCTTTACAGTTACACATGACAACTATTTCTAAATTCACATAATAATTATTAACACTAAGATTAGAAGAAGAAAAAACGATAAAATCATACAAGAAGTGGGAGGCTAGTGCTTGGCAGGAGATATAGATTAGGGGAAAAAAAATAGCTTGCTTCTCGTAACAAGTTACAAGTGCTGACAGACATGCTGAAATTTTCAGCTTAAATTTCTGTACACCAACAAAGACATGGAATAAAAAAGACACAAGAAGTTAAACGTCAGAAGTCAAAACCAAAACCAATTAACGTTTCTCATTGTTCATTTCCCCCTGCTCTCTTTCAATACCAGCCGGTGAAACAAATTTTAATCCTATTAAATTCCAAGTGGATATACAAAATATATATACACAAGTTGAAACAACTTGTTTCTCATTAAATCTCATCAGAAGTCGAAAAAAGTAGATAGATAACATGAATTATATTAGTTGTCAATTGTCATACGTGTAAATTCAAATTAGAAATTATAGCATTATTGATATAAGAAAACAACAAATATTAGAATTCAAATAAGAAATTGTAAGACTAATTTCAGATTTTATCAGGTCTCTGAATTACTCCTTCCATTCTTTACCAGCTCTATATAAAGTGTGATACTGGCCACTGGGTAAGAAAAACCCGACTACACTTGCAAAGCTAGCTTTACATACAGCCCCTACAGCATGGAGCTTGAGGTTGAAATGATTTCCAAAGAGATTGTGAAGCCATCTTCTGCAACCCCCGAACGGCTTCGCCGCTACCAACTTTCTTTCCTGGATCAAGTATCTCTCTCAATTTATAACCCTATGGTCTTTTTCTATCCGGATATATGTGATACCCATGCCAACAAAATCAAAATTTCCGATCAGCTCAAGCAGTCCATTTCCGATGCCTTAACTTACTTCTACCCGCTAGCAGGACGGATTGTGGAAGACCAGGCGTTTGTGGATTGCAATGATGAGGGCATACCCTTTCAGGAAGCCCGAGTTAAGTGCCAACTTTCAGATGTCATACAAAATCCTGTTCCTTGTGAAATTACTAAATTACTTCCATTTAAAATACAGGATGGCAAAGTAATTCCCTTAGGAATCCAATTTAACATTTTTGACTGTGGAGGAATAGGAATTGGTGTGTGCATTTCTCACAAACTCGGAGATGCCCTTTCATTTTTCACGTTCGTGAATATGTGGGCAGCCATTGCTCGTGGCGAGAAGAAGTTCGTGCCCCCTGAATTTGCTTCGGCCTCGCTTTTCCCATCACGGAACCTTTCAGGGTTTAAACAAAGCATCGGCCAAACAAAAGAACAAACTATAACAAAAAGGTTTGTGTTTAATGCTTCCAAAATAGAGGAAATCAGAGGAAAATATGTTGATAATACTAGCTTCGAAAACCGAACACGCCCAACTCGCGTTGAGGCCTTATCAGCTTTCATCTGGAGCCGTTTTGTTACCGCCACTGGGTTAAGTTCAAGACCTGATACGTCGTGCGCAGTCGTTCAGATGCTAAATTTACGTACAAGAATTGATCCGCCTCAGCCAGAATATTCTTTCGGGAATCTTTATTGCTTCGCAATAACAGTTCCATCCATGGACAGCAGTGGAGAAAATTGCCATAGCCTCGTTACCCAAATGAAAGACTCCATAAAATTAATCAACAAGGAGTACGTGAAGAAGATCCAAGATGGATATAATCACTTGGACTATTACAAAGAGATAACTGGAAGTTATACCAAACGAGAGATGCCAACCCTTACTTTCACTAGTTTATGCAGGTTTCCTATGTACGAAGCTGATTTTGGTTGGGGTAAACCAATTTGGGCAGGTTCCGCTCCTCGAGATTGCAAGAACGTAGTTACTTTCATCGACACCGTAGCTGGTAATGGAATAGAGGCTTGGGTTTGCCTAACGGAGGATGACATGGCAAAATTTGATTCTGACGAGGAATTGCTTGCATATGTCAATGCTCCAGAAAGCTTGGAAAAATGATGACTTCCGTGTTTGTGTCCAAGCTTAAAATGTCTACTCTTTTATCCTAAAATGTAAAGATGATGACTTTGTGTTTGTTATATCCAAGCTTAAAATGTCTGCTGTGTTATATCACATCTGACGTGGAACGTACTCTCAATTTCAATAATTCAATTATAGATTCTGCCGTTCATGTTCCCAATAAAAACTCTGGTTGATATTAGCGTACGTTTGCCTGATTCTATATATTTTTTAGCTGTTGAACGTTGTTTTTTCTTCGTATCCTTATAGTACTTTGGAAGAGGGGATCTGTTACGTCCTAGTGAGCTTCGGCACTCCCGTGCGCAAGCTGGTGCGGGCCGAGACTAGCCATGCCTTGGGAGCAGGCATGGGACAGGCTTTCGTTGGCTGCGAAAGCAGAAGCATGCGGGTGGCATGTGCAGATGGCAATCAAGGCGTGCAAGATGTACGCGCTGTGGTAGGAGGCAGCGCAGCACATGCCTGGGCAGTGTCCGTGTGCGCGGAACTAGGACCACGTGTAGGCAATCAGATGTGCACGTGGATGTTGATGAGGGAAGTAGACGCGGACCAGAAGTCTAGTCCGACTAGAACTCTGAGAGGGAAGTCAGATCCGGATTGGATGGGCGCGCGCGGATGCTGGAGAGGAAGCAGACGCGGGCCAGAAGTCTAGTCCGACCAGGACTGTGTGGCAAGAGTCAGTTTCGTACCAGACTCTTAGAAGCATAATCTGAGATGCGCGGATAGCTAATTAGACTCCAAATAGGATTCTAATAGCTGAGGAAGGGCCCTGGATGAGTGCGCACACCTGGCACTCAAGATATGAGCTGGCGACCGACAAGCACTGGACAGATGACTGTGCACGGGGCAGAGTCATGGTGCGGCCAGAACTCTGGTGGGTGAAGAGTTTCTGTTGAGCTTGGTCTCCTAGGAATTTTAGATAGACTAGAGTTCCTAATGGCTGGGGATGTCAGCCACAGTATTACCTATAAATATAGTCATGTACAGCAATGGACCTCTCATTGATTGGAATTCGGAGATTCATCCAGAGAATCCTTAGAGGGGAGAATAAACTGAGTGGGGGAACTCAGGCCTTGTAAGAGAGAGTCCACGCAGCAGACTTGTAAATCCTTTTAAGAGTGCATAAAAGGTTGGGAACAAAGGTGTTTCTGTAAACGTGTGTGCTTGGCTTTGTGTGTGTGTGCTTACCTTTGCTATTAAGTTTGTGCGCATGCTTGGCTGGTGGTGCGCGCACTGTTTGTATGCCATTGTGCTGTCGGGTGAGTATTGATTACTCATAATTCGAGTGGCTGAACTAGGCGAGCGGAGAGCCTAGTGCCATCACGGGGTGTAGCAAAATCAATAGGAAAAAGTAGACCCCTGACAATTGGTATCAGAGCCGACGTTTGGCGTGTGATTGCTGGCTGTAGATGGCTAGAACACTCAATGAAAGAGTCAGTGTTCTTGAGGAGCTGGTTGGTGCGCCATCCCTTGATGCTGCGTCCCTGTCGAAGCAAGCGGAGCTTCAGTTGCAGGCCATTGTTGATTTGCAGCAGATGGTTGGCGATAACCAAAAGGATATGGTGGTCCGGTTTGATGACTTGCTCGAGCGGATTCAATCATTGTCTGATCAGTTTGAAGGGAAAATTTTCTAACATTGAAACTGATGTTAGTTTGCTAAAGAGGGTTGCTGTAGGGTCCTCGAGTAACGGTGCTAGTGATAGACCCTCAAAGCTGAAAGTCCCGGAGCCTAAGCAATTCGGTGGGAGTCGAAGTGCAAAGGAGTTGGAGAACTTCATCTGGGATATGGAGCAGTATTTCAAGGTTGCTCACGTAGCGGAGAGTGACCAGGTGTCGATTACTAGCATGTACCTCACCGGTGATGCTAAACTGTGGTGGCGGACAAGGTTGGATGATGATGCTTTTCTAACATTGAAACTGATGTTAGTTTGCTAAAGAGGGTTGCTGTAGGGTCCTCGAGTAACGGTGCTAGTGATAGACCCTCAAAGCTGAAAGTCCCGGAGCCTAAGCAATTCGGTGGGAGTCGAAGTGCAAAGGAGTTGGAGAACTTCATCTGGGATATGGAGCAGTATTTCAAGGTGCTCACGTAGCAGAGTGACCAGGTGTCGATTACTAGCATGTACCTCACCGGTGATGCTAAACTGTGGTGGCGGACAAGGTTGGATGATGATGCAAGTGCTGGACGAGAAGCGATATAGACATGGGATGCCTTGAAGAAGGAATTGAGGGAGTAGTTCCTTCCCATGAACACGGCTTGGCAGGCTAGAGAAGCACTAAAGAAACTAAGGCACACGGGTTTTGTGCGGGACTACGTCAAGGAGTTCAGTTCATTGATGCTGGAAATCTCGAACATGACCGAGGAAGATTAGGTGTTTAACTTCCTGTCGGGTCGGCAGCCTTGGGCTCAGGAGGAGCTGAGGCGGTTGAAGGTGGCGGATCTACCTTCGGCTATTGCTGCTGCGGATAGCCTGAGTGACTATTAAGTTGGATCTTCTCCATCCAACACAGACAAGAAGAGGTCCAAAGAGGATAAGAGGAATCGGAGGCGTGGTAAAGATAGAAAACGGGACAAGAAGCAAAGTGAAAGCGAGTCATCCGACTCAGGGGAATCGGATGCACCCCCAGGTAAACCAAAATCTAGTTGTTTCCTTTGTGATGGCCCTCATCGTGTGAAGGATTGTCCTCGTAGGCAAAGGCTTTCTACTCCAATAGTGCAGACAGATTCCGAAAGTGAGGCGGAAGAGATGAATCTTAGAGTCAATCCCTTGCGGTTGCTGAATGCTATCACGGTTGGCAAGCGAGGCCCCAACCAAGGGCTATGTACGTGAATGCAGAGGTGAATGGGCACAGTGTGCGTGCCATGTTGGATACGGGAGCTACCAACAATTTCATCTCCCAGCAGATGGTGCAGGGACTTGGATTGACCGTCTCCAAGTGCTCGAGTCAGATAAAGGCTGTAAATGCAAGGGCACAACCTGTCCTAGGTGTGACCACTGTTACGATGAAGGTGGATGGATAGGAACAGGAGTGTAAGCTTACAGCACTGACCCTTGATGATTTTGAGCTGATCCTCGGGTTAGAATTTTTCGATGATGCGAAGGCAGCACCTATACCTTACTTGGGCGGCCTATGGATTGGCGACGATAGGTGCCTATGCTTTGTTCCAACGAAGACTGAGGGAACAAAGGTAGAAAAGTCCTTGATGTCGGCGAAATCAAAAGGGAAGAAGGGTGGGACAATCAGGTTGGCGGCCTTTTATCTAGGTTAATGGCTCTTTTAATGATGTCGCGGAAGTGCACGCGGGTGCATCGGGCAGAGGCAGTAAAGGGGTGATGGTCTAGGGTGGACACCCCATTGATATTGAGATTGCTAGCAAGGAACAAGAGCTAGTTACTGGTGAATTTGAGACAGCACATGGGAGACATATGAGCGCAGTCGGTTGCTTGGATGCAAGGTCAACAGAGTCCCTTGCACATTGTCTTCACCGACCAAGCACGGACATGCGGATGGTAGACAGAATTGAGGTACCCTCGTATGATGCTTTCGACTTTCTTGTCCACTCTAACAATTGTGATCGAATTAGGCAGGTGTTTAGGGCAAACACTAGCCACTGTCGTGTGAGGCAGCAGGCCAGGGATGGCTTGGTTTAATGTTGGGTCGCAAACAGCCTGTGGTATGCTCGCGAGGGCAGGTTGTGGGTTCCTATGAGTAGAGAACCGACGCGCGTGTTAGCGCATGATCCAGAGATGATAGCAGAACTTCCAAGCATAGGAAGGATGATTGATTTTATTTTCTGGCTAGAAGACATGGGGTATTATGTCCGTACCATTGTGATGACTGAGCTAGTGAGACAGACGGGGCTGTTTTAACCACTACAGACTCTAGACAGATTGGGGGAGTCTTTGTTTCAGGTTAGATTGCATGCGCATGATAGATGGGGATCTATCTTGGTAGTGGCTGATCGTTTTAATGTGTGGGCGATGCTGGGGGCTGTTCCTCGTGCCCGCATTGCCAAGATAGCTAGGGTGGTGCTATCAAGTCAGCATATGGTGAAGATGCTCGACAGCGATCGTTATGCTCAGGTACATGTGGTCAGAACTGGTGGAATGTTTCGTTTGAGAAACTCTTGCAGCACTATGGGACAGTGTATAGATGCAAGGAGTAGTGGGCTCGTTTAGACAACCTCCCGACGAGGACGTCAGCTCCATTCAGCGAGGGAGAGTTTGTTACGTCCTAGTGAGTTGGGGCACGCCCGTGCGCAAGCTAGTGCAGGCCGAGACTAGCCATGCCTTGCTCCCAAGGCATGGGACAGGCTTTCGTTGGTTGCGGAAGCAGAAGCATACGGGTGGCATGCGTGGATGGCAATCGAGGCGTGCAGGATGTACGTGCTGTGGTAGGAGGCAGCGCAGCACATGTCTAGGCAGTGTGCGTGTGAGCAGAACCAGGACCACGTGTAGGTGATCAGATGTGCACGCGAATGCTGATGAGGGAAGCAGACGCGGACCAGAAGTCTAGTCCGACTAGGACTCTGACAGGGAAGTCAGATTTGGATTGGATGGGCGCGCTCGGATGCTAGAGAGGAAGCAGACGCGGGCAAGAAGTCTAGTCCGACCAGGACTGTGTGGCAAGAGTCAGTTTCGTACCAGACTCTTAGAAGCATGATCGGAGATGCGCGAATAGCTAATTAGATTCCAAATAGGATTTTAATAGCTGAGGAAGGGTCCTGAATGAGTGCGCACACCTGGCACTCAAGATATAAGCTGGCGACCGACAAGCACTCGACAGATGACTGTGCGCGGGGCAGAGTCATGGTGCGGCCAGAACTCTGGCGGGTGAAGAGTTTCTGTTGAGCTTAGTCTCTTAGGAATTTTAGATAGACTAGAGTTCCTAGTGGCAAGAGTTAGTTTCGTACCAGACTCTTAGAAGCATGATCTGAGATGCGCGAATAGCTAATTAGACTCCAAATAGGATTCTAATAGCTGAAGAAGGGCCCTGGATGAGTGCGCACACCTGGCACTCAAGATATGAGCTGGCGACCGACAAGCACTGGATAGATGACTATGCGCGGGGCGACTCATGGTGCGGCCAAAACTCTGGTGGGTGAAGAGTTTCTGTTGAGCTTGGTCTCTTAGGAATTTTAGATAGACTAGAGTTCCTAATGGCTGGGAATGTCAGCCACAATATTGCCTATAAATATAGTCGTGTACAGCAGTGGACCTCTCATTGATTGGAATTCGAAGATTCATCCAGAGAATCCTTAGAGGGGAGAATAGACTGAGTGGGGGAACTCAGGCCCTGTACGAGAGAGTCCACGCAGTAGACTTGTAAATCCTTTTAAGAGTGAATAAAAGGTTGGGAACAAAGGTGTTTCTGTAAATGTGTGTGCTTGGCTTTGTGTGTGTGTGCTTACCTTTGCTATTGAGTTTGTGCGCGTGCTTGGCTGGTGGTGAGCGCACTGTTTGTACGCCAGTGTGCTGTCTGGTGAGTATTGATTACTCATAATTCGAGTGGCTGAACTAGGCGCACGGCGAGCCTAGTGCCATCACAAGGTGCAGCAAAATCAGTAGGAAAAAGTAGACCCTTGACAGGATCACTATTAATGGGTTGTGTAATTTTTTTTTTTGCACGTGGTTGAGGATGTTAACATTTGATTTTGGAGCAAATAAAAATTTAAAATTATACATATATATATAGATTATTATTTCATCCATCATTAGTGGAAATAAAAAACTCTACAAGTGATCTCTTTTCATGCCATATGTCTTTTTAATAGCTTGTACTCATTGACTTCTTGTTTAAAATGACACATCACACATGGTATATAAAGAGATTCAGTTGTAGAGTTTTTTTATTTTCACTGACGGTGAATGAAATAATAATCTTATATATACACACACTTTGAATTTTATCATGAGATAATGTCCAATTATACTAGTGTAAAATAAATACTATTTTATATTTTTGATATGATTTATATTTACTTAATTCAACCACTAAATTTTAATTTTATTTATGTAAATCATGCATGCTAAAATTTAAATTAATTTAAAATGTCTAATTATTTATTTGATAAAAATGAAATTTCAATCTTTAATTCATATTAAAAATATTTCATTCTCGATCGAAATGATAGGAATATCGAATCAACTTGAAACTTTACGTATATAATGGATATGAGTAGATTGTTAAATCTAACAGTTGGTTTGTAGAAATATTAATATTAGATGAAGTTATAAAAATCATATAAAACAATTTGTTTTAAACTAACTAATGCAAGTGGATATCTTTTCTTCGGTGATTATATTTTAATTTTACTAAAAAAAGCATGTATGCAAACAATATACTAATAAAAATAAAAAAAAACTTATAAAATTATAAATTATATTAATTTATAAAAAAAAGAACTTAGAAATAAAATATATCAATCATCTAAAATTGTGAGCAACGAAACAAAATTTTCAAGAATCAAACCTGAACTAAATGATTCTACAATCTCTTTCGATGCTAACAATTAAGTTATATGCCAAAAACTCAATTTGATCTTGTTTCGTAGTCTTATTTAAACTCTAGTAACAAACCTATTAAAATAATTAATTTAAGAACTAAATATTTTTTCACCCATTGTGTAATAGAAATTATCAAACAATTATCCCAAAATTTTGATTAAAAATAAAAATTTTAACTTTACCCATGCATAAAATGTCAGTTATAGAAACACATTAAAAAAAAAAAACAAACAAACCTTAATAATTTTTCTGTTCTTGCTTTTAAGGAGATGACTATTGGCTAGTTCCAATGCAATCCAAGTGACAAGCAAAAGTGCAAAAAGAGGCTACAATCATTCATTGGTGAATAAGAAAAATATTCCAGGTTCTCCTCTAGTGATTGACGTGAACTCCAATGGAGGTTGAATAGGTTCGAATGGTAAAGGAAAAAAATTGATATCAAACTTTTCCGACCTCAAATTAATACTGTCACTTCAGGCTTGAAGAGTGTTGAATCTTTAGTTTAGTGTTTTTGTGATTTACGTATTTTGTTGGATTTATTGGACTTGTTGAAAAGAGATTGAGAGTAGACGGTAGTTTAATCAGACATTGACTCCATTGCTTTCTTTAGGAGCTTAAATATGCATTTTTAATATCTAAAAGTTCTTTTCATTCCTCGAGTTCAAGTTTAGGTTGGAAGATATAAAGCAACAATAGCAAAGGAGAGACTTCCTTATCATTTCTAATAAGAAATCAAATCGTTTTTGGTTTATGATTTCAATATGAAAAAAAAAATAAAAAAAAAACTGTGGAATCGGTCAGTGAGACCAAGATGTGATTGGAAGAAGCTTGTTAAATGTTTTTGGGCCTATCTCTTCACTCGATCAGTTGTATTTATGCTGCTCTTTTATCATCCGGCCGTGTCTTGCTAGACTGATGTTGCAAGCTCCAGCTTGCCTCAAAACTTTTTTGGATCGGTGTTGGTTATGCGCACGAATAAAAATCAATCTCACACTTAATATGATATGAAAATATTTTTTGATTTACACATAAAAAAAATAAAAATTTGTATATGATGCATTGACGGTATATATTTTTATACACCGTCAATATATCAAAAGTTGACACCTTCATCAATTGGTAAATTAAAAAATATGTCAAGTCCTTAAAATCAAATATAAATAAATTTTTTTAATTTGCTCATAAAAGCCTATTGATGAAATGTCAACCTCTGGTACATTGACAGTATATAAAAATTATACACTGTCAGTGCATCATATATAAATTCAAAAAATAAATGCATGCTATTTAAGATTTATGGTATCTTTTGTTGTTTTATCACATAATGGATCAGAAAGAAATTAAATTTTATCAATAAGCACGTGATTTGTGGTTAAAATGTTAATTTTTTAATTTTAGTTATTAAAATTTAAAATCAAACAATTTTGATAAAAAAAAACTTAATAATTTTTTTTATCACTTTTGATACTTCCAAAAACTCAAACTACAAAAAATTAGTCGTCTGAATTTCGCATTTTCTTTTATTTTCAAAGCATGTTAAGAAGGAAGTCTTGATTTTTATACAATTAATATTATAAATTTAATATGTTATAATATTTATGTAAAAAAATTAAAAAAATAAATTTCAAAATATTGAAAAAATAAGGATAAAAGTTGTTTAAAAACTAAAAAAAAAAACTTCAAAAATTAAAAAAATGAACATTTAAAATTAAAAGGAGAGTACTATTTTGTTACACTGCTTAATGGTCCTAGCATGGTTTCTTCTTTCTTACAAGGATTAGCTCGGTTGTTTTAAAATCATAAGATATTATATTTAAATAAAACTTGAAAATATTTTTAACTACTTTATAAAAAATTACGAAAACAAAAAGACCAAGACAACTACTAAAATACAGAGCAAATTAAGAACCGAAAGGAACATGTCCATAAAATAACAGATATAGAAGAAAGCAAGATTTTGTGGGCTTTGTTCACAGTTTAATTATTACTATTATCAAATTAATTAAGGTATCGAGAAAATTACATATATAATTAATTTGATGAATCTTGGATGCTTCTTGTTTAGTTATTCAGTTTTCAACGTGATCCATGCCCTCTAGAAAATGCTTCTCTTTTCACTTACAAGTGAAATTTATTACTTAATTCACATGATAATTACTAACAGTGAGATTAAAAGAAGAGACGATAAAATCATACGAGTGTAAGGCAAGAGTTTGACAGAAGATATAGACTGGGAACCAAAAAAAGCTTGTTTTTCCTTACAAGTTACAAGTACTGTCACAGATGTTGAATTTTTCAGCTTTAAATTTCTGTACACTAACAAAGACATGGAATAAAAAATAAACAAGAAGTCAAAATAAAAACCAATAGGCATTTCATATTGTTCATTTCCCCCGATTCTCTTTCAATACAAGTCGTGAATCAAATATTAATCCTATTAAATTCCAAGTAGATATGCAATATGTGTGCCTGTGAATATATATATATATATATATATATATATATATATATATATATATATATACATATATTACAATGGAAAGTTCTAGGCATTCGAGGAAAAAAATTAAAGACACTCAAATTCAATGTTGGGCTATTTTTTTACACCTTGCTTCTCATTGAAGATCATCAAAAGTCAAAGAAGTAGATAGATAGCATGAATCATATTACTTGTCAATTGTCATATGTGTAAACTAAAATTAGAAATTATAGCATTATTGATATAAGAAAACAACAAAAATTAGTATTTCAAATAAGAAATTGCAAGATTAATTTCAGATTTGATCGGGTCTGAATTGCTGCTTCCATTCTTTACCAACTCTATATAAAGTGTGATGGCACTGGCCACTGGGTAACACAAAACCAGATTACACTTGCAAGGTTAGCTTTACGCAGCCTACAGCATGAAGCTTGAGGTTGAAGCGATTTCCAAAGAGGTTGTGAAGCCATCTTCTCCAACCCCAGATCGGCTTCGCCGCTACCAACTTTCTTTCCTGGATCAATTAACTCTCTCAATTTATAACCCTATGGTCTTTTTCTATCCAGAAATATGTGATACCCAAGCCAACAAAATCAAAATTTCCGATCAGCTCAAGCAGTCCATTTCCGATGCCTTAACCTATTTCTACCCGCTAGCAGGACGGATTACGGAAGACCAGCTGTTTGTGGATTGCAATGATGAAGGCATACCCTTTCACGAAGCCCAAGTTAAGTGCCAACTTTCAGACGTCATAGAAAATCCTGTTCCTCGTGAAATTAATAAATTACTTCCATTTGAAGTCCAGGATGGCGACAAAATTCCCCTAGGAATCCAATTCAACATTTTTGAATGTGGAGGAATAGGAATTGGTGTGTGCATTTCTCACAAAATCGCAGATGCCCTTTCATTTTTCACGTTCGTGAATATGTGGGCAGCCATTGCTCGTGGGGAGAAGAAGTTCGTGGCCCCTGACTTTGCTTCGGCCTCGCTTTTCCCACCACGTAACCTTTCAAGTTATAAACCAAGAACCGGCCAAACAAATGAACAAGTTATAACAAAAAGGTTTGTGTTTAATGCTTCCAAAATAGAGGAAATCAGAGGAAAATATGCTGGCAATGGTAGCTTCGAAAACCAAGCACGCCCAACTCGCGTTGAGGCCTTATCAGCTTTCATCTGGAGCCGTTTTGTTACCGCCACTGAGGTAAGATCAAGACCTGATACGTTTTGCTCAATTGGTCAGATGATAAATACACGTACAAGAATTGACCCGCCTCAGCCAGAATATTCTTTTGGGAATATTTATAGCTTTGCAATAACAGTTCCATCCATGGACAACATCGAAGAAAATTGTCATAACCTCGTTACCCAAATGAAAGACTCCATAAAAAAGATCAACAAGGAGTACGTGAAGAAGATCCAAGATGGATATAATCACTTGGACTATTTCAGAGAAGTTACTGCAAATCATACCAAAGGAGAAGTAATTACCCTTACTTTCACCAGTTTATGCAGGTTTCCTTTGTACGAAGCTGATTTTGGTTGGGGGAAACCGATTTGGGCAGGTTCCGCCTCTCGAGATATCAAGAACATAGTTACTTTCATGGACACCGTAGCTGGTAATGGAATAGAGGCTTGGGTTTGCCTAACGGAGGATGACATGGCAAAATTTGATTCTGACAAGGAATTGCTTGCATATGTCAATGCTCCAGAAAGCTTGTGAAGATGATGGCTTCTGGGTTTGTGTCTAAGCTTAAACTGTGTCTATCATATCTGCTACGGAAAGTACTTTCAATTTCAAAAGAAATAATATCTCCCGTCGTTCATGTTTAAAATAAAAAAAAAAAAAAAAGCTCTGGTTGATATTAACTTTCGTACGTTTGGCTGATTACATATATTTTTTTAGCTGTCGAACGTTGTTTTTTCTTTGTATCTATTTGGTTGGTATTTCGGGTTTGATTTTTGGGCAACTAAAAATATATATATATATATATATATATATATATATATATACACACACACACACACAGAATTCTTTTACTAGAAAAGATCACGTTAAACTAAAGTCAAATAAATTTTACTTTACACTCTTTTTTATTTTTCATACTATCTATTTATTTAATTCAATCGTTAATTTTTATATTTTATTTATATAAATTATGTATGTCAAATTTTAAATTAATCGAAAATATCTAATTATTTATTTGATAAAAATAATATTCTGATCATTAATATATATTGAAAAATATGTTATTCTAAATGAAAATATCGAATCGACTTGAAACTTTGTGCAGATGATGGTTATGATAGGATGCTAAATTTGACAGTTGGTTTGTAAAAATATTAATTTTATATCAAGCGGATCACTCCTATTCAGTCACTATATTTTAATTTTAGTAACCTAAAACATAAATACACGCAATATAGTAATAAAAAAATATAAAATTATAAATTCTATTAATTTATAAAAAAAAGAGTAAGGAAATAAAATATATCAATTATCTAAAATTTTGAGCAATAAAACAAAATCTTCAAAAATTGAATATGATTTGGCTGACTCAGCAATCTCTCTTTCAATGTTAACAACCAAGTTATTTGCAATAAACTTATCTTCTATCTTGTTTGGCAGTTTTGTTTTAACAATCTAACAAGTCTATTATAATAATTAAATTTAAACTTTCAGCTAATATTTTTTTTCTCCCATTTTATAATAGAAATTATCAAAGAATAATTATTCCAAAATTTTGACTAAACATAACAATTTTAACTTTACCCATGCATAAAATGACATTTATATAAGGATAATTATCTCATACCCCATTAGTGGAGATTTTTTACTCCACAAACGGAATTAGGATACTGACACATATCTTATTTTATTTATTTTTTATTTTCGTAAATTTTTAAAGAACATATGTCATCATTCTAACTCCGTTTATAGAATCAAAAACCACTACTGATAGTATATGAGGTATTAATCCATTATATAAACATATATTAAAAAAATAATATAAACATATATTAAAAAAATAAAGAAACATACGAATGTTAATAATTTTTCTATTCTTACTTGTAATGATAGGACTAGTCCCTTGATAATTTTTCTATTCTTGCTTGTAAGGAGAGGATCGGTCCCAATGTAACCCAAGTAGCAAGCAAAATGCAAAGGGAAGAAGTTACTATCATTCGTTGGTGGGTAAGAAAAATATCCTGGGTTGTCGTCTAGTGGTTGGGTGCATTCCAATGATGGCCCGATTGTTGAACGGATCATTTGAGCTGCAAAATAAATAAATAAATAAATAATGGTGGAAAAAAAAATTGATATCGAACTTCCCCGACCTCAAATTAATACGGTCAGTTCATGCTTGAAGAGGGTCCATTCTTTATTTAATTTTTTTTTGTGATTTACATATTTTATTGGATTTAGAACTAATTTGAATAAACGTTATGATTGATTTTAATGAGATTAAAAATAATAATGAATTTGAGATTAGTTCTTATAATAATGAAATTGAGTACTATAACGGTGAGATTAAAATCAATAATGAGATATTTGATTGACTACAAAGACAATAATTGTGATGAGATGAAATATAGTAAGATGAAAAAAAAAGAACATTAAAGACATAGGTTAAATTTTATATATTATGAAATTTATAATATTTATTTAATATTTGTGAAATTAATAACTAATAAAAATTTACTTAAATTATTTTATATCTAGTAATATTTTTTAAATAAATGTGTAAAATTTTATATAAAAATAATAAAGTATTTATATTTTTCAAAATAAAAATTATTTATATTTATTTATGTTATTATTCATGTAGTTATTTATTTTAATTATTTATTTATTATAAAATATTTATTTTTTTTACTCGCGATGTATTTGATAATAAAATTAATTATTTATATATTTACTATTTGAAATACTTATTTATTAATTAATTTATTATAAATTAATATTTAAAAACTAAATAAGTAGATTCAAGGTTGGGTCAAAAAGAATAAAAAATTAAAACTCTCACAGGTGGTCAGTGGACCTTTAAGAGTCCAGTGACTTTTTGCCCGCATTGGTGGTGCGATTGCATTCAAACTTAGTTTTAATAGGTTGAAAAGAGATTGAGAGTAGATAGGAGTTTAGTTAGACATTGACTCCATTTCTTTCTTCATGACACATGAGGTTTTTACCTTTATCCATATACTTAATCAAACGTCAGCTACTTGTGTGTACCCATAAGCTCGTTGAGGTTTTATTTTGAGATAAGATTTTGAAATCCAAGTTTGATCTGGTCAAATTACCATTATTATTTTAGTAAATAAATTATATATTTTCATTCAAATTTATTTTAAATTGTTTTTTTTGTTGCATTTATTTTAAAATGTTTGTAGAATATATATTTTAACACTTAAATTTGAAGTTCGTATTAGCATGAGCCATGAGCTTAGCTTTCAAAAGATCAAGTCTCGCTCGTGAACCCCTTGATTGCGATGTTTAAGAGTCAGTTTATTCATTTAGATTCACGGGCTTGATTAGATTAAGATTGAGATTGGATATAAATTTTAATCTCCACTAGGCCTAAGATCTAATTAGATTATTTTATTAATAAATGAGGGAAAGAATCAAATTAGATAATTATAAAATAAATTGTTTTGCACTAGTTTAATAATTTCATATATAATTAATTACAAAAAAAACAACTATTAAAATTAATAATCTACTCGTATTCATTACGCATCTAAATTTTAAATCAATCTGATATCATTATTATTTTGATCAAAAAGAACATATATTTCCATATATATTAATAGTTGAAATTTTAGTGCTATTGGACAAATAATTAGACTTTTTTATTAACATGAAATTTGACTTGTATGATTTACATAAGCAGAACATAAAATTCAATGATTGGATTCAAAAAATATAAATCATATAAAAAGATATTAAATAGTGTATAACTAAATTTGTTTTACACTAAGTGATCTCTCCTCAAATATATATATTTATTTAATATTAATCTAAATTCTAAATATATTTAATAATAAAACAATATATTATATATACATAGATTATATGCAGGCTAATAACCAAATTTTAACCTAGTCATAATTTCCCCTCATTAAGAGAGATTAGATCACACATTCTGCGTGATCCAATTCCCTACTCAACATTCCTCTCTCCAAAGTGAGAGTTTCTCTCTCGATATGAGAACACTATCGCAGAGTCGAAAACCTAGGTTTCTGTAACCTTCCTTTCTCTCGTTTTCTTTTTTTCTCTTGTTCTCTTTCTTTCTTTTCTATTCTTTCTTTCTTATTCTAGTGTAATCCCAGAGTCTGTGTGGTCTATTGTTTTGATTCCTTAGGTTGATCTTTCATTTGTTTTTACTGTATAGGTTTGCTTAACAATTTTTTTTGCAGCGAAACTAGTGATTAGTCCTACATTGACAGGGTTATAGAAGATCTCCACTCTTGAATTAGTTCAATCCTGATAGAATCAAAAGGGAACTAGTTATAAGATGATGGTAGACTTAGAGATCAAATTGGAATCTGCTAGAGAGGAGGTACAAAAATCAACTCAGTTTACTTTGATTGGAAGTTTAATCGCGAGGAGATCCTTGAATAGAAAAGGCGTTTTGGGAGTTTTACAGAGTATGTGGGGAAAAAAGGATCCAGAATAGGTTTGGGAACTGGAAAACAATGTTTTTGCGATTGCTTTTAGGAGCAAAGAAAGTATGGAGGAAGCTCGAATTAATGGTCCGTGGACAGTTATGGGCCATTGTTTGAGTATCAGAAAATGGGAGGTTGATATGGCGATTCAAGATATATGTTTCTCGAAAGTCCAATTCTGGATTCAAGTCCATAAACTTCCATTGGAGATGCTTACTATGCAAAATGGGGGAAAATCGGAAATGGGATAGGATCTCTTGTGAAAATCGAAGATCCTATATGGAAAAAGGGTATAGGAAGGGGTTTTCTAAGGCTAAGAGTGGTAATAGATGTTGAAAAGCCATTAATCTCAGGGTTTTGGGTGAAGAAACCAGGCGGAGGAAAGGTATGGGCGGAAATGAAGTATGAAAAAATGGCGGATTTTTGCTACAGATGTGGAAGAATGGGGCATGTTATGAAAAACTGTAGAGAGAAAAATTCAATGGAGGAGACCGTCTTAGGACGAAGAGGATATGGGCCATGGATAAAGGTGGCACAGATTAGGGAGGATAGAGTGGAGTTAGTAATGGAAAAAGAGAGCGTTAGAAGGGTGGAAGAGGTACAGGAGGAGCGGTGGTTGGAGGTTTCAAAGGAGGCGCGTGTAACTAAGATGGGAACAGAGCACGTAGTGGATGAGCAGTAGGTAGGGGAAGCGGTTATGGTGGATAGGTGCGTGGATGATAGTGGGCGATTAGATAACGTTGTTTCAAATGAAAAAGAAGCTGGAAAATTTGTTAAAAGCTTTAACTCTGAAGGAGGAGTAATTGGAGCACATGGGGAATATTTGGAGGATGAGAGAATGGGTTCGAGTGAAAATAAAGGAAAAATTACTATCAGGAACGATATAGAAGAGGAAGTATTGTCATAACGTATTAAGTTTTGGATAAAACCTAATAGCTAGACACAAAATCTATGGAGTCGCCACCAACCATTCTACCTAGGTGTGATTGGTCACCTATTCAAACTATGGATAAGACTAGTCTACATCTCAAATTTAGGGTTCGGGAGTACGGTTACGTGTGAGGAAGGATTAGCACCCTCGCAACGCCCATCCTAAAATGGTACCAACTAGCTTTAGGTTATCTCAAATTTGCCTTAGTTAATCTTAAGTTCAATAATTTAATATTGGAAAATATTTCTAAGCATCCTCCATTAAGCTGGTGGGATAGCTTAAAAAATTTTCCTCACCTCAAGAGTATTCAAGTAGTACTATGCGACTTACTTGAAGAGGCTCCGTCGTCGGATTCATTTTAATGTTTTATGAAAAGACTTCTAATTTTGACTCCTATCTAAATTGTTCTTGCTATCTTATCATTTTTATTATTTCTATTGTATTTTTATTATTTTATTAATGCTTACTTTTATTAATTTATTTTATTAGAGAATGAATATGAATTATTTTCTCAAAAATTCCTTTTAGATCTTCCATTAAGCTGGTGAGATCTTGAAAGAAATTGCTTGGCCTAAAGATTTCAAAAGTATTACTTAAGCGTAATCTACTTGGAATCTCATCATAGGAATAATCGATATTCACTCTCAATAACTCCTATTTATTATTATCATTTTATTATTTCATCAAATTTTATTACTATTTATTATTGTTATTTTATTATTATAGTTAACATGAATTATTGAAACTTTTTATCTTCTTAATTAATTACTTTAATTTTAATTTTAATTTTAATTCAATAATATTTTTTAGATAAAAGTCACTTATTTTATACTTTTAAAAGATGAATAAAAATCATTTATTATTGAAAACTATCTCTAGGCCATCCATTAAGCTGGTAAGGCCTTGAAAATAATCTTTTCACGTAGAAATTTTCGAGAAAATCACTTAAGCGTAATTCTCTCGATATTTCATCATTGAAGTAATTCGTATTCACTTTCATTATAATTTTCATATCTAATTTTATTTATTCCATTTCTTATTATTATTTCTATTACATTATCATGGATCATTAATATCGTTTCTAATTTTTATAACTAATTATTCTTGTTCTAATTCAATAATAAGTCTACTAATTATTCATATTTGAATTTCATAATAAGTTTATTTTATTAAAAAATGAATATAAATTACTTTTTATTGAAAATTCTATTTAGACCTTCCATTAAGCTGGTGAGGCTTTGGATAGAATTTCCTCACCTAGAAATTTTTAAGAAAATTACTTAAGCATAATTCTCTTAATATTTCATCATCGGAGTAATTAATACTCATTCTTTCATATTCTATTTATATTTATTTTCCTAAATTTTCACATACTAAATTTATTTAATTCCTATATATTTTATTATTTACTTGATTTTTATGCACGTTAAGTTACAGATTTCTAGTTTAATATAGCAAGTAAAACAAACAAATAATGAATTAACAAAAATGAAGATAAATAAAATAAGATAATTACTCATGCTCATGGGAACAAATGGTAATCATATAAATCAACCAATCCATTCAATTCATTACAAACAGAAAAGCCCATATTTTGTGCTTACGTATAAATATATGGCCCACCATTAAATTTTAGTAATAAACAAAGTGGGTTTCACATGCACAAAGAAAGACAAGCTCATGAAAGCCATAAAACACATGCAAGCACCATTACATGATAAGGAAATAGCATTTTGAACAGAGCTTTCTTACGCTTTCTTTTTCCTTTTTTACGCACTATCCCAAGCTACAGCAATCCTTTACTGTCCGGCGTCACCTAGCAACCTTCTTCGAGCACCTCCAAATTTTGTAAATCACGTCTAAAACCTTCCCAAAGCCAAATCTAGTCTCGACTTCTTATAAAAAAAAAAATAAAACCATTGATCTTTGTAAATAGAAAATTTCTAAATCAAAATTGAGTTTGAACTTTCTGCTGCTAGTGTGTGCTCTCTGTATCTTTTCCGTTTGGGTTTTTATTTGTGCTGGGTATTTAGGTTGGTGTCTGATGTGAGCATAGATTTCGAGTAGAAGTCAGAAGGCTTGGAGCTCTCGGGTCTTTTGGGTTTTTTTTCTTTCTGCGTGTGTTGTCCCCCCCTTTCTTTGGGTTTTCTCTCCTCTCTTCATATACATATTTTTTTTTATCTCCTTTTGAAAAAATGAATCAATGAGTTTATTCATCCCATAATCATGGGATTTTCTTCATTTATTTTCATTTGACCTTTCCATCTTTTTTTATTTATTTCCTTTTCATTATTTTATTTTTGGTAATTTATTTTTAGATTTTAATTCACTTTGATTATTTCCTTTATTATTATTATCTTTCTTATGGCAACAAATCATTGAAGTCAACTCTTTTTTATTTTATGGTTTGTTTCTTTTATTTATTTTTATTTTTATGTTTTTTTATATATATATAAAAAAAATTGTTCGGACAAAATTAGGTGTCTACAGCTGCCCCTCTTTGCGCTTTGCTGTGAAACAGTAATGGTGCAAAGACATAGACAACCATTTTGTCCGAATGCAAGACCTATCAAATTTTTTTTTTTGTAGAATGTGATATTTCCTAGCCTCTTCTATCATAAGGTTCAGGAATGCAAAGTGAAATTCCTTTTTTAGTCTCTCCTATCATAAGACTAAGGAATGCAAACATGAATTTTCCAATCTTTTCTATCATAAGATTAAGGAATGCAAAGTGAAATTCCTAGTCTCTCCTATCATAAGACTAAGGAATGCAAGCATGATCATGGAATAAAAGCTCCTCTCGACAGAGGCTTTGAAACTTCTGAAACACAAAGAACTCCTCTCATCAAAGGCATTGGAACTTTGAAAAATAGTCTTGTGCTCCTCTCACCAAGGCATTGGAACTTTGAAAAATAATTTTGTGCTCCTCTCACCAGAGGCATTGAGACTTTTGAAAAATAACCTCGTGCTCCTCTCACCAGAGGCATTGAAACTTTGAAAAATAATCTTGTGCTCCTCTCACCAGAGGCATTGGAACTTTGAAAAATAATCTTGTGCTCCTCTCACCAGAGGCATTGAGACTTTTGAAAAATAACCTTGTGCTCCTCTCGCCAGAGGCATTGGAACTTTGAAAAATAATCTTGTGCTACTCTCACCAGAGGCATTGAGACTTTTGAAAAATAACCTCGTGCTCCCCTCACCAGAGGCATTGGAATTTTGAAAAATAATCTTGTGCTCCTCTCACCAGAGGCATTGAAACTTTGAAAAATAATCTTGTGCTCCTCTCACCAGAGGCATTGGAACTTTGAAAAATAATCTTGTGCTCCTCTCACCAGAGGCATTGAGACTTTTGAAAAATAACCTTGTGCTCCTCTCGCCAGAGGCATTGGAACTTTGAAAAATAATCTTGTGCTACTCTCACCAGAGGCATTGAGACTTTTGAAAAATAACCTCGTGCTCCCCTCACCAGAGGCATTGGAATTTTGAAAAATAATCTTGTGCTCCTCTCACCAGAGGCATTAGAACTTTGAAAAATAATCTTGTGCTCCTCTCACCAGAGGCATTGAGACTTTTGAAAAATAACCTTGTGCTCCTCTCACCATAGGCGTTGGAACTTTGAAAAATAATCTTGTGCTCCTCTCACCAGAGGCATTGAGACTTTTGAAAAATAACCTTGTGCTCCTCTCACCAGAGGCATTGGAACTTTGAAAAATAATCTTGTGCTCCTCTCACCAGAGGCATTGGAACTTTGAAAATAAAACATTTCATTTCAGAATACCAGTTAACATGGGTTTGACTAGGCTTAACTTTCATTTTGATGCCAACAATATTAGGCTTTATTCTCCTTTAAGGTGCCAGCTAAACTGGACTTTACTTTCATCTAAGGTTTTTTCAAAAAGTATTTTTCTCATCATCTTCTCATACTTCATCATTTTTTCAAATTACCGTCTCTTATATTTTCTCTTTTCCTCAAAATTCTAATCATTCAAAACTTCTTATCCTAATGTCTTAACATATAGTTCAATGTCAAAATGCACTAATGAAATGTCATGCATGTCATGAATATAATGAATGCCATGAATGTTATGCACATGTCAATGTCATGCCCCCTGCATTATTCCATGAATATATGCAAATGCATTCTCAATTGTGGTAACAAGATTCTCAAGTTCATCTTGTCTTTCTCAAGTCCATTCTGTCTATTGAATTCTCCTTGTTTAAATCCTTTATCTTCCTTTCTCATCCCATCTTCTATTGAGTCCTAGTCCAGTTAGGCCCGAAGACTAGCCATCATGTTTTCAGCTTTGTATATTCATCATTCACTTTTGTTTATTTCTCTCACTTAATAATGCAAGATTTCTTAAAAGAATATATTTTTTTTCAAAAACTTATCCAAAAAAGGTTACCAACATTTATTTATTTTCCTTTCAACTTGACCACCAATGTAATGCATTCATACATCTTCTCAATTTATTATAGGGGTGGAATAAATGATCATGAGAGGTATAGATATTCATTCTTAGAAAAAGGAACATGAAATCCAGAAAAACCAATGGGACAATCTGTTTGGAATAAGGTTTTTAGTATCCATTTAATGAACATTCTGACAATTTCAATCAAGTCAATCTAAAATTCTTTTCCAAAAGCCCACTCTTAGGTTGATATGTTCTTTCATGTAGTGTCTGCCAATCTTGCCCTCGTATCAAAACTTTTTGTTGTTGATATTTTCCTAAGTCGCCTTTTTTCGGTTTTCAACTTAGGTGCCCCCCTCAACTGATTCAAACTGCCCTTTTCGAGTTTTCAATTTGAATCCTCCTTTTTCTTTTTCTTTTTCTTTTTCTTTTTCTTTTTCTTTTTCTTTTTCTTTTTTTTTTCTTTTTTTTCTTTTTCTTTTTTTTTTTTCTCTTTTTTTCTTTTTTTTTATATTTTTTTCTTTTTTCTTTTCTTCATTTTCAACTTCATTGGCTTTGACAAACTTCAACATTCAGTGCTCAATCCAAATTGATGCCCCCTAATAGGCATTCTTGATTTTGATCCAAGATATCTTCTAAAGCTCATGTTTTCTTCATTCAACTTGATCTACTTCCTTCAAAGGATCATTATCTCATTGTACAAGTATGTTTTCATTCAACGCATGATTCTTCAATTCAAGCATTTACATTTGATCAAAATGGGCTTTTAAAGGCACGTAATGTAGGCTCGGGTGAGGGTTTATGAAAGAAAAGGATATAGTAGGCCCAAAATGTGTTTCAAGGTTTATAAACCAAGGGATCACTTCTTTATCAAGTAAAACATTTAGGCATTTTGCCCTTTCTTGCTTTTTTTTTTGGGTTTTCTTTTTGAATTCAAACCCTTTTCTTTTTTTCTTTTTTTTTTCACAAAAATAGGCTTCTTTTTTTTTTGCCCTTTGATTCATCATGAAAACTTTCCTTTTTGCCCCCAAAATTTCTTTATTTCATCTTCCTTGCCCCCAATGTGGAGGGTGATCCTTGATGGGTTATACTACAAAAATATAATAGGCTCAAAAGGGGTAATCAAAGGATAATTTTACTCATGCTTGAAGGATAGTGAAAGAAAGCCATTTATCATTTCAAATGTAAGTGCTCTCCTTAAAGATCATTTATCGAACAATGACAAACTTGTTAGAAGCTTTTGTAAGAGATTCACCTTTCTCGTACCATCTATCAAGTGCGGATGGTGAGGAACCTTTCCTTCATTTTCTTGCTTTCGCAACATTGGCATACTATTAATTCATCAACAATAGTGGTTCTTTCAAAATTGAACCCTAGATTTATTGACATCATTATCATCATGTTCATTATTTGGATACTTGTGAGTGAAAGTTATGGTGAGTATGTTGAGAAATGGAAAATGAATGGAATGAGAAATTGACAGTGCATCACACTAGTCGCTTTATTGAAAAGGAAATAAATAAAAGTTAACCCATACATAAAATTTATTTCGTGCTTATGGGCTTAAGCACTTTCAAAAACTATCTTGCATTACTTAAAGAAATAAAAGAAAGCAAAAACAAAACTAGAATTTATAGATCTTCAAAATTGTCAGGCTCGAACCCTTCATGCCCCCACAAAACTCATCCTTCCTTAGCGTGGTTAGGCAACGGGTTTGCATTCGTAGTCGGTTCCCCTTTCGCTTCAAAACTCAACATACCAGCTTTTATCAATCCTTGCACTCTATACTTTAGTGCAGTGCAATTCTCCAAAGAGTGACCCACGTTCCCGAAGTGATACTCGCATCGAGCACTCTCATCATACCACTTTGGATATGGGGGCTTGAGAGGTTCCACATAAATGGGTGCAATGAGTTGTCCTTTGATCAATTTTGGGTATAACTCAGTGTAGGTCATGGGGATTGGGTCAATGGGAGTCCTTTCTCTTTTTGGCCATGATGCATTATGATTGCCCTCTTGTTTATTAAACTGCTTAGCTGGTTGAATAGTTGGGGCAGGTGTCTGGGGACTAGGTTGAACATTAACCTTGGGGTAAGAATGGTAAGGATTCTGAGCAGGATAGTAAGGTTGTGGCATGTGATAAGGGTGTTGTGGGACATAGCCTCCATATTGCCTTCCATATGCAACAGCATGGACTTCTTCTTCCCTTTTTTTGTTGGCTCCTCCTTTCTTCTCAATACTGTTGGGAGCTTCAATCTTTCCACTCTTGATTGCATTCTCAATTATCTCACCAGACAATACCATATCAGCAAAATTCTTAGTGGCATTACCGATCATCCTATCGTAATATGGAGCCTTCAAAGTATTAACGAACATAATGGTAAGCTCCTTCTCTGAAAGTGGAGGTTGCACCTCCGCAGCCATATCACGCCACCTTTGGGCATATTGCTTGAAACTCTCATTAGCCCTCTTTTCCATACTTTGGAGCGACAGACGATCAGGGGCCATATCAGCAACATGTCGATATTGAGCCATAAATGCTCTTGCCAAGTCATTCCAAGTGATGATTCGAGTTCCATCTAATTGATTGTACCACTTGGCAGCAGATCCAGTGAGACTTTCTTGAAAAATGTGAATAAGGAGCTTATCATCTTGAGCGAAAGCAGCCATCTTCCGACAATACATAATAAGATGAGACCTAGGGCAGGAAGTTCCATTGTACTTCTCAAACTCTGGTGCTTTAAACTTAGGTGGAATAACCAAGTCTGACACCAAACATAACCCAGTAGCATCCATGGAACCATAAAAGTCTAAGCCTTCAATAGCTCGAATCCTTTCCTCTAACATATTAATCTTTTGTTGCGACTTCGCCTCATCTTTCTCTTCTGCTTGTTTGGCTTTCAACTTCTCAATTTCCCTTGGGTCATCTAAGTCGGGCACCTCAATGGGATCAGTAGATTTTGCGCCTTGGGAAGGATAAGCGGGTCCTTGGAATTGAGCTTGTCCAAACATTTGGGGTATAGCAGTGTAAGCAGGTGGATATCTTCCTTCTTGGGATGTTTGACTTGGAAATGGACCAAATCCCGGAGGATAGACAGGGTCTTCCATACTGCGTTGTTGAACCCCTTCTTGGACTGCAACTTCTTCTACAACTCCTTTACCCTTGCTTAGATTTTTCAACAGCTCTGTAATTTGGGCCAATTGCCCCCTCATTTCCTCTTGAGCTTTTTCCATCTTCTCCATGCGCATGCTTGATTCTTCTTCCATGATCTTAGCTTGATAACGAGTGTTGTGTGAATGAACCTTTGGTCGAGCTATCTTCGAATCTTTTATTGCCACAATTAAGAATTTATCATTTCACATGTGATGATGCTTGAAAAATTTTGAAAATGTTTTGTTTAAAACAATGATTGAAGATGAACAAAACGAGATGATGCTACATGCGTATGTATGGAATGGCATGGTAAAAAGTTGTCATGTAACAATAATGGATGAATGATGCATGGAAATGTTTTGGTGAACTCATGGTACCCTCTTAGTGTCTCATGTATAAACTTGATAAAAAATGTGTCCTAAGTAATGGATATTTCCTATAGCATGGGTTAATATGGCTCTATCTTACAGTTGGTCTTCTTAATTTCACTATATGCATGGTTTTAGACAAAAGGGCTAAAGGTTCCCAAATTGTTCCTCACTGTCGTCCACACAAGACTAGTAAGGCACCCAATCCTCACCCATTACAGGTTACAAATGGAAAGGTTCAATTTGAGTGAGAGTATTTCGCTAGCCATTGCGGAGGTATTACCTCACGAGAGCGTAGTTACTTTACTTCCTCCTAAAAGGATAGAGCCCGGATAAAGGGCTAATGCATGCACATGCACGTGAAGTGTGTGTCGAAGAAACATGTAGTTATTAATGTCTTATTATTTTATCAAAATTAACATACCTAAGGCAAACCTAAAATAACCTAAAACCAATCGTTGGCTTGACTCTCTAAAGTCCCCAGTGGAGTCGCCAAACTGTCATAACGTATTAAGTTTTGGATAAAACCTAATAGCTAGACACAAAATCTATGGAGTCGCCACCAACCATTCTACCTAGGTGTGATTGGTCACCTATTCAAACTATGGATAAGACTAGTCTACATCTCAAATTTAGGGTTCGGGAGTACGGTTACGTGTGAGGAAGGATTAGCACCCTCGCAACGCCCATCCTAAAATGGTACCAACTAGCTTTAGGTTATCTCAAATTTGCCTTAGTTAATCTTAAGTTCAATAATTTAATATTGGAAAATATTTCTAAGCATCCTCCATTAAGCTGGTGGGATAGCTTAAAAAATTTTCCTCACCTCAAGAGTATTCAAGTAGTACTATGCGACTTACTTGAAGAGGCTCCGTCGTCGGATTCATTTTAATGTTTTATGAAAAGACTTCTAATTTTGACTCCTATCTAAATTGTTCTTGCTATCTTATCATTTTTATTATTTCTATTGTATTTTTATTATTTTATTAATGCTTACTTTTATTAATTTATTTTATTAGAGAATGAATATGAATTATTTTCTCAAAAATTCCTTTTAGATCTTCCATTAAGCTGGTGAGATCTTGAAAGAAATTGCTTGGCCTAAAGATTTCAAAAGTATTACTTAAGCGTAATCTACTTGGAATCTCATCATAGGAATAATCGATATTCACTCTCAATAACTCCTATTTATTATTATCATTTTATTATTTCATCAAATTTTATTACTATTTATTATTGTTATTTTATTATTATAGTTAACATGAATTATTGAAACTTTTTATCTTCTTAATTAATTACTTTAATTTTAATTTTAATTTTAATTCAATAATATTTTTTAGATAAAAGTCACTTATTTTATACTTTTAAAAGATGAATAAAAATCATTTATTATTGAAAACTATCTCTAGGCCATCCATTAAGCTGGTAAGGCCTTGAAAATAATCTTTTCACGTAGAAATTTTCGAGAAAATCACTTAAGCGTAATTCTCTCGATATTTCATCATTGAAGTAATTCGTATTCACTTTCATTATAATTTTCATATCTAATTTTATTTATTCCATTTCTTATTATTATTTCTATTACATTATCATGGATCATTAATATCGTTTCTAATTTTTATAACTAATTATTCTTGTTCTAATTCAATAATAAGTCTACTAATTATTCATATTTGAATTTCATAATAAGTTTATTTTATTAAAAAATGAATATAAATTACTTTTTATTGAAAATTCTATTTAGACCTTCCATTAAGCTGGTGAGGCTTTGGATAGAATTTCCTCACCTAGAAATTTTTAAGAAAATTACTTAAGCATAATTCTCTTAATATTTCATCATCGGAGTAATTAATACTCATTCTTTCATATTCTATTTATATTTATTTTCCTAAATTTTCACATACTAAATTTATTTAATTCCTATATATTTTATTATTTACTTGATTTTTATGCACGTTAAGTTACAGATTTCTAGTTTAATACAGCAAGTAAAACAAACAAATAATGAATTAACAAAAATGAAGATAAATAAAATAAGATAATTACTCATGCTCATGGGAACAAATGGTAATCATATAAATCAACCAATCCATTCAATTCATTACAAACAGAAAAGCCCATATTTTGTGCTTACGTATAAATATATGGCCCACCATTAAATTTTAGTAATAAACAAAGTGGGTTTCACATGCACAAAGAAAGACAAGCTCATGAAAGCCATAAAACACATGCAAGCACCATTACATGATAAGGAAATAGCATTTTGAACAGAGCTTTCTTACGCTTTCTTTTTCCTTTTTTACGCACTATCCCAAGCTACAGCAATCCTTTACTGTCCGGCGTCACCTAGCAACCTTCTTCGAGCACCTCCAAATTTTGTAAATCACGTCTAAAACCTTCCCAAAGCCAAATCTAGTCTCGACTTCTTATAAAAAAAAAAATAAAACCATTGATCTTTGTAAATAGAAAATTTCTAAATCAAAATTGAGTTTGAACTTTCTGCTGCTAGTGTGTGCTCTCTGTATCTTTTCCGTTTGGGTTTTTATTTGTGCTGGGTATTTAGGTTGGTGTCTGATGTGAGCATAGATTTCGAGTAGAAGTCAGAAGGCTTGGAGCTCTCGGGTCTTTTGGGTTTTTTTTCTTTCTGCGTGTGTTGTCCCCCCCTTTCTTTGGGTTTTCTCTCCTCTCTTCATATACATATATTTTTTTTTATCTCCTTTTGAAAAAATGAATCAATGAGTTTATTCATCCCATAATCATGGGATTTTCTTCATTTATTTTCATTTGACCTTTCCATCTTTTTTTATTTATTTCCTTTTCATTATTTTATTTTTGGTAATTTATTTTTAGATTTTAATTCACTTTGATTATTTCCTTTATTATTATTATCTTTCTTATGGCAACAAATCATTGAAGTCAACTCTTTTTTATTTTATGGTTTGTTTCTTTTATTTATTTTTATTTTTATGTTTTTTTATATATATATATAAAAAAAATTGTTCGGACAAAATTAGGTGTCTACAAGTATCAAAAGGTAGATATGAGGAACAAGAAGACAAGCTTTATAAAAGTGTGAGGAATATTTTGTGGCATAGTAAGGGGAGTAGAAATGATGGTGATATGAGGAAAATACTAAGAGAAAAAGAATTAACACTATATGATAGAGAAAGAGGAAATAAAAAAGTGGTGAATATGATGGATAAGGAAGATGCATGAAGCAAGTACTATGTGGAATTACCTCCGGAAGATAATGTTCAGGAGCATGAAGGAAGGCAACTGGGATACTTAACTGGTGAAAGTGAAAAATTTCTTGCTACTGGGATAAAAAATATCAACTTAAAAAGGAATTTATTAGAATTGGGTGATGAAATTGACGTGAATAGCGCTAAGAAGGGAAGGTTTTGAGAGGAAGATTTCTATAAAATGAATCAAGAAAACAATTCAGAAAAAGGAAAACATACAAGATTTATGGGAAGAGGAAGGGGTAAGGTTAGTGGTCGAAGAAGGAGTGGGAGGAAGGTAACTCAAACTGAGGTTTTTAATTTCTGCAGTAATGAATTATGGGAGGTGCCAATAGGGATTAGTGTGGAATCGGAGGCAAAGAAACAAGTTATCGAGGATGGAGTTGAATATATGGCTGAAGGTTATGGTGGCTGTCCTATAACAGCCACCAAGGAGAAATGAAGCTGATCTCGTGGAACTGCCAAGGGATCGAAGCCCCCTTGACAGTCCAAGCTCCTAATGAGCTAGTAAGAAAATACAACCCCCAATTGCTCTTTTTAATGGAGACAAAAAATAAGGAAGAGAAGATGGAACAATTGAGAAGGAGAATGCATTTTGATCAGAAGATTTATGTGGAACCAGAAGGGTTGAGTGGTGGGTTAGCAGTGTGGTGGAATGATGATGTAGGAGTGAAGGTATTGGGTAGCTGTAAGAATCTTATAGATATGGAAGTGAATGAATACTGTTCTGGGAAAGTGATAAGAGTTTTCTGGGTATATGGGTCTACGGATTTTAATGAAAGACAGATTGTTTGGAAACTCATAGTAGACAAAAGCAGTAGTATACGAAGTCCATGGATTTGTGTAAGGGATTTTAATGATTTTCTATATCATTATGAGAAGGAGGGGGGGAATGTTAGAGATGAAAGGAAGATTAAGGGAATTAGGGAAATGATAGAGAAAAGTAAATGGTAGATTTGCATTTTAAAGGGCAGAAATATACGTGGATTAATAAAAGGGATGAAGCTGTGATAAAAGAAAGGATTGACAGGGCAATGGTGAATGTGAATGGTTAGAAGAATTTCCAAAAACACAAGTTGTTAATCTTCCTTTTGTTAGGTCTGATCATGATCCTGTTTTAGTTGATTCTGATTTTGAGGAAAGAAAGTCTCCTAAGCAGTTTAAATTTGAGATCTATTGGATGGAAAATGAAGAGTGTGAAATGGTTGTTAGGGAGGGATGGAACACAGATTTAAGAGGCTCTATGGGATATAAGTTGATGTGTAAATTGAAAAAGTGTAGGAGATTGCTGGTGGACTGGAGTAAGAAAGTCTTTCTGAATAATAGGAGAATGATTGAGGGAATTATAGGTAGGTTGGTAGAAATTCAGAATGATCAGTACACAAAGGAGACTATGATTGAGATTAATAGGTTAACAAGAGAATTGAGTGAGGCCTAGAGAAATGAGGAGATGTATTGGTTTCAGAGATCTAGAATTAAATGGTTAAATCATGGTGATAAAAACACAACGTTTTTCCATCATAGTACTATAAAAAGGAGGAGATTTAATAAAATAATAAGGATTAAAGGAGAGAATGAAGAATGGATTGAACAGGAGGATGAAATTCAGGAAATCTTGTGCTCATTTTACAAAGAATTGTTTAGTTCAAGTTGTAATGGCTCATGGGATGACATCTTAGAAGCAGTACCTGTTATGGTAACTCAGGAAATAAATGAGGAGTTAGTAAAGGAGGTTTCGGTGGAGGAAATAAAGGAGTAGTTTTTGAGATGGGAGGGATGAAGGCCCCAAGGCCTGATGGATATTGTGGTGCTTTCTATCAAAGATATTGGAGTATAGTTGGAGAAGGTGTTATTGAAGTAGTAAAAGGTTCTTTGAGTCAGGAAGAATGTTAAGGGAATTAAACAATACTAATATTGTTTTAATTCCTAAAGTTAAGAAACCTGAAGAAGTCTCCCAGTACAGACCTATAAGTTGCTGTAACTTCTCCTATAAAATTATTTCTAAGGTGATGACCAATCGTTTGAAACCGTTCATGGAGAGATTTATAACACAAAACCAAAGTGCATTTGTGGGTGGCAGACAAATTCAAGACAACATTCTTATAGCAAATGGGGTGTTTCATTATTTGAGGACTAGCAAGACAGGGAAGAGGTTTGAGATGGCTATCAAGCTTGATTTAAATAAAGCTTATGATAGAGTTGAATGGGGATTCCTTGAGGCTGTATTAGGGAAGATGGGATTTGATTCTAGATGGATTGGATGGATAATGGAGTGTATTTCTTCTGTTTCCTACAATATATTTGTTAATGGTAAGAGATCTGACACTTTACTTCCTACTAGAGGTCTTAGGCAAGGTGATCCTCTATCCCCTTACCTCTTTCTTTTTGTTGTTGATGTCTTCTCTAGATTGATAAATAAAGCTGTTCAGTCTAATAGGTTGTCTGGAATCAAAGTAGGTAGATATAGTCTTGTTATTTCTCATCTTTTGTTTGCAGATGATTCACTTTTATTCTTACCAGCTAATGAAGCATGTTGTCAAAATATTAAGAGATTGCTACAGAGATATTGTCTTGGTTCAGGACAGAAGGTGAATTTGCAGAAATCAAGTATTATTTTTGGAGCTAATGTACCTACAGAGATTAGAGATAGAATGGTGAGTTTGTTGCAAATCAATGAAGCAGTTAATATTGGCTCTTATCTTGGCATACCATCTTTTTAGGGAAAGACTAAAATGGTAGCAATGGGATACATCAGAGAACGAGTTCTGAAAAAGTTGCAGAGTTGGAAGAGATTATTACTTTCCCATAGAGGTCATGAAGTGTTAATTAAAGTTGTATCTAATGCAATTCCCACTTACACCATGCAATGCTTTAAAGTACCAAAAAAGATTTGTGATGAGATAAACTCGACTGTGGCTAATTGGCTAACTCTAACTAAGCCTAAGGAGAAAAGAGGTATGGGATTTAAGGATATACATACATTTAACCTTGCACTTCTGGCGAAGCAAAGCTGGAGGATGGTTTGTTATCCTGAAGCACTATGGGTGAAGATATTAAAAGGCAGATACTATCCAAATGATTCAGTTTGGAATGCTAAGAAGGGGGCGAGAGCTTATTGGGCTTGTCAAGTATCATTAAAGGAAGGGACTTTCTTAAGGCCAATATTTGCTGGCAAGTGATGAATGGGGAGGATATAAACCTGTGGGATGATGTTTGGTTGAATAAAGCAAGGCTTGTGGCTGTGGGAGATTTGGGGAGTAATTGTCCAAAGAAGGTAGCAGAGATTATAGACAAAGAAAGAGAAATGTGGCGAATTGATGCTATCAGGAATGTCATATCAGACAGACAAGCAAATGAAATTCTGGAGACCCCATTCTGTCTAAATGGGGAAAGAGACAAAGTTGTATGGATACACTCAAATGATGGGAAATATAATGTTAGGAATGGTTATGCAGTTCTAAATGAAAAGAGAATAGCTTATGAGAAAAGGAAGGCTTCAATCCCATGTTGTAGAGGATTTAGTTTGGAAGTGGATATGGAAAGTTCCTGCTACTACCAAAATTAAATGTTTTTTTATCGAGATCTTGTACTAATAGCATAGCCACGAATGGAACCTATGGAAGAGAAAGATGAAGGAATGTCCTAGGTGTCCAATATGCTAAGAAGAAGATGAGACTATAGAGCATGCTTTGCTGATGTGCTATTGGACTAGAACTATCTGGTTTGGAATGGATATAGGGTATAAAATGGATAGAAGCAAGATATCTACAATGGATAGGTGGATTCTGGAGGTAGCAAAAGCTGAGTCTAAGAATAATGATGATAGATTGAGATTCAATTGCAAAATTACTATGATTTACTGGGGGATATGGAAGAGTAGGTGTGCTTGGGTTTTTAAACAGGAGAAAATAAGCCCAAAGGAGTGTATAAAAGATATTAGCAGAGCGGTAGCAGAATATGAACCATATATTCAGAAGTCCAAAAAATCAATAAAGACAGCTAAGCGCAAGAATGCAACCTGGGAGAGGCCGGCTAAAGGATGGCTTAAGGTTAATTGTGATGGTTCGTTTGCAAATAAGGATGAAGCAGGGATAGGAGTGGTGGCAAGGGACTTTCAAGGTAATCTAGTTGATGGAATAGCTAAAAAAGTAAGTGCGAATGTTCCAATTGAAGTTGAAGCTAAAGCTGTCAAGGAAGGCATTATGCTGCTATATCAAAGAAATTCAACAAAATAGTGATAGAAACTGATTCTGAGATTGTTAGTAGAGAAGTTAATAATTTGGTACTGCACTCTGATTAGAGAATTTATCCAATCATGAGAGACATTCAAAGGCGGAAGGAACTGTTTGAAGATTTTCAATGCAGATGGGTTAATAGGGAAGCTAATTTGGCAGCAAATTGGGTTGCTAAACAAGCAAAAAAGGAGATGTGTCCTAGGAATTGGATTAATTTTCCCCCATCTTCTCTTGTTCACATTTTCAATAAAGATGGAATACCTGCTCCTCCAAGATAATACTGTACAGTAGCTTAAACAGAGAGATAATTGATTGTTTTGTTGCAGCTTTGTTTAAGCTTGTAGTATGTTTGGTGATTTGTAGATGATACTGAGATTCTTTGAATGAAAGTTTTGTTTCTGGCCAAAAAAAAAGAGAGATTAGGTCTAAAGTTTAAATCCCTTCTATGAGCCTTCATTTTAGTTGCTAAAACATTTTTGATTTATACAAAGAAAGTCAAAGTCTAAAATAGAAGAAAAGGTTATGAGATCAACCATGTATCGTCATTGAATGAAATTAGATTAAAAGGTTTGAAAATGGCAGCATCGGTTTTTGTGATCAACATACTACAAAAAGTTCACTGGAAATGGCTTAAGAATATTTTCATGAGATTTGTAAAGTTCTGGATGTTTTCATACCACAGAAAGGAATTTACGAGGGCGAAAGATAGTTTTTGTAAGATTTGGAACATTAGGAGAAGCTAATAGAACAGTTTGGAATTTAAATAGAGTTTGGCTACTGGACAAAAACATAAGAGTCAATTTGGCTAAGATATCATCCAAGAAACGAGTTTTGGAGAAAGAAAAGAGAAAATGGAAGGGACACTACAAAAAAAAAGGACTTTTACCCATAGTTGTTAATATTGTTTCAGTTTCAATCGTACCAGCTGGTATGCTCCAGTTTTCATAAAATCTGGTACACTTGAATTGATTTTTCGTACCAATTTGGTACCAAGTAATATCAGCTGGTTTCGTGAATTTCGATTGGTTTCAATCAATTTCGACGAAATTTACTGTTTCGGTTGATACGCAAACATTACAAGAAAATTGATTTTTTTTGTTTTATTATATGTTTTGGTACTGAATTAAAACTATAAATACATAAATAATGAATTAAGTAAATGCATTAACAAATTTAACATTTTAAAAATAATTATTATTTGTTGTATGAGTAATTTTATTAATTTTATACTTATGATTATTAATATTAAATATTTTATATTTTATTTTACTTAGTATTAATAATATTATTACATATATGAAAAGTTTATAAATATTTTTAAATTAAACCGAAAAATCCGAAATAATATATCGAAACAACGATACCGATATATCTCATTGTAAAAAGAAAAAACGAAACGCTTTCTGGTACGATATTTACAACCTTGCTTTTATCGGCACTTATAAGTACGGTAAATGACCAATGAACCGCCGGTAAAAACCTTACCAGCGGTTTGTTGACCGCCGGCTAACCGTCAGCCAGGTGAATGCCGGTAAAAATTTGCGAGGGCTTTTTCATACCACAATAATTTTCGGAAATGACTTTTTTCAGTACTTTTAAATGCCTTTAAAAGTAAAAGGCTTTTACCGACACTTTAAAGTGCCGGCAAAAATCTTATTTGAAATTTTTATTTTTATTAAATTTAAATTTAAATGCTTTTACCAGTACTTTAAAGTGCCGATAAAAGTCTTGTTTCAAATTTAAAATTTTTATATTTATTGAATTTAATTTTAAATTTAAGATTTTTGCTAACATAATTTAATTATTAAATTAATAAATTTTTCATCATTTCTTTTTTTAATCAAATAAAAATATATGGTGATGTTTGCTTTTGACAGCTTAAATAAAAAATTACAATTAAACAAAATATTAAAATAAAAGAATTCAACAAAATTTTATTAACATAAAATAAAAATAGATAATGTTACAAGAATGGTCAAACAAAATAAAAGCTAAACATTACACTTCCAAATATGATGACGTTGACCATAATCAACATTGTTAAAATACAAAAAATATATTAAATAATGTCAAAAAAATGAATAATCTATAAGTTCATAAAAAGCCCGTCATTTATTCTTTATGCCAACCTAAATGATTTCTAATTCTCAACCATCATCATTTATTCAAAGTTCAAGGACAAAAAACCTGTTGTCACTGCCATTGTTGGGAGCCAAGGCGCTAGTGAGCCTCATAACAATGATAATTAGAGAAACCTGTACAATTCAAATGCATAGAAAAAAAATGATTAGTTTTACTCTCTAAGTTAATTAGGTACAGAAACAAACAGAGGAGCCTATGAAGCATTGAAGTCTTTTCTCTGATCTTCGTTTTCTCTTGAAAATTACTCTCAGAGGTAGTTAAGAATCGAGTAATTTAAAATTTTAAGAAACAAGTTTATGATCACATATTATAGAAAACTCCATTAACTTCAAGCATATCAATCTGTAATTGCATTGATTATCAGAAAAAGAGTTAACAAAGAGTAGTTGCTTCAATTTGTCAATTTCAAGCTGCAACCTCCTAGAATAGTAGCTTTCTTCAGCAATAACAAAATCCAATATAGACATTATAATGAATCTATATTTGAATGCTAAAAATCTTAAAATCTAAACAAATTATTTTTTGAACTTTAGAAACTCCAATTTTACAGCTCATAAAAGTTATAAGCAAGCAGTAGCTAATCGAGGCTCATGTAAACTAATTTACTTGACTTCCTCTACATTATCAAATTTTATCATGTGGCCACACTATAGCCGCTATTGTGCACATTCTCCAGTGCAAAAAGTTGAACAAAAATAAGCTGTGCTTCCACAGCAATTGAAAACAGAATGAAGCAAATATGTCATTTAGTAGAGCCCAGTTGAAATCTATCAATAGATTTAACACAAAACCTAAACTGCTCTATTAGCAAAAGATGTAATTAAGTGATAACAATTAAAATTTAGTTGTTATCTTTTGTACCACCTTAATTTTTCATATTCTTGCCAAGGCTACAAGTGATAAAGCTCTTATGAAGACAATTTTCATCAAATCTAAACAAATTTCACCAGCTCCACATGTAAGTATTTCTTCAATTCACAAGACAAATTATCAATCAAATTGTTAAAATAAATTTACTATAATTTGAAATACTTTTAATTTATAGATCTTTACTCCAGTATATAAAAATAAAGTATGAGTGAAGAGAAGCATTAAAGAAAAAGGAATATCTCATCTTTGACTTTGCATATTCCATTTTCGAAGCACTCCTAGCAGATCTCACTGCTCTGCTATCAGCTCTACTTTTTTTTCTTTTTATCTGTAATGAAAAAAAATATAAGAATGAACAAAGACACAGAAATATGACCATGTTTATCAGAACTTTGTACGGACCTATATTTTCAGAACTTTGTACGAACCTATATTTTTAGTCAATCTAAAGCATGTGCTCTGTTGGTGGTTACATCTACGGTATAGCGTTCAGAGTTAGAAATATGACCATGGATTTCATCATAAGGGTTAAAAATAAATATTTGCAAAGCAAAAAGATTAAGTCCAAACATCAAAACACCATGTTTGCTCCTTACATTTTATATTAAAATGTAAATAATAAAAAGCATAACCCAGCCATATATATACTTTGAAGACTTAAACAATTTATTAAACTAAAAATGAATTAATCTATTTAACAATTAAAACTAAATATTATAAAAGCAAGAAACAACTCCCTAGCCATGTGATTTCACTTTGACTCATGCAAAGCCACGTTATTCTCCATTGTATAACCCACTGTTGCAGTTCTATTTGAACAATTCATGGATTTAGCCAATATCTTCTGTGCACTAGCCTTAGGTTATGCAGCAAACAAAGGCTTACCTACTCAGCAACTTCAAATTTAAGTTTCGATTTTGGATTTACTTCACATAGCAAGTAACACCTCATGTAAAAGATACCAGGAACAGAAAATCAATAGAAAATAAAGATTAACCAAAATCAACTCAAAGTACATCAAATCGAAGTAAAAAAAAAATTAAAGAAGCCGTAGAAACTTCTTCTCCACTATCAGCTATCAACGGAAGCAAACAGAATCAGTAGGAATCAATCCCATTGCATCAGTTTCAGGCTTCAATGCTTCAAGCCATAGCAGGACCAAATGCAATGTAAGATTCAAGAAAATGGCAACAGTTTGTTTCTATAACAATTTAGGGATAAATTATATAATTAAACTCATGATAATTCTATAATTTATAGAATTATCACCAAGAAGATGATAGATGCATGTAAAAAGTGGAGGATGTAGTTTAATCAGGTTTACTTACTTATATCACACAGTTTGTTTCTAGAAGCATCCTCAGAACTGCTTTGTGTATGACTTCTATAGGATCTTCAACTAGTAAAAAAAGACATTATATTGAGTTTCAACAAAGAGCCAAACTTTCAAAAAGGCTTGTTCTTTCCTTGAATCACAGTAGAAATATGAGATGCTAATCTTACAAGAGCCCGTTAAATTATATATATGCAAGTTATTCACGTCGCTTTCAACCTCAGACAGGAAAAAGATGTTAAAATAAATGGTTCAACTATACTATTAAACATGTAAACAAAAATGCATTGAGAAACCACGATCAGTAGCAAACCATCAATCACCTCTGTTTTTATCACTATCAATAATCAAAAAGAGAGGTTAAGGGATGGAGGGTTTTAAGCTCCCACACCTCTGGTTTTCAGGAAACAAGTTTCATAAATGAAGTTCTCTAGGGAATACAAAAAAGACCTCCTAGCTTAACTATCTTCAAAAGAATTAGGAAAGGATAAAGATACTGGCTTTTAGCATCAAAGACTCTTCATTGTAAACCTTCCAGATTAATTCACCTCAGACCAACAAGTGCTTTCTGCAAAGCAAAAAAATATAACAAAGAAAAGGACCTACTGTTTGTTATTGAGTAGTATTTACTATTTATATTTCACTGCAATGAGTAATCCTTATCCAAAACATAGAAGTACAAGAATTTGCAAGGTCTCTATCTGATCTTTATCATAGCAATGTTAACTACTACTACATTAGACTAAACCACAATCCAAAATTGAAGATTAAAGAAAAACCCAAAAAAAATGAAACACGAATATACACTTGATTCCAAACCACTCATTCATCAAGAACATTTTGGATAGTTAAACTAATTAGCAATAATATGTCAGCAAACAAGCCAACTAAACAGGACCACTGCAAAGTCACATAAAATTCTAAAACTTTCTTCAATGTTCTCTACGCAAACATGTTTACTCATCTAAGCACACCTCTTATTTTTCAGTTCAAAACATCCACACAAAAAAAAATGTAGCAGCAAAATAAAATATGGCAAAGGCCTCTGACATTCATGTTTCGAACTTACCTCAGGTAAAGGACCGAAGAATAGAGAGACGATTGGAGTAGACGATCAATGGAGCGAGAGACAATTGGAAGGCGTAGATTAAGAGGAGATTAGACGAGACGAGTAAAGAACATAAAAAAAAAGAAGTGAGAACCGAGAGTTGAGATGATCGATGGAGAGAAGAGGAGAATATGAGAGCCGAGAGCGATTTTAAAGCAAAGCTGATGATGAGGATGGTATGAGGAAAGGCTAGGGTTTGGTTTTCAAAATAGGGAAAATCTGATTTGGGATGAAAAGAGAAGGAAAATATTTAAAGAAACTAAAATCTAGGTACCATGGGTGTCGATAAAGGTTTGGTTAACAACGACGCTTACATTTCAGCTGGCAAAAATCTGCTAAAAAAATGAAAGTACCGACGGTTTCTAAAACCGCCCGTACAAAAATGCCTTTAAAAATCTCAATTTTCGTAGTGGGATGAAGTGACGAACAGTCAAACGGTTACTAAAAAGACAATTGAACCAAACAGAAATGAAAAAGGATTGCAGAAGAATTAGATGTTGATAAACCATGATACTCAACGAATAGTTAAAGGACGAAAATTGTACATACAAGCTCTTCTTAGTGAAGGGAGTCTGCGGACTGACTATTAGAAGAATTTTTGGGAAAATGTTTCATGTACTTTCCTGGATCGTAGGCATGGTTGGGAAGATGGTTCCACAATATTCAAATATGTTCAGAAGATATTGTTATTAACATTAGGAGAATGTAAGTTGCACTTATGGTGTACAAATTCATGCATGGTGTTTCCAAAATATAGCAAATATGGTTGGAGAGTTCGTGTGCATGGTTGGAGAGACATTTAAACTCAAATCTTTTCATAGAGAAGCTATGCAAATCATTTGCAAGTCTTTCTATAAAGTTGATGAAATTTTAAAGCTAGAGGTGGGGGACGAAAGCTACTTGATCTGAGTTTTTGAAATTAAACCAAAAATGGTATCCTTTTTCCTGGCTGTCAAAAGGATCAAATGCAGATGGTGTCCAAAGAAAATCTGGACGCTATCAGTACAGAAGGAAGCTCAAGTTCATAACGCGGCAATGGAGGGAAGGGAAATGAAGAGGCAAATTCTAGTAGAAAAATGACATTTCTCCTTTCGAAGGGGGTGAAAAACTGCAAGAATTAAATGCAAAAGTGCAGAGTGAGGTTGGCAACTACGTGGAAAATATGGAGTAGATTTGACATTAAGGGATGATCTTAATGAGGTTGATGATTCCAAGGAAAATGGAGGTGAGGAAGAGTAAAGGAATAAAATTGATGGAGGGAACGATGCAGAGAGACATGCGAAACAGCTTGATATTCAATATGAGGTAGGGATAATAGAGTTTCGACCCAAAGATATTGCTAGCCCAAGAAGTAAAGAGAGAAGTTTGGGGCTGTTAAATGGAAATGGATTGCTAAATGAGAAGATATAAGGAGCTTCTCATCTATGACTCGAGTTTACATTCTATTTGTGAATGAATCTGAAATTGTTTCAATGTGAAATTCTTTCGTATCTGCAAGACTTTTTTTATTTGTAATTGTTCCACGAATGAAGCAATTTTAATAGAATTGCTCCAATTTTTAAAGTGTGAGGAACATTCGCTTCCAAATGTCTTAATCAAAAAATCAATGTGTAATTCGTGGACTTTATCTATGACTAGCGTGCCATCAATCATTGTGAAGTCAAAATAATTTAGTGCCAAAAATTTGTTTGAACCTCTTTTCTCACTTTGGTATTTAATTTTCAACACAATCAGATCTCTCTTGGTGATGCATAGTTTATGTAGATATCATAAAGTCAATCTGTCAACGAACTAGGATATGACCTCAACACACCAATTTGTCTTCTGTATGTTTCTTTCTTTCTTCCTTTACTTCATCTGAATCTTCTTTTTCTTTTTTGATGAATTACTTCATTTGAATCTTGTAGTGTAGGTTCTGCCTGCAGTATTCTCAAATTTTCTAGTGTACGTTCTGCGTGCCATATTCTTAAAGAAATATTACACTCAAATAGTTACTAAAATAGAAAGAGTAAGTGTAATATTACTTCACACAAGTACTCATGTTTTAACCTTTAAAATTAGTTTAAAGTCCTAAGCAAGCTTACAGATCCTTTTTCCTTCAAATTATATCTTAAATTTGATTTCCTTTTATAAATATATTAATCACTTTATTCACAAGCAATGTGTGATTGAGTTCCATCTGTTTTTCTATTACAAGCTATTAAATGTCCAATTCAATATTTTTTAATGTGGAGGAATGAGGGTTGGCGAGTGCAGTTCTCACAAAATCGGAGATGCCCTTTCATTTTTCACGTTTGTGAAAATGCGGAAGGCCATTGCTCATAGGGAGAAGAAATTTTTGGCCCCAGAATTTGCATCAGCCTAGCTTTTCCCAGCGCGGTGCATAACAGGGTATAACCCAAACATTCGCCAAACCAAAGTAAAAATGGTAACAAAGAGATTTGTGTTTACAGCTTCTAAAATGGAGAAAATATACCAGAGGAAAATATGCTGACAAGTGACAAGACTAGCTCAGGAAACCCAAAACCCAACTCGCATTGAGGCCTTATCAGCTTCACTCTGGGCCGGTTTGTTGTTGCCACTAGGGTAAGATCAATAATACGATTTGTGCACCTTTTCACTTGGTAAATTTACGGACCGGAATGAATCCGCCTCTGCAAGGCTATTCTTTTGGGAATCTTAATAGACAGTTCCGTCCATGGACTGTAGAGAAAACTGTCATAATCCCGTTAGTCAAATAATACTATAAAAAAGTGAACAAAGAATCCAAAATGGACAGCTGAAAGACCCACTAGAGGGGAGACAATTTTCTTTAGTTTCACTAGTTTTTGCAGGTTTCCACTGTATGAAGCTGATTTTGGTTGGGGGAAACCCATTTGGTTAGGTTCTGCTCCTCGAGCTTCCACGAATGGAGTTATTTTCCTGGACACCGTTTCCGGCAATGGAATAGAGGGTTGGGTTAACCTAAAGGAGGAAGACAAAGCAAGTTTTGATTGTGACGAGGAAATGCTTGCATCAGCCCACTGTTGCTCAATTTTGTTATTTGGAGGAGTACTATATATGAGATTGTCTAGTGGTGGTGAGGTAGAAGATTGATGGAAAACTTTTCCATGGCATTTCAGATATCTGGTTTCTTTTGACATGCCCCTCATGGCCATTGGCTTCAAGCTCTTTCCAGTTGTGTTTGACCCCTTTTTTTTTCTTCCAAAGGGTTTGATGAGTGTTTAGAACTCAGTTAAGATTCACGCTCGAAAACACTTTAGCTAGCCAACAAACTCATTAAAAAGCTATGACCCATTAATCTATTCAGTGAAAGTCAAAGTTGGAACTTGACTGGGAATTTTTCTGCCGGTTCCGAGGAATTTTATGGACAAAAACAATAAATACATGATATGTTAAGAATACTAAATACACGATAATTTAGAAATAGCAATAACAATACAAGTAGTTGAATCTCCGGCCATCGGCCATAATAGTAAATATAACCAGAGTTTATGTCGGGCTAAACGAAGTTTTGTTACCGTACACCGCATACAGACGATGAATATAAGCACATTTAACCTTAAGAAATAAGGGAAAACAGTTTCACTTTCAAATACAAATAAACTAAACAGAAAGGCCAATCTCATGGCTTCTTGATCAAATTATATGAAGATGCTAGGGTTCAAGAGAGCCGATCCAGTGAGCTCCTTATCACATTCAAATATGGACATTTCTTGTTTCTCCAGAGTCACCCAAGCTTCAATTCCATCCCCTTGTTTGGTGTCTATCAGAACAACAGTGTTTCTCAATGATAAGCTTGTACTACTCACCCACACAGGCTTCCCCCACCCATAATCCATTTCGTATAAAGGAAATCTACACCAACTTGTGCACCTGTAAAGCGCTGCATCCTTGCAGAGTTCTCTCCTCTCCTTGAGAGACTCAGTAATTAATAAAATTCCATCGTCACCCTTGAACTTATTTGCCTTTTCATTGCAAAATTCCTTCACCTCGCTTCTCATCACTCTCACCAACTCGTTTAACTCCATCTCACCATCTCCAATGAACACTGGCACTGGCCAAATGAGATTCCCTATCGAATTCTCAGGCAGCGGCGGGGCTAGTCTCCTGCGCAGGTTCACTGCTTGGAACAGAACTACCGGCCTTGCTGACCCTGATTTGGCCCGAGAAGCCGCCGCAGAACATTTCAAGATAAGTGCTAAGACCACTTCCACACGAGATGGGACAAATACGCCAGCAGCTTTGTCCTTGAGAGTAGCAATTTTTGATCCGTCAAACACAAACCTCTTTGTAACAAAATTCCCAGAGGGCATGCTTACTGGAGGCAAGAAAGATAGGTCTACCGATGGAAGCAAAGATGCTCCGACGAATTCAGGAGACACTGCTTCGCCCGAGTCACGAGTGATTGCTGTCCAGCTTCGTAGGAATGTAACCAGCGAAGAAACATCAGTGATCTTGTGCATTAGACAGACGCTGAGAGCTGTCCCTCCACAATCAAATGTTGTCAGCTGAACAAGCAGAATGCAACCTGAAGCTGCTTCTGCTGTCTCAGGATCAGTGGTAGGAAGAAAACCATTCAACGCTTCCATGTCAGGTCGCTCGAGGAAGTCCGAAAGCTGGCAGTCAATACGACCTTCGACGAAATAAGCACCTTCATCGTTGCAGTCTATGGAGGAAGCATCTTTGAGCCGTCCTGCCATGGGATAGAAACGAGTAAGTGCCTTCGAGAGAGAATTCTTGAGGATACAAGATCTCTCGCTGCTCTTGTACCTGCAGTCCCCATTTTGGTGTTGGGTGCTTGGCCATGCGGCATAAAAGAAGACTATAAGGCCGTAAAAGGGTGGAGAAAGCTGATCCAGAAGCGAGAGCTTGAAGTTTCTAGGTTGATTAGGTGTAGGAAAGGAAGGCTTAACCGTCTGTCGAGAGGTAATATGTATCTTCATGTTAATCACCCTTGGCTTAATTCTTGTTTGTCTGTTCGAATATGTATTTATAAGGAGGATGTAGATTCTGTTCGGATTTGGAATTTTGCAATCAAAATTGTTAGGTCTAAAAACACATTTTGTTATAAATATGCTCCAATTTAATTCTAACAGTATTACAGTAGTCAAATCAAAACAATAATGCTGCCCTGCAGCAGGGTGTACGTAAAGCTGATTATAATTACGTTTAAGTTTTCTCGATACAAGCACAAATATTTACATTCATTTTATGATTTAATATTAATTTTGTTTAAATCAAAAGTAATAAACATAAAATTGATTTAGGATTACGTTTAGATTTATTTTTCTAAATAACTAAAATTAATTCGTGCACTGCACAAATTATTGTGATTTCAAATATAAATATATATAAACATTTTGGATTTATATATAATGCATTGACAGTTTATAGTTTCTATACACTGTCAATGCACCAGAGGTTGACACCTCATCAATAGGTCCTTATATGTAAATATAAATAAATTTTTTTAATTTGCCCATAAGGGTCTATTGATGAGGTGTCAACTTCTGATGCATTGACAGTGTATAGAAACTATACACTGTCAGTGCATCATATACAAACTCAAACATTTTTATGTTATAATCATTCTTTTATATGTACATATTTTATGTATACAAACTGCATATTTATAATAATAGTTATTTACTTCAATAATAAAAATATAACTCAAAACATTACTCTAATGATTGAAAATAGTTAAAATATACTTTTTATTTTTTTTAACATTTTGTTAATGTGCTCAATAATATTATTTATAATATGGTTTTTTTATTCTTTCAATATTTGTTTATCTTATGCTTTGAATATTCTAATTTTTTAACTAAATATTTAATTCTTTTATGATTGGATATCTTGAGTATATTATATATAGGTATTTTATATATACTTTAAATAAATTAATTAAATAATATTATTTTATATATTTACAAATTTAAATAATTAAAATTATTTCGTACATCTCACAAATAAAAGCTAGTTGCACATAAATTTTACCTTCTATATCCTTTCTAAAGTTTAAATTTAAAAATTTTCAAATTGAAAATAACAAGTCCTAATTGCCAACACTATCGGTTCCTTATAAGAGGCTTCGCGCAATTCCAAAACAACCGGTTTTGGAAATTGTGGCGTGTCTCTTGAGCGAAAAAAACAAAGCTGTATCCCACATTGATGGGACAATGGGTGCGTGGGTTCCTTATAAAAGGCTCCGCGCAATTTCAAAACAACCGGTTTTGGAAATTATGGCGTGTCTCTTGAGCGAAAAAAAATGCCAACACTATCGAACCGCCGGCTTAAAAGATGAAAATTGTCAATGAGGCCTTGGCTTAGTGGCAAAGAGGAAGCCCTGAGACTTTGAGGTCTCAGGTTCGAGTCTCACCAAGTGTGAGCTTGAGTTAGTCTAGTTATTTATTAATTTGTTTAGTTTGTTATAATTATTTACTAGTTTATCTAGTTTGAGTAATGTGATTTTCATAGTTACCTGTTCATGGAATGTAATATGCTGATTATGATTGTAACTTCTAATGAAAATATACTACTAAAGAAAAAAGATGAAAAATTAATGCATGATCAAAAGTTGGTTTCTTAACCGTGTTTGACAAGCTTTTTTTTAAATCACGAAGTGTTTTCATATTATATTGAATATAAGATTAATTTTTGTTCATTTTGTGTGACTAGTGCTGGTTCAAAAAAATTTGACGTAATGAAGATTGAAACACAGTACTTTTTACTATAGATTGTCCTCACTTAAAAAGTCGATAAAACCTTATACTACTGAATTAACCTTTTGTGTTTCTAACAACATTTTGATTCAATGATTAATGAAGAATTATAATATATTACAAAATTTAAATTCGAAAGCAAACAACAAATTAACATTTATCGATTTATCAAAATTCGTTTAGATGTACGATGAGTCATAAAACGTAACTATAACACAAGACTATGGATCGATTCACACATATCTAATCAATCGCATCCAATGGGCCCTCAATAGATCATATTTTCCACATATCAGTGCTCACTTGCATCCAATAAGCCCTCAATTGATAATAATTTCAGATATTTTCCCCATATTAGTGCCATCAACATTATTTCTGCAGCATTAGATGTTATATCAGTCATACTCAGACTAGGGTCAAGCTTTTGATATAATTACATTAAGCAATTCCATAGACACACCTACTAAAATTAGGTGTTCATGCATTGTTCCATGTTAAAATTTAATTAGGTGATATACATACATATATATATATATATATATATATATATACACATTCACACGCGTGCATCCAGACAAACGAAAATTATCTTCATCTAATATTTAATCACAAATTTTACTAACTGACTCGTTTGTCATGTATAAAAAAAATTATATTATTTCATACATCAATTACAAAATTTTATACATGAATAATATGATATATATGATTTTCAGAAAGAAATCAAATTAGAGAAAAATTATGACATATTTTAAGATATGAAGTCAAACACCTTATTTCTAATCTCAATTATAAACATAAGATTTTTTACTATAGATCGTCATCACTTAAAAAGTTAATAAAATCTTATACTACTGAATTAACTTTTTAAGTTTCTAACAATATTTTGATTCAGTGATTAATGTAAAATTATAATATATTACAAAATTTAAATTCGAATGCAAACAACAAATTAACATTTATTGATTTATCAAAATTCGTTTAGATGTACGATGAGTCCTAAAACGTAACTATACACATATCTAATCAATCGCATCCGATGGGCCCTCAATAGACCATATTTTCCACGTATCAGTGCTCAGTTGCATCCAATAAGCCCTCAATTGATCATAATTTCAGATATTTTCCCCATATTAGTGCCATCAACATTATTCCTGCAGCATTAGATGTTATATCAGTCATACTCAGACTAGGGTCGAGCTTTTGATATAATTACAATAAGCAATTCCATTGACACATCTACTAAAATTAGGTGTTCATGCATTGTTCCAGTTAAAATATGTATATCACCAGACAAAGAAAATTATCTTCATCTAATATTTAATTACAAATTTTACTAACTGACTCGTTTGCCATGTATAAAAAAATAATATTATTTCATACATCAATAACAAAATTTTATACATAAATAATATGATATATATATATATATGATTGTCAGAAAGGAATCAAATTAGAGAAAAATTGTGACATGTTTTAAAATATGAAGTCAAACACCTTATTTCCAATCTCAATTATAAAAAAAAATAAAAATAAATTGTGACCAAGGTGATCTAGAAATCAGAGCCCGAACATGTAAGGTAAGTAAGAGTTCAATAAGTTTGGATTAATGATTTCTCTGGTGGTGATTTTGGCATTATTGGCCATTTTTTTCCAAGTTTACACCCATGGTAGACTTAAAATTGTCAAAAATGATGACAATATACACACATATATATATATATATATGTATATATTAAAGGAATCTAGATTAATTTGACCGGCCTAATATTCAAGAAAACAAGGTGTCCAAAACCAAGTAGTAGAGTTAATATAATATATTTGTAAAATGTAACGTCTGGCTTAAGCAGATGCATGTATACTTTTTTAATATAATATCAGTGAATCTCAATAGGTTACGTAAGGTTAATTTAGTTGTGAATACCCAATTTTTCAACATGTGAATGGCTGACTTTTTTGTGATATTTTTAAAATTAATTGTTTAGTGACACTTATAAATATTTTAAACGATAAAAAAATAACACTACTAAAAATTTAATATTTTTAGTGAAATACATTTTTGTTTAGAATAATTTAAGATTTCATCATCAAATTCCTAAGATCGAATCTTAGAAAATAAAAAAAAAAAATAACAACTGTGAAATGAGGATGGGCTAAAATCATTTATATAGTCCAAAGTATCTATTATATGTAACATATATATATATACAGTGGCGGAGCCAGAAAATTTATTTACTGGGGGCTTCACTCAAATATATTAAATTATAAAAAATTAATAACAACAATATTGTTAATTGTATTAATTAAAAAAATTAAAATTTTTGTATCTAGTCATAATTGTATAAAAAATTAATCATTTTTTGTTCGATTTTATATTTTCAAAATTATGTTTAATAATTTTGTACAATAATTTCGTCACCAATAGTTTGGAACACATATTTTTTAAGATACACAATTAATTTACCATTAAATCATTAATCTCTCATTTCGAAACACAAATAAGTTTTCAACATGTTGTTAAAAATATATCATACGTTGTTATAATAACTAATAAAATCAATGTTAGTGTTTATAACAAATAAACTAACGAATGCATTTTCTCATTTTACATCTCCACTATTTTTATTGTAAAATTGTTAATTCTTTTCAATTTTGAAAACTCAATACTAGTATATATAAACTTAAACTTTATTTACTAAACATTTCACTAAAAAAAGAATTTTGAATAAAATTTAATAATATATATACTTACGTACATAATATATGTGTGTGTATATATATATATATATATATATATTTATTTATATGATGGGGGTCAGTGGGGGCTTGAGCCCCCACTCGCCCCCATGTGGCTCCGCCACTCTGTGTGTGTGTGTGTGTGTGTGTGTATATATATATATATATATATATATATATATATATATATAAGATCGGCATCGGATATATAAGATGTGTAATTTTTATGACATATAATTTATGACTCTTATAAATTAAGTTAATTTTAAAAGATGGTGTGAGCTTAATAGGCGATAATTTTAGCAATTAAGTTTTCATCAACATCATGGTTTTTGGTTTATTATTATGAAAGAATACAAGCCTAACACCAACTCTTCGTCTCTACATAAAAGTCCCCTAATTAATTCATAATAACTGTAAATTTTTTTATATTTATAATAATCAAAAAATTAATTTTGATCTTTGAAACTAAAAATTGAATAAACGCTTTTTAAAATGTTAATGAAGTGATAAATAGCCATAATTTGTTAACAATATCTTACAAAATTATACTTATACCTGTAAATTAATATGAACTGTAGACACCTAATTTTGTCCGGAATAATAAATTTATTTAGATCGAGTCTTGTTTCAATCTTAGTAATAAATTTGATTTAATCATATGTTTGAATTTGTAAAAAAAAAAATAGGAAAAGAAAATCAATATTTAAAAAATAATAATAAAAAAAATAAAAAAGGTTAAAAAAATCAATTAAAAATAATAAATAAAAATTAAAAATTAAAAAAAAATAAAAAAAAAAACCGAGGTAGTCGAATGGTGTTCGCCAGCGTTGAGGTCGCCGGATCCCTGCCGCCTCACCAACTTCACTGACAAATGCTGCCTGCATTTAAAATCAATTGTGCAAAGTAATCATAATCTCTTCATCTTAGAGATTTGATCCGCTTTTGTTGACTAAAGAATACATAAAAGCTGCTCGAGGAAAAGAAAAAAAGAAAGAAAGAACAATGTCAACAACACCGGCGTGAAGGCTGTCAAACAGCCACCCTAAGCTTAGCTCTGCCATCTTCACCGACCTCTAGACAAACTTCATTTGGAGCGGAAGTCTTCTGAAAATTAATTTGTTCCGATTTTGTTGACTAAAAGTTGCTCAGAAAAGATGAAGAAAGGAGATCGGTTCCAAGATCCTCTACAGCTCTACACCCACATGGAAAAGCCAAGATTTTCAAACAAGCATTTAAGAAATGTCAGAGAAAACCAGCAGAACCATAGATTACAATCCCTGGATTGAACGATTTCATCTGGTTTTCCTATCTAAAAATGTCTATAAATAGCTTGAAGGAAATCGGGGAAGGGGAGGAGAAAAAAAATATACGCAGAAGAAAGAGAGAAATCCAAAGAGAATTACGTTTTGCCAACCAGGAGTAGGCAATCTTGAACTGTGAGGCTTTTTCCTTCTGTTACTTGGAGCGGGCGAGTCATAAAGCCAAGACAGTAAAGGAGTAGGCGAGCTCGAGCCAAAACAAAAGCAGGCGAGCTCAAGATTGCAAAAGGGTATGGCGAACTAAACCAACATTAGGAGCAGATGAGCTGTAGTGGGCGAGCTTCAGCTAACAAAATCAACAGGCGAGCTCCATAAAACTTACACGAGCCGAACACTGTAAGTATACTTTGCCTTCTTCATTTAAGAAATTTTAAATAAATCCTGTGTTTAGCTAAACCTACCTCGCCCAAATAATTACAAAACACTGTTAAATCTTATTCGCCGGGCGAGCTCTCAATACTAGTTCAATTGTATGGGCGAGCTCGCTACTTGCCAGTTCACTTGTATGGGAGATCTATAGTGATCGGGCAATCTATAGTGATCGGGCGATCTTGCTAGGAGTTAGTTCACTTTGTATGCGCAAGCTCTATTGACTGGGCGAGCTCGCTACGTGCAGTTCACTTGTATGGGTGATCTATAATGGGCGGGCGATCTCACTATCTCTAGTTCACTTGTATGGCGAGCTCTTGTATGGTTCTCACTTCAAGATAACTCGTGGATGGCGAGCTGTTTCATAGGCGACCTATTAGGAAGAATGTTGGTTTGGTTGGGCGAGTAGATTAAAAATAAATTTTTAATAAAAAAATAATAAAAATAATTTTCCAAATTTCCTAATAGAGCTCTCGCGAGCAAGTTGACTTGCGCATGGCGAGCTGTAAAGGGGCGACCTCTAGTTCACAAGTTGATATGTACGTAGCAAGTTGTTTCGGGGTGAGCTCTCATGCGTAAGTCAGCTTACTAGTGGCGAGCTATTAAGGGGCGAGCTCTCGTACACAAGTTATTTTGTACTAGGCGAACTGTTTTAGGCGAGTTAGTAAATTGAAAATAAATCTATAATTATAAAAAATAAAAACAATTTTTCAAATTTCACCAAAGTGTTGGAAAATTTGGAACAAAATTAATAATTTCAATTCTCTACATTTGATCAAAGTGTTGAAGGATGTAGAGAAAATTTTCACAAAAACTCATAACTGGTTAAATATCGATGAATCAGCCTAATTCAAAAATAAATTATTTTTAAAAAAATGATAATAATGAATAATCTTTTTAATAAAAATGTATATTAGATAATAGTAGTAAATGAAAACTTAACCGATGATGAAATTTTAGAATTTTGCGAGTGTGCGATATTTAGAAAATTCTTAGGTAAGAAGATATTTCTTCTAAATTTGACCAAAGCGTTGGAAAATTTAGGGAAAATAATAAAGATGTTCATTCCAAGTTCAAGAGTAAATAAAATTATAATTTCACAAGAAAATTAAAAACATAATATATTAAACCGACGACGGAGCCTTTTCACAAGGATGAGTGTGTCTTGTGAATATTCTTGAGGTAACAAATTTTCCTTGGGAATTTGATCAAAGTATTGGAGAATATCCTAAAGAAAATGACAAATTAAATAATAAAAAGAAAATTTTAGCTAAGAATAAAAAACCATTTAAATTAAGATTGCTAAAGATAAAACATGATTAATTTGTACCGTCCATTGGACGGGCGTTGTAGGGGTGCTAATACCTTCCTCACACGTAACCGTACTCCCAAACCCAAATTTTGGAATGTAGATCAGTGTACTTATTCTTAGTTTTGAATAGGTGGCCAATCACACCTAAGTTAAAATTGATTGGTGGCGACTCCATAACTTTATGTCTAGCGATTAGGTCCTCGGACAAAAATCGTTACGACATGAACTTATGAAGGATTTACCTCAAAAAAAAAATTTATGGTTTGTGAAGGAAATCAAGCATCCTTCACATGTCCTCACCCTCCTTAACGTCTTGATCCATGCTATGCACATCATTGAATGGGGAATTATGAAGGTGGGGCACGGGGGGCAAAAGTAATTATCTTTCTAATACAGAACAAAATATAAGTGAAAATAAAAAATCTTAAGGGCTGTGTATATTTGTTTATGGGTAGGGACGTTATTAAAGTTTGAAAGTTAGTTCGATTTTTGAGTGAATTTGAATAAAAATATTAAGTGCAATAAATGGACTTAGACAAAAATAATTAGATCTGATGAATCTTCTAGCTAGGCTTAGGCTTTACTGTAGACACCGAATTTTGCCCAAATCGACAGGGCCACATTCGATTAAGCTTTCAAAGTCCGAATTGAAACGTTGGATGTCCAAACCCGGTAAAATGGGTCGAATTTGATTTTGTTGTATGTTATTATTGTTTTATTATTATTTGAGTTTTAGTTTTCTTTTTTATTATCATTATTTTATTATTTGTTTTTATTATTATTATTTTATTTATTTTTATTATTATTATTATTTGTTTTATTTTTATTGTTATTTTTATTATTATGGTTATTATTATGGTTATTTTGATGTTATTATTGTTATTTTTATTATTATTGTGATTACTTTTATGTTATTATTGTTATTTTTCATATATTATTTATTTTTTATCTTTATCTTTATTTTTACTTTTTATTATTATTTTTATATATTTTTTATTTGTTTTATTATTATTATTATTATTATTATTATTATTATTATTATTATTATTATTATTATTATTATTATTATTATTATTATTATTATCATCAGTCCCAAGTCCCATTTCCCATTACATTAAATGCTTTGGATATGCCAGATCTGCCGGCCAGACCTACTGTCTCAGCCGCCGGCATCCAACTCTTCCCCCTATGTCTCGGTTCTAGCAGAAGCACCTCTTCCCGATGCTCTCCATCCCATCCCAGATCAGTTTCTAGGGTAGCTAGGAGACAGTAACAAGATCTGATGATCTTGTGGATTTATTCTGAACTGGTGGAGGGTTCCAAAATCGGTTTAAGAAGACCCCAAGCAAAGATTTTTGGGGACTTCTTCTGGCAGAGAGAATAGAACCGAAACCCTAAGCCGCCACCACCGAAGCCACTCATCACCATCATCACCGTCACCACCATCACCAAGCTATCATCACCATCATCACCGTCCACTCACCACCATCATCACCAGCCACTCGCCACCTAGATCATCATAATCACCACCAACGAAACCAAGTCCCCTAACCCTAATCTGAAAACCCGAGAAACCCGAGAACCCAGACCCCTTCAAAAACCCTAGATCTAAGCCCTCACCTGCAAAAACACAAAAGCAACAAAAAAAACAAACAACAGCAACCCAAAAAAAAACCCACAACCAGATTCAACACCAGATCCCAAGCCAAGTCGTGGGGGTGCTAATCCTTCTTCACGTGTAACCGTACCCCCGAACCCAAAAGTTTTGTTTTCGCAAACCCCAAACTGTCTTTTCAATAAAACTTAATTAATTTTGAGATTTTGTTAAAAAGATAAATATTTTAGGTGACCAATCACACCTAGTCAAAAAAGATTGGTGGCGACTCCATTCGTTTTTAAATGTTTTCAAAATCGTCGAGCGCGAAGCCGTTACAACAGCTTGGCGACTCCGCTGGGGACGCTAAAAGGGTCAAACCATTGAATAACCATATGGTATCTTAAATTTTAATTTAATAGTCTTGATCGGCATTTAAATTTAATTTTCTTTTTTTAAGAAAGAATAAAAATAAAAATAAAAATAAATTCTACATAGAACTTAAAATAAAAAAGAAAAAACTTCATTTCATCCATTATTTGATTCATTACATTCTTTATGTATAAGGTTGTTGATTGAATAAATAAAGTAGGACATATACTCATTTATTGTTGCATACATAAGTGCATTAGCATAACATGAGCCCTACGCCCGGGTTCCGTCCTCCTTAGGAGGGGGTAAAGTAGCTATGCTCTCGTGAGGTAATCACCTCTGCAATGGCAAGTGAAATACTCCCACTCAGATCTGTTCCTTACTAGTCCAGTGTGGACGACAGTATGGAATGATTTGGGAACCTTGTAGATATGTGAAACCTTAAACCAGCATATAGTATGTTGTGAGGAGACCAACCTAGGATAGAGCCATTCTTTCCCTTTTATGAGAGTGACCTTCGATAGGACATAAATAAGCATCACATCCTTTATCTGCTTTTATTTCAATGATTATATTGTTTATACACATACTGATTTGTATTTGTTTTTCTGTTCTTTTTGCATGAATCCTCTTGCATCACATAGTCACATAAGGGGGTATTTTAACCATGGCTCTCTTCAACGAGTAATTTTTCACTGAATCTATAGAAAGGCTAGCTTGTTCGTCGTCTGTGAACGTTCCATGTGATTCCTGCCGGGAGGTACAAATTTGGTCTGAAAAAGTTCAACAAGTGAAAGGGGATTGCTTGACTGGGAATTTCATGTCCTCACTCCCACAAGAAGTGAATCTGAACCTTCAGCAAAATAACCTAATAGATTTAGCCAACTTATGGGATCAAATCAGTGAAGAAGGGAAGAAGGATTTCCATGAAAAATATGGCCAAATAGAGTCTTTGATTGCTGTAAAAGTTGAAGAACCACTGATCAGAGCTGCTATTCAGTTTTGGGACCCCTCTCATAAATGCTTCTTTTTCAATGGAATGGACTTGACACCCACAATAGAGGAGTACTCAGTCCTGTTAGGTATTAACTTGAAAAGTCCGGATATCGTAAAAAATTAGCCAAACTTATGGGAGTCAGACCGGAAGACATAGATTCCCATAAAAAGGAGAAGGGATCCAATGTTTGTGTGCCGTGGGATTTTATTCATGAATTCATCAAGGGACATCTTAGTGACCAGCAAGGGTTGGCAGGTTTTGCTTTAGCGATCTATGGTTTGGTTATCTTCCCGAAGGTGTTAGGTCACATTCAAGTAGCCGTGATAGACTTTTTTGAGCAAATCGAGAATAATGGGAATCCATCACCTGCCATACTGGCGGAAACTCTCAGGTCATTAAATTATTGTAGGAGGAATGGAGGAGGGCGATCTGTGGGATGTACACAGTTATTGCATATTTGGGCTAAAAGTCATTTTAAATGTGAGGAAGAGGCTTTCAAGAGAACTTTCCTACATCATCGTGCTCCAGTTAAAGAGTTCTGCAACAGTAAATGGCCGAAACCGAAGAACAAGGAAGAATGCGTGGATTTTCTACAAAGACTCGGAGAAAAACAGGTTGTATGGATGACACCCTGGATGCCGCATGTACCAGTCTTATATCGATACGGAGAAGAATCGTGGGTGCAACTTCTAGGACCATGAGGAGTGGTAAGCTACGCGCCACTTATGGTACTAAGACAATTCGGGGCTAAACAGTTCATTCCACTAACGCATGGGCTTAGTGACTTAGAATTTTCTTATGGTGAGCCGAAGGCAATGAAAAAAGGCGAGCAAGTAGTTCGATCGTGGAAACAAGCACGAAGAATCAACCTTGGACCTCTCTCTGATAAAGCTACCCATGAGTACTTGGTATGGAGGACAAAGCAAGTGAGGGAGGTAGTTTTTCTCCCAAGAGAATGCAACATGCCTTTAGAACCAGAAGTAGAAGTATCCGAGGCCGAGATCGCCAGGCAGCAATTCAAGATAGATGAGGAAAGGTGGAAGCAAGAGAATTTGAGGCTTCGAAGAGAGATGGAACAACTCAAGTACGAGGCGGAAATGAGAGAAGCCAAGCTCAAGAAGGTCCAACAAGAACACAACATCACCAACAAGGATCTCAAAAATCTGCACCTAGAGAACGAGAAGTTGAGATCTGAAATGAGGGTTGGAGGAATCATGCAAACTTCGGATTAAAGGAAAAGAGAATTAGAAGACTTGCACAAAAGGGTAGAAAACTGGGCGCACAAAGCGAAGAAAAGCGAAGAAGAAGTTGCCTAGTTGTCCCAAGAACGACAAAATTGGGAAGGCATGTACTCAGCAAGTGCAAGGAAGTTAGCCCAATGTCAGAAAGAGAATGAGGAACTAAAGGAGAAGTTGAAAAAAGGAAAGCAAGTTGAGGTAGATGACGAAAAAGCTACATTGTAATAAAAGGTTCAAATGTTAGAGGAACAGCTACAAGCTCATAAGAACCACATTAAAGTGATAATAGAAGATTGGGAGCGAAGTGAAAACAACTGGAGCTATGGATATGACTTGGCACAAGATGCAAGCATGACGTGGAGAGTGGGGAGTCTGGGGAGACAACAATATATAGAGCACTTGGCCACTCAAGTTTGCAAAGCCGTGACAAAGGCAAGGGAGATGGTTGATAAAGCTGAAGCTCTGAGACGAGAAATCCTCCCAACAGAAAAATACGAGCAAAGGCCGCTAAACTTTTTAGATGAGGCTAAGGATCAATATCAGCAAGTTAGTCGTTTTTATGGATTTAATCAGAATATGATCGGAATGTAACAAAGTGACCTTTTGAATGAATGAAAGTTCCTTTTTGTCGAAATTGTTATGGCTTAAATATCCCTCAAAGTATCATTCATTATCACATTCATCCATCTAACATCACATTCATTCATTTCTTCATATAGTTTAAATAAAACGTAATATTTCAAAGATCGCATCATGTAGTAATTAGTTCCTTATTGTGGTAATCAAGATTCAAGGATTGCTCCAACATTCAAGATTTCAGCCCAAATTCCCAAACACTCATACAACACCCAGTCACGTTCAAGAGCAATGGAGGAAGAACATGGTAATAGGATAGATAGAATGGAGAAAGCACAAGAAGAAATCCGAGGGCAGTTAGCCGCTTTAATGGAGATGATGACAAAGATGAATCGAGAGAAAGAAGTGGCTAGAGAAACACCTAACCCAGGGACTGATCAGCCTCGGGAAGATGACAATCCTCAATACCCTCCAGGATTTACCCCACTTTATGCCCAATCCTCACAAGGCATGCCTCCGCCTCCACCTCCACCTCCACCTCCACCTTATGCCCAATCTTCACAAGGCATACCTCCACCTCCACCACAGCCTATGGGCAGTTATGCATACATGTATCCGAGAGCACCGAGTGCCTCGGCACAACCTCATATTATAATGCCTATACCTCCGGCTCAAGGGACAAGACCCGCGGATCCAATTCAAGTCCCTGATTTAGACGATCCAAGGGAACAGGAGAAACTAAGAGGTAGTGTATCGGAGGTAAAAGGTGACTCAGACTCAAAAAAGTTAAACATCATAGAAGAAAGGTTACGGGCTATTAAGGGAAGTGATTTCTATGGGTCTGTAGATGCAATAGGACTATGTCTAGTACCAGATGTGGTCATTCCTCCTAAGTTCAAAACTCCCGAATTTGAAAAGTACGATGGCACCAAGTGCCCGATTACCCACGTGACCATGTATTGTCGCAAGATGGCTGCCTATAATCATGATGATAAGTTGTTGATACATGTATTTCAAGACAGCTTCACTGGGTCAGCTGCCAGGTGGTATGTGCAGCTAGATCGTACTCGCATTCACAGCTGGAATGATCTTGCTAGAGTGTTTATAGCTTAGTACAAGCATGTAATGGATATGGCCCCAGACATGTTGTCTCTGCAAAATATAGAAAAAAGGGCCAATGAAAGCTTCAAGGAATACGCTCAATGTTGGACGGACATTGCATCCCAAGTCCAGTCGCCTCTAACTGAAAAGGAGATTACGGTGATGTTTGTCAACACTCTAAAGGCCCCCTATTATGAACGTATGATAGGAAACGCAACAAAGAATTTCGCAGATATGGTTATCACAGGAGAAATAATAGAAAGCGCGATCAAGAGCGGAAAGTTGGAAGGCAGTGATTCAAAGAGAGGTGGGTTATCCAAGAAGAAAGAGGCTGAAACCCAAGCAGTCACCCATACAACACCTCGATATAGAGGATATGCACCTTACCCACCTCGTTTTCGACCACCGCCTCAACCTTACTCGTATTACCAACCCTATTTCCCGGCCTCAAACAATATCTCTCCCGCTCCATACCAAAGTCCATTACAATCACCAACTTTTCGGCTAAATTTTTGTCCTCCAGCACCGTACTATACACCGACACCTACGGCCCAGCCTCACCAGCCAAACAGTAACCCAACTGCTAACCAAAGGCCTCCCCGAAGAAATGTTGAAAGGCCTCCCATTGACCCCATCCCTATGTCCTATACAGACTTATTCCTACAACTGGTGAAAGGTCACATGATCGCACCTCTTTACATGGAGCCAATGAAACCACCTTTTCCAAGATGGTATGACCCCAGCGCTCGATGTGACTATCATGGTGGAAACCTGGGTCATTCAACAGAGAATTGCACAGCTCTCAAGTATAAGGTGCAAGATTTGGTCAAGTCAGGAAGGTTAACTTTTTCCAAGGAGGTGGAACCCAGTGTCAATGCTAACCCACTTCCCAGTCACATTGGAGGATCAGCTAGTGCGGCTGAAGTAGGGAGGAAGTGTTGTATAAAGAGACACGTGGAAGAGGCTAAGACTCCGATGAGTCTAGTATTCGATGCTTTAGTCAAAGCCGAGATGATTCAACCTATACCGATAGATTCGGGGATTTGTCAAGATGAATTAAGCCCAGAACAGACTTGCAAATATCACATGGGACACGTGGGTCACTCTGTCCAAAATTGTCCCCACTTTCGACACGTGGTCCAATCAATGATGGATTCATCTTTGATTGAATTCTATACGAAGGAGGAGGAGGGTGTAGTGAGTACTACTTCAAGTAAACCTTCAGAAAATGATTATCCATGGGGAAAACCAATGACCGTGTTTTACAAGGAGAAGCCCAGTCCCGGGAAAGAGGAATCTAACTTTGTCACTCCTCCGACCATGACAATCAAAGTTCCGAGCTCTTTCCCTTACAAAAACAATAAGGCTGTCCCCTGGAAATATGAGTTCAAGGCAGTGATTGGAGGGTCAGGCAATGCGGGCTCAGATAAGTCAGATATGCCCGACAATGCAAACATTAGTGGGGTAGGAGGAATCACACGAAGCGGAAGATGCTACACACCAGAGATGTTAGAGAGGACCAGAAAAGGAAAAGCAAAAGAGGAACAAGAAGATAATCAAGCGGGAAAAGAAGAGGAACAGGCCTCGTTTTCCAAGGACCAAGGAGGAAACTTGCAAAAGCCAGTATCAGAGGACGATGCAAAGGAGTTTTTAAAGTTGATTAAGCACAGCGAATATAATGTGGTCGAGCAATTGAACAAGATGCCTGCTCAAATTTCACTATTATCTCTGCTGTTAAATTCAGAATCGCATCGGAACGCCTTAATGAAGGTGTTGAATCAAGCCTATGTGCCTCATGATATTCCGGTTGACAGTATGGACCAGCTGGCGGGGAATATCACAGTGGCAAACTTCATATCTTTTACCGACGATGAAATTCGGCTGAAAGGGCGAGGAAGTATTAAGGCCTTGAACATCACTACAAGCTGTAAGGGTCACACAATTGCCAAGGTTTTGATTGACAATAGCTCGTCGATCAACGTCATGCCTATGGCCACGCTAAAAAAGATGCCCGTTAACCTATCTTACATACAACTGAGTAACATGGTTGTGAGGGCCTTTGATGGTTCCAGAAGGGATGTAGTAGTTGATATCGAGATCCCAATTGAAATCGGGCCGGTCACTTTCAATATCCAGTTTCAAGTGATGGATATTTCCCCGTCATACAATTTCCTACTAGGGAGACCATGGATCCACACGGCGGGTGCTGTTCCTTCATCATTGCATCAGAAAGTGAAGTTTGTTGTCGGTGATAAACAAATTTCTGTCTCCAGAGAAGAAGACCTCTTGATCACCAAACCCTTATCCGTACCCTACATCGAGGCAGCCGAGGAAGCGTTAGAATGTTCCTTCAAGGCCTTTGAGATAATGAATGCAACATATGTGGGAGAAGGATCAAGAATACCCACCCCTCGGTTGTCAACCACTGCCAAGATGGTTGTTAAACAGAAATTACAAAAGGGCTGGCGTGTCGGGAAAGGTTTAGGGAAAAATCTTCAAGGACCTAAGAAACCTGTGAAGATTGTGGAGAACAAAGACAGATTTGGCCTCGGATACAAGGCCACTAGTTCAAAGAGAAAGAGGATTCTGGAAGAGAGAAGCAAGAAAAGAATAGCCCGCCTCCGAGGATACGAAGAAGAATAGGAGAGGATGGTGATCCCATACCTCTATGATACATTTCGATTTGGCGGATGCTATCACCCTGATTCATTAGAGGCAGTGGAAGCGAGACCTATGTTATTGATGAAAGGATTCTCTCACGGATTCCTAGTCTAAAGGGGTGCATGGAGGAATGGCCACTTTTGTTTTAAGAATGATTATGTTGTGGGTACAGAGCTGAAAGACTGAATTGTTGAAAGGATACCTTCTATCTTTTTGTTTTTTCTTTTGTAATGTAGTGAGGTAGATTATCAACATCTCGGTCTAGAAAGCTCTAGAAGATTTTCTGTAAACTTGATCTTCATCATCATTTCAATAAATTAACAAGTTCAATGCATTTTGAGCACTTTCTTCTCATCCCTCATCATTTCTATAACTGTTTTTTTTTCTTTTCCTTCACTACCATTGGTATGAACAACCAACCATATCTGTCAAATTTTTACTTTTTCAGGAAAATGAATAATGAATGTGAAGATAACCTTAGCGACTATCCGGGGTTTGATTTTGAAAATTCTATGCACGTTGGTGAACTCGATAACAATGAAGATTCAGACGATGATGCTTTGTCACCAGATCTATTGAAAATGATTGAGCAAGAGAAAAAACCAACTGAACCCCACAAAGAGGTAATCGATATAGTCAACCTTGGGGATGATGAGAACGTCAAAGAAGTCAAAGTGGGCACAGCACTTCCATTGGTTGAGAGGCAAAGACTAGAGGAATTACTTCGTGAATACGTTGATGTGTTTGCTTGGTCTTATCAAGACATGCCTTGGTTAAACACTGATGTTGTGGAGCACCGTCTGCCCTTGAAAATGGAATGTAAGCCAGTACAACAGAAGCTTAGGCGCATGAAGCCCGAGATGTTGTTGAAGGTGAAGGAAGAAGTAAAAAAGCAATTAGATGCAGGGTTCTTAAAGGTAGCCAAGTATCTGGAATGGGTGGCTAACATAATGCCCGTACCGAAAAAGGATGGGAAAGTGAGAATGTGTGTGGATTATCGGGACTTAAACCGAGCTAGCTCTAAGGATAATTTCCCCTTGCCTCATATCGATACCTTGGTGGATAATACAGCCCAACACTACATGTTTTCGTTCATGGATGGTTTTTCAGGCTACAATCAGATTAAAATGGCCGAGGATGACATGGAGAAAACCACTTTTGTGACAGTTTGGGGCACATTTTGCTACAAAGTTATGTCTTTCGGTTTGAAGAATGCCGGGGCCACCTACCAAAGGGCAATGGTAACCCTCTTTCATGATATGATGCATAAGGAGATAGAGGTGTATGTGGATGACATGATTGCCATGTCCCGAGGAGAAGAGGATCATGTAGCCAACCTTCAAAAGTTGTTCGAAAGGCTAAGGAAGTTTCAGCTCAAGTTGAACCCTGCCAAATGCACTTTTGGTGTTAAATCGGGAAAGTTGTTGGGGTTTGTGTTCAGCAAAAAGGGAATCGAACTGGACCCGGATAAAATCAGCGCAATACAACACCTGTCACCTCCACGCACACAGAAGGAAGTAAGAGGTTTTTTGGGAAGATTGAACTATATTTCCCGTTTTATCTCGCAACTTACGCTTAAATGCAATCCCATTTTTAAGTTGCTTCGGAAACAAGATCCGGGAGAATGGAACGAGGCATGTCAAGAGGCTTTTGAAAAGGTGAAAAGGTACTTGTCAAATCCACCTATTCTAGTACCGTCGGTTGCAGGAAGGCCTCTGTTGTTATATATGACTGTCAATGAACATTCTATGGGATGCGTGCTGGGCCAGCATGATGATACGGGCAAGAAAGAACAAGCCATTTACTACTTGAGTAAGAAATTCACTGATTACGAGGCCAAGTACACTACAATATAAAAAATGTGTTCTGCATTGGCTTGGGTTGTTCGGAGATTGAGGCAGTACATGTTGTATCATTCGACCTGGTTGACAGCTAGATTGGATCCCCTCAAATACATCTTTGAGAAACCTTCATTGTCAGGAAGACTAGCTAGGTGGCAAGTTATGCTATCCGAATATGACATTGTGTATGTGTCCCAAAAGGCAATCAAAGGTGGGGCAATAGCCGACTTCCTGGCGGATCGTGCTACTGACGAGTATGAGCCTATCAAGCTAGATTTTCCAGATGAAGATATAATGCCTGTCTTTCATGCGGAGAAAGAAGAGCCTGATAGCAGACAATGGAGAATGTTCTTTGATGGCGCGTCCAATTCCTTAGGGCATGGGATAGGGGCAGTTTTAATATCTCCAAATGGAAAATATTACCCGTCCACAGCCAGATTAAATGTCAACTGCACCAATAACATGGCTGAATATGAAGCTTGTGCAATGGGCTTAGAAGCTGCAATCGAGAGGGGAATCAGGAACTTGGAAGTTTATGGAGATTCGGCACTAGTCATTTATCAGTTAAGAGGTGAATGGGAAACAAGGGATCAGAAGTTAGTCCAGTACCAGAAGTACATAGCTAACCTTGTACAACGATTTGATGACATTGTCTTCCAGCATTTATCTCGATAAGAAAATCAGGTTGCTGATGCCTTGGCAACTCTAGCTGCGATGTTTAAAATAGAGATAGAAGCAAAGGTTTCGCCAATCAAATTGCGGATGAGAGATTCTCCAGTCCACTGTTCTAGTATTGAAGAGGAAGCAGACGGACAACCTTAGTATTATGACATCATGCAATACCTCAAGAGTCAACAATACCCAGAGCATGCATCGGAGAATGACAAAAAGATCCTGAGAAGACTAGCAATGGGCTTCCTTGTTGATGGAGACGTTTTGTATAAAAGAGGTCGAGATCAGATGTTGTTGAGATGTGTAAATGCGTCTGAAGCTAAAAAGATTCTTGAAGAGGTACATGACGGAACTTGTGGGGCACATGCAAATGGTCATTTCATGGCTAGACAAATTATGAGGGCAGGCTATTATTAGACTACACTAGAAAGAGATTGTATAGATTATGCTAGAAAATGTCACAAGTGTCAAATCTATGCTGACAAAATTCAAGTCCCCTCGACTTCACTGAACGTCATGGCACCACCGTGGCCTTTTTCTATGTAAGGAATGGATGTGATTGGACCCATCTCTCCCAAGGCATCAAATGGGCACAGATTCATTTTCGTGATGATAGATTACTTTACAAAATGGGTTTAAGCTGCCTCTTATGCGAATGTTACTAAGTCTACTGTTTGTAAGTTCCTAAAGAAGGAGATAATATGCCGGTATGGGCTCCCAGAAAGGATCATATCAGATAACGCCCTCAATTTGAACAATGACATGATGAAGGAAGTATGTGCACAGTTCAAGATCAAGCATCACAACTCAGCCCCGTATCGCCCGAAGATGAATGGAGCTGTTGAGGCTGCCAACAAGAATATTAAGAGGATTGTGGGAAAGATGACCAGCACATACAAAGACTGGCACAAGAAGCTACCATTCGCTTTGCATGCTTATAAAACGTCAGTGCGCACTTCTACTGGGGCAACTCCTTTTTCTTTGGTTTACGACATGGAAGCGGTGCTGCCTGTTGAGGTAGAAATCCCCTCCCTAAGAGTCTTAATGGAATTAGACTTGGACGAGGCTGAATGGGTTTGAAGTCGCTTTGAACAATTGAATCTTATAGAAGAGAAAAGGCTTACAGCACTATGTCATGGTCAGATGTACCAGAAGAGAATGATGTGAGCTCATGATAAAAAGGTTCGACCCAGGTATTTATGTGAAGGGGAATTGGTGTTGAAAAAGATCCTCCCAAATCACCACGATAATCAGGGCAAATGGACACCAAATTGGGAAGGACCATATGTCGTGAAAAGAGCGTTCTCAGGTGGAGCGTTGATCTTGACAGAGATGAATGGGAATGATCTGCCTAATCCGATAAATTCCGATGCTGTGAAGAAATACTATGCTTGAACAAAAAAAGAGAAAAGAAGACAAAAAAAGAAAACAAAACAAAAAAAAAGAAAAAGAAAAAAAAGAAAAAAAGAAAGAAAGAAAAAAGAAAAGGAAAATGAAAGGAGAATTCAAACTGAAAACCCAAAAAGGGCAGTTGGATTAAAGGGGGATATCTAAGTTGAAAACCTGAAAAGGTAGCTTAGATGCGGAAAACATCAACACATGGGGATCGAAATCATACGGAGCATGGCATCAGCCGGATGAACTCAGTATGACAGGGGGCATCAACGGATTGGTTTTTTCCAAAGAAAGCACCTGTTTGGTTCGTGAAGAGTTATCTAGACATTCATTATTTGTTTTGAAATTCACCACTTGACCCTTGTGACATTCTCTACCCAACTGTACTTTTGCTGTATTGTCTCTTGTCAGCCCAATAATAAATGCTTCTCTTCTAAATTTTGTTGTCCTTTTGGTCACTCCATAACCAACCGATAAAGTGCAAGAATGCATTGTCTTTGTTAACAAAATTGAAAGGAAGATGATGATTAAAATGATAATATACCTGCTAACATTACTAAAGAGAAACAAAAAAGGAAAAGAAAGAAAAAAAGAAAAAAAGGGAGAAAAGAGGAAAAGAGAAATAAGGGAATGAAACAAAGGAGATGAAAATTGTGACAAGTACATGTTGTGAACCAGCTCCGATTCGAAATTGGTGACAACTATTCTGTGAAGCACGAGTAAAAGGATCAAAAGACACAAAAAAAAGACAATTCTGAGAATTTGATTACCGCAATAGGAATTGCATGACTTCGTCAATACATGCATTTGCATTTCATTTACATTATGAGAATTCAAGTACAAAAAAAAACAAACAGACAAAAGGACAAACAAAAAAAAAGAAGAAGAAGTAGAAGAAGAAAAAAAGGTTTCAGCATACCTTAGAAGAAAGATTTTTAAAGATTTTGCTGCAAAAGGAGCTTTTCATGAAGGATTTTTAAAAGTTTCATCGCCTCTGCTGCAAGAGGAGCACATTTCAGGAATTTAAAGTTTCATCGCCTCTGCTACAAGAGGAGCATTTCCAGGAAGAAATTTAAAGTTTCATCGCCTCTGCTGCAAGAGGAGCTTTCTCAAGAATAAATTTAAAGTTTCATCGCCTCTGCTGCAAGAGGAGCTTTTCATGAAGAATTTTTTAAAGTTTCATCGCCTCTGCTGCAAGAGGAGCTTTCTCAGGAAGAAATTTAAAGTTTCATCGCCTCAGTTGCAAGAGGAGCTTTTCATGAAGAAAATTTAAAGTTTCATCGCCTCTGCTGCAAGAGGAGCTTTCTCAAAAAAGAATTTTAAAGTCTGATTGCCTCTACTGTAAGAGGAGCACATTTCAAAAAAAAAAGAAAAAAAAAGAGAGAAAGAAAAAAAGGGAAGAAGAAGAAGAAAAAAAAACGAAAAAGAAGAAGAAGAAGAAGGATTAGATCTAGGGTTGGACAAAATTATTGTCTATTGTCTTTGCTTTATTTCTGATCCTCAGCAATGAGCAAAGAGGGGCAGCTGTAGACACCGAATTTTGCCCAAATCGACAGGGCCACATTCGATTAGGCTTTCAAAGTCCGAATTGAAACGTTGGATGTCCAAACCCGGTAAAATGGGTCGGATTTGATTTTGTTGTATGTTATTATTGTTTTATTATTATTTGAGTTTTAGTTTTCTTTTTTTATTATCATTATTTTATTATTTGTTATTATTATTATTATTATTATTTTATATATTTTATTTATTTTTATTATTTGTTATTATTATTTTTATTATTTGTTTTATTTTATTGTTATTTTTATTATTATTGTTATTATTATTGTTATTATTATGGTTATTTTGATGTTATTATTGTTGTTGTTGTTGTTTATTATTATTATTATTATTATTATTATTATTATTATTATTGTTGTTGTTGTTGTTGTTGTTGTTGTTGTTGTTGTTGTTGTTGTTGTTGTTGTTGTTGTTGTTGTGATTACTTTTATGTTATTATTGTTATTTTTCATATATTATTTATTTTTTATCTTTATCTTTATTTTTATTTTTTATTATTATTTTTATATATTTTTCATTTGTTTTTTATTATTATTATTTATTATTATTATTATTATTATTATTATTATTATTATTATTATTATTATTATTATCAGTCCCATTTCCCATCACATTAAATGCTTTGGATATGCCAGATCTGCCGGCCAGACCTACTGTCTCAGCCGCCGGCGTCCAACTCTTCCCCCTATGTCTCGGTTCCAACAGAAGCACCTCTTCCCGATGCTCTCCATCCCATCTCAGATCAGTTTCTAGGGTAGCTAGGAGACAGTAACAAGATCTGATGATCTTGTGGATTGATTCTGAACTAGTGGAGGGTTCCAAAATCAGTTTAAGAAGACCCCAAGCAAAGATTTTTGGGGACTTCTTCTGGCAAAGAGAATAGAACCGAAACCCTAAGCCGCCACCACCGAAGCCACTCATCACCATCATCAACGTCACCACCATCACCAAGCTATCATCACCATCATCACCGTCCACTCACCACCATCATCACCAGCCACTCGCCACCTAGATCATCATAATCACCACCAACGAAACCAAGTCCCCTAACCCTAATCTGAAAACCCGAGAAACCCGAGAACCCAGACCCCTTCAAAAACCCTAGATCTAAGCCCCCACCTGCAAAAACACAAAAGCAACAAAAAAAAAACAAACAACAGCAACCCAAAAAAACCCACAACCAGATTCAACACCAGATCCAAAAACCAAAAAAAAAACAAAAAAACAAAAAACAAAAAAGGAAAAGGACTTTCGGGGGGGAGGGGGTTCAGATCTAAGTAGTTAGGGTGATTTTTGGGCTAAACGGAGCTCGGATCGGAGTAGAGGGAGAGAAGTGAAGTGTTTTAGGGCTGTCAGACAGCTCACCGGCGACCGGCGTACGGCGGCGCACGGCGGTCGAAAATCGCCCGGAGAAGGAGAGGTTGAGAGGATTTTGGGGTTTTTGAAGTTTTTTTTTTGGAAGCTCGGTAGCAAATGAAAGAAGAAAAAAAATGGAGTCTTTTATAAAGCATCAAAACGGTGCGTTCTGACTGGCTGACTCGCGTGCCACCCGCGACCCGGATCCGAGATTCACGCAACCCGCTCGCGACCCGGCTCTCCCTTTCCCGCCACCCGCGTGTCTGGCCCGATCCAGATCCGCGACCCGCGTGCCGACCCGCTCCAGTCACCCTAACTGATCCGGCCCAGCAACCTTAGCCCGCTTCAAGTGGTTATTGGGCCTGATTTTTGGGCCTAGTTGGAAGGTTGTCTTTGGGTTTTCAAACCCAACCCATTTGGTATATGTTTATTTATTTATTTATCCATTTAGTGTTTATTTAATTATTTATTCTGTTAAATATATTATTTTATGTATTTTTAATATATTTGCATAACACAAAAAATAAAAATTTATTTATAAAATTCTTTAAGATTTAATAAAATATATATAAGGTACATAAAGTAAATATAAAAAATATAATACATATGTAAATAAAATCACATAAAATAGGTATAAAAAATACATATAACCATATAGTTGTTTTTATGAATATAATAATAAATATTTTTTAAACAATTTACTATTAAAATCTTTTTAGTAAGCTAAGAAATATATACAATTTTGAGATGTACATAAGAAATAAAAAAATGTGTAAATAAATATAAAATATATAATCATATAGTTTCTTTATGATTTTCTTATTAAACAATTTACCATAAAAGAATATTTTAAGAAGCTAAAAAAAATATAAATAAATAAAGAGAAATAATAATAATAAATAAAGAACAATAGTAAAAAAAATAAATAAATAAATAAAATAAAATAAGTATGAAATCTCGATGATAAGTCCTCGTAGAACTCGCAAGTAGCGATTCTTCGAAAAACTTTAGATGAGAGGAATTATATCGAACGTTACCAGAGTATTGGGATATTCGGTATTATTTCTCAATATCCAATTTCATGCTTATTTAGTGTTTAAAATATATATATATATATATACAATGATGAGTTTTGACAAATAAAGAATATTTAGAGAAATATTAATTAAATGAAGATTAATGAAAACAAAAAAGGTAATGAAAACAATTGAGGCAAATTAACAAAAAAAGGGATTTTAGAAATACATAAATGCAAAATAATTAAATTAACAAAATTAATAATAGTAAAGTTTCTAAAGGTAAAGAGTGGTAATTAAATTAATTAAATAGGTAATAATAGAATTTTAATAAAAGGAAATAATCAAAGGAATCAAGACAATAAATCAAAAAATTAAAATTTTAAAATAAACGAAATTCCAATGATGGGATGTCATGAAACTCACAAGTAGTGATTTCTTGACTGATCCCTAGGTGAGAAGAATTGGCTAAATGTTTCCAGAGTATTGGGATATTTAGTTAAATTTTTCAATATCAAGAGTTTCATTAATAAAAATTAAAATATAAAATTCTTTTTATAATTCCACATGTGTCATATATCAAATGTTAGCATCATTTGCATAAATATTAAAATTTTAAAATAAACGAAATTCTTCCGATGATGGGATGTCATGAAACTCACAAGTAGTGATTTCTTAACTGATCCCTAGGTGAGAAGAATTGGCTAAATGTTACCAGAGTATTGAGACATTTAGTTAAATTTTTCAAAATTAAGGGTTTCATTAATAAAAATCGAAGTATAAATTTCTTTTTATAATTCCATGTGCATCATGTACTATATCCTTGCATCATGTGTATATGTATTAAAATTCTAAATAAATGGAATTCTTCAGAGGATGGGATGTCATGAAACTCACAAGTAGTGATTTCTTGACTGATCCCTAGGTGAGAGGAATTAGCTAAATGTTAACAGAGTATTGAGATATTTAGCCAAATTTCTCAATATTAAGAGTTTCATTAATAAAATCAAAATAAATAAAATTTCTTTTAAGTTTCATATGCGCCATACATTTTATCAATACTACATGTATACGATCAATTATAAAATAGCGTGAGCACCACCGAAGATGAGATTCTATAGAACTCACAAGTAATGATTCTTAAGAAAGCTCTATGTGAGAGGAATTATTTCAAATGTTACCAGAGTATTGGGATATTTGTTTTAATTTTTCAATAAATGGTGTTCATGTAGGTTTTCATAATAAACCTCTTTATAACAGTAATTTTTCAAGCAAATACGCTAATTTTTTATATAATCAAAAGCCAAGTCTATCTTATTAAAATCAAAAGATACCATGTAGTTAGGATGGTACCGTTTTCTAAAGAGCGTCGTGGGGGTGCTAATCCTTCCTCACGCATAACCGTACCCTCGAACCCAAAAGTTTTGTTTTAGCAGACGCTAAACTGTCTTTTCAATAAAACTTAATTAATTTTGAGATTTTGTTAAAAAGATAAATATTTTAGGTGACCAATCACACCTAGTCAAAAAAGATTGGTGGCGACTCCATTCGTTTTTAAATGTTTTCAAAATCGTCGAGCGTGAAGCCGTTACGACATTTACCATTTGAGACAAAAGCCCGATCCGAAAATTATTAATATTAAAAACTTTTATATATATTTACTAAGTATAATGTAATTATATGTACATAAAATATTGTTGATTAGTAAACACGATTATATAATTTTAATTTAAAAAGAATAAAAGAATAAAAAAGGCTAAAGGGTCAAAAAAGCCCTAGAAAAATAAAGGATTCCGCAATTGAACTCTTTTTTTTTTCGCAATCAACTGAGCCCTTATATTTTCAATTATATAACTTTAATTTAAAAAGAATAAAAGAATAAAAAAGGCTAAAGGATCAAAAATACCCTAGAAAAATAAAGGGTTCTGCAAATGAGCTTTTATTTTTTTTTCGTACTGAGCCCTTATATTTTTAATTTCACTCTTTTGAAACCTTACTTGGACGAAAAACGTTAGGTCTATTATTTCTTTGACTACGTGTACTATATAGATTTAACACTTTTTATACTGATTTAACGATTTCTGTCCATAAAAGAACTCAATTGAGTGAAAATTGAATTGTAATGGCTCAATTGATTGCTAAAAAAGTTAGGGGCTCAATTGTAGAAATTATTTTTTCGAGAGTCTTTTTGACCCTTTAGCCAATAAAAAAACAAATAAACAAAATATTAAAATGAAAAAAAGAAAACATTTGGGCAGGGTCAAATCAAGGTCGAATTTGTATAATAGATGTAAAGACGAGCCTTAGCTAAAAATAAAACTCAAATAAGTAGATCAGACCAACCTCGAACTTGTATATAATTCATTAATATTTAATATATGGTTTAGGCTCTACCCAAATCTAGCTCAACCTGTGAACAGATCTAGCTATGCATAGGTGTGCAAATACCATGTTTACAAGAAATATTACAACGAGACTGTAGATTTTGGGAGTTATTAAAATAGATTCTAATATTTCAAAAATACATTTTTTTTGTTACCATAAGAAAAACTAAGAAAACTCTAATTCAGTCTACAATTGCGAGGAAAATTGATGCCCCGTGCACATGCTAATAACAAAAATCTTTAGAATAAAGGTGGTGTTCGCAGCTGTTCATAGTCCACTTTCAAATCATATCCTGACTTTGCTAAAGCTTCTGCGCAAAAATTACCTTCTCTAAAGACATGATGAATTGTACAGTTTCGTTTTAGGTGAAATACATAAACCCTTATGTTTATACTAAAAGAATACTAACCTCCTAATTTTAAAATACTAATTTCTCCCCTTTCAATATCATTAAATCCAAAAATTGTAAATACTAAACCCTGATTCTAAATTCGAAAAACTATAAATCATAAACTATAACACTTAAATTTTAAACCCCGAACAAAAAAAACCCTAAATTTTAAATCTTAAACATTGTTAAAGGGGAAAATTGGTATTTTAAAACTAAATTAGGGTTAACGTCCTTTTAGTATAAGTATAGGGAGATTTATGTATTTCACCCATTCCATTCTCTAGCTATAAGCTCTCTATAAATTCTTATTTCATTATAATTAGAGTTTTAATTGATGTTATGAAATATTTTATTTTTCATGAAATGTTGGTTAGCTAATATAAATTATAAAAAATACTCATCATCTGAACTTATAGGATAAGTTAGATGACAAATACTTGAGAGAATATTATTTTACTAATTCCAAAAATTACATCTTATTCATCAATTTCTAAAGTTAATGGACATAATTGCAATGAAATAAAATTTCATAATTTTAATTCTTTATTTGAAAAAAAATCAAGGATTTTCATATATATCTGGAATACCATCAGGCATCAACAATGCAACTTTTTAGATACATAAATTGTGTGTGTGTGTGTGTGTATATATATATATATATGTATTTTTTTCTTTTAAGTTTTTTTTTAATTTAATTTTTATGTTGTCAAGTTCTTATGTATGTGTATAAATTTCGTATAATTGTTATGTATATATATAAAATCTTTCCCTTAAATTATCTAATAATGACTTAAACCATACAAAATTTACATACATACTGGACATTTTTTTTATGGACAAAAGCCTCTTTCTTCACATAGTTTTCATTAAATTCTCAGTCTCAGATTCCATCCCTTAATTATATTTAACCAGGCCCTGCAGTTCCGTTTCACTATATTTCCAGCGTTTGTAGGGCGAAGTAAGATCCAGAGAGCCGACAGAGTTCTCATACTTGGGCGGTTAATTTCATTCTTTTTACGCAAGTTGACAACCAAACGCAAAATGTCATGTTACACGCTTTAAAAGAGAGTAGATATAAAGTCTAAGATTTTAGTGGTTCAATCCCATATTGGATATAAAAAGAAATATCATTAAGCCCATGAGAGATGGCGGCACACCTCAATAAACTGATTTTACGAGAAAAAAAATAATGACCACTTTACACAAAACAGATGGCTTTGTAAAACCATCGAGCCAAACATAAATTTACATAATAGAAGCAATATAAATTTACATAATAGAAGCAATAGATCTGTTCATGGACCGAGCAATCTGTTGAAACCCACAAATGAGCCCAAATTTTTAGTGAGCTCGGACAAAAAAAAGCCCAATAAAAGGGTTTGGACAAAAATAACCCCTATGACTTTTCAGGCCAAGTTCGAAATTTACCCATAAAGAGAACTAGGTCCAGCCTAATCCGAGCATAATTAAAGTATTAAATTTGTTATATATTTTACTAAATATAATTTTAATATATGTATTTAAAACACTATTCATTAATAAACACTATGTATGAAAAATTGACATGCAAAGTTTGAAAAATCAAATTAAACTTTAAACAAATAAAAGAAATTAAAAATAAAAGAGAATTAAAATGCAAAAAAGGGGTCGGGCTTGTGCAAAATATGTAAAACAGACTTGGGCTAATATTCAAATCCGAATGATCAAGTTTGGGTTTGTATGTAACCTGTTAATATATAACCTAAGCCCAATCTGAGATCGATTTGACCTGACCTATGAACACCTCTTAAGTAGTTAAGAGCAATCTGCTTAGGAAGTGATAGCTTGAAATTTTTCGGGCTAAGGGAAGTGGGTGAAAAGGGTTTGGTGGTTTCAACTATCAATTCCATAGCCATCTTTGCATTTGGTTTTTCAGTCATTTACATGGAAACTTTTAGCTGATACCCAGTTGTTTGAAGGAAGGGATGCCAGACCTGTTCAAGGGTCGGGCTACCTGCTCAAGCTCGAAGGCCAGCCGATATTTGGTCGGGCTTGGACAAAAATATCTGATGCAATAACCGGGCTTGGACAAAATTTTTAGACCCATTTAAAAATGGGCTGGGGCCCGAGCTTAGCCTTTCAAAGCCCGAGCGGGGCCGGGTCGGCTTGACCCGATATTAATATATTATATTATTTTTTATATATTTATTTAGCATAATATAATTTTATATATATAAAAAACATTATTGATTAATAAACATGATTATAAATATTTAATATGAAAATTGACATATAAATTTTGACAAATTAAATTAAAATTTAAAGGAAATAAATAATAAAAACAAATAATTAATTAATTAAAAATTTTTAAAAAAAATAAATAAAATTATATTTGGACGGACCAGGCTCTGACTTGGGCTTATAGCACAAAAATGAAAACAGATTTGGACAAAAAATCAGACCCAAATTTACGAGCCAGACCGGATTTGAGCATAAACTAAATCTCTTATTACCTGTCATTGGGCCGGCCCATGATCAAGTATTGATGCCAAATATGTAGCTCTTCCATTTGTATATTCCAAGTTGCCCAAAGTCTGTCCACTTGGCTGAAGAAATTGCTAAACCACCAGGGATTACGATTACATTGATGGGAAAGCAAGCCTCAAAATTTATATGGATAATGATTCTATATATCGTCGGTGGAGTTCTTTTTTACTTCATAAGCAGTGTTAAAATCATTATACATATCTTATAAAAATATTTAAAAAAATAAAAAATAAATAAAATATGACATGTGTCATAATCTTTATTCCGCCTGTAAAGTAAAAAAACTCCACCAACGGTATATGAAATAATTATCCAAATTATATTAGTATAACTTCAACTGCCGTAGAAGCTTGATTTATGTATCACATTATCAAATGAATTTCTTTTTAGCTATTCTGAATGTTAAGTGTTACATTGAACATTTCAAAGTCAAAACCATTTGTCCCTTCCCAATCTCCATCTCTAAGTTTCCAAGATCTGTTTATTAGCAACGGGAAAGACTCTGTCCATAGCCTTGTTGGGCTGTTAATGAGTCGGACCTGGCTAATTCCGAACCAAACTAAATCGGTTCCGACCCATTAATGAATAGAAATGGTTTGACTCGGTTTAAATACCGGGTTGAGCCTGAAAAGGCTCATAAACCAAGCTATTAACTTTTTCTTAAATTTTTTTTATACTTTTTGAACTATACTTTTTTAAAATTTTTCAAAATTTCATTATTAATTTTAATAAAAATAATGACTTATTTAATATTTTTTATCTATTAAAGTTATTGTAATAAAGATAAAGTTATTATCTAATAAAACTATTATAACTTGTTTAATAAAATTATTGTAATAAAGATAATAAAGATAAAGTTATTATTATAATAAATAAAGATATTACAATAAAGTTATTATAACTTATTTAAGAAGTTATTATTTTAAAAAATTATAATATTTTTAAGTTTTTTAAATTTGTTTTGATAAAGTTAAACTTATTTATTACATTTGAAATACAATTAAATTTATCATTTATCATTTGAAATATAATTAAACTAGTCATTTATATTTAAAATATTTATTCATTTATCATTTTTCTTTTAAAAAAAAAACATATTTATTTATTATGTTTTTAAATTATTTATTCATTTTGTATTTTAAATAATTATTCATTTTCTAAACTTATAACATTAAATTAGTATTTAACAATAATAATAAATGAAAACAATAAATTTTATAAGAACAAGTTTAAAAAATAAAAAATATTAACTGAACCAAGCTTTTACCATACCGGCTGGGCCCTTAACAAGCCCGGTTCAAAATCTGCAAAACCAGTCCTATTCAATCTAAGGCCCAATTAGGCCGGTCTCAAAATCGATTCTACCAGCAGTTTCGAATCCGGGCCAGACTATACCAGGCTGATTCGAAACCCGTCCCAAATGCCCGTTAAGCACCTATCTGTCATGCTGGGAATTTATTAATTTGGAAAAGAATTTGCAGATCAACACTCCTGCTTATTCAATACTCATGTTTAGTAACAATTTCCCTTTTCCTTAGCTCCTTTCTCCGCTTTATATCTCTCTATTTTCCTACCCCTTGTCTTCCACTGTTTTCTGCAACACTCAGCACTTCGTCACACTTCAAGGGCTTGCTTGAATCTTCTTCTGCACATCCGTTTTACTTGTATGCAATGCTATTTCTCCCTAGTACACAACTCCATTCATTCCATTAAAGCCAAAAGGAATTACATTAATGATATGCACCTAAACGTTCTAGGCTGACCATAGTCTGCTGGCATTACAATAATTAAACAATTATGTCGCATATAATCATACTAGTCACACACACACACACATATATATATATATAATGACAACTCAATGCACATGACTCTCACATTGTGATATCTAAGAAAGGTCATATGCACGCAGCTTTCTCTCTACATTAATAGGGAAGCTGTTTCCACTTGAACCCCTAACCTCCGAATCACAAATGAACAGCTTTTACCGATGCATCTACTAGTCACATGAGTGAGAGAGAGAATTGCAGGAGATAAAATAAAACACTAAGCTCCAATTAAACCCATCCCAATTTATAAATATTTGTATTAACAGAGACACACCAACAAAAGGTAAGCATATTATACATACATGTAAGAAATGAGATCAAGCTGCTCCAGAAGTGAATTGAGTGAGGAACCATGAAAATCAAAGATTAACAACATAAATTACCTGTGATTGTTGATCCTTCGTATAATTCTCTAAAACATCAACCATAAGAATAGTAAAAATACTAGTTCCTTCTACTCCATCCTAAAAGGTAGAGAGCAGCTGCTAACTTCTATCTGCTTAGTATGAGCACCGGAGACACAGGACTTCATTGCCGTAAAGAGATCTTCTTGACAGCCAACTCAAAGATTTCGGGTGCAAAAAGATGTCAATTCATGAGTAATCAACTTCTCTAAGCACTTGAATCATCTCGTGGCTGCAGCAACCAAAAAAAAAATTGACGATTGACTGGAGTCAGGTCAATCCACAATGGTGTTCATGATGTTCGTGAGGCTACAATACGAGGAGCAAGAACTGCTTCACCGTTAGCACCTTTTGATACAGCAATCTCTTCTAAGCGCTTCCAGGTAGCTTCGTGTTTCATTTTGATCTCTTCCAGCTTTTCTTCATCTTCTTGAAACTTGTTCGAGCACTCCTCAAATAGTTCAGGATCAATATCAGAAAAAATCTTGTGAACATTAAGTGTCAAGCTCTGGACCACCTGATTCCAGTGGTTATGCCCATTTTTCTCCAAGGCAGGGAATATAATAGGCAGTACAACTCTGCGGTTTTGTCTAATTAAGTTCTCAATGTGCTCATTATTCCACAAGTACAAAGCCCTCTCTGCTACCTGTAAAAGCAAGCATCAGTGATCTGAAATTCAAGAAAACCACAGCATATATACCTAAGCAAATATTACAGCAGAGACAAAATATGATCCTATCTACTTATATCATGACTGAAAGATTCAAATCTCATACTGGAAACTTGAATTTTATACAAAACCATACCAACAAAATTCCTGTATACGACGGAAAAAAGAATCTTTGATATTAAATTTTCAATGACTTGTAAAAGGGAATAAGTGCTGCCTCCTGATTAATTAATATGACATTATCGTCCTCTATGTGACATGGAACAGATATACATGGCCCAATTTCTTCCGCTGAAGCCATTATGGAAACCAAATGTATCCTAATGATTGCTTTTACATGGTAAAACCATGACTTAAGAGCATTATTCATTGAATTATATTATCATAGCAATACCAATGCACGTAACTGAACACTAGAACAAAGAAAGAGGACATGTACATGTTATTATTCATTTGAGTACGTGTTAAAGTGCTCCAACATGCATACAGCTCGGCGTCGAAGCCAATGCCAAAATGAAATAACAATATAGCCCTCAAGCATCCCTAAGCATTTAATAGGTGTTAGAAAATCATCACACACACGTGCAGCCCAAGTTCTACAAACAACCCAATAACTTGTTAAACCTCTGAATGTTAGTATGTTAAAAACTTCAGGCACAAAACATGCTGCATCATTCCTGCCAACAGTAAAAGCAATTTTCACCACTAAACCTGAGTAGCAAGAAAACAAATTTACACTTTTAATGAGCCAAATTATGAAACTTGACCAGAATTTAATTTTTGAATAAATTCAATGAATATATAAGCAATACCAACATCGGAAACCATCAATAGCATATTAGCTGCCATGATGCCATCACTATTGAGAGCCAACTATTGCAACCGAACAACTACCACACTGCCATAACCGCAGACTATTAACTATACCAAGACACCCACTACCACAGCTGCATTAGCGCCTAAAACACCATCAAATTCATCATGATTACTACGCTGCTACCAACTCAGGTTCCAGTATATCAACTCATTTTGAAATCGACCAATGCTTTTCAACCATCATCTCAACTACAGGATTGCGCAACCAATGCAAAATCTGAAAACAATGCTTTCATACCTCTGCTTTGATCCACCTGCTCTCTAATACGATTCTCAAGTTTCCATGTTAAAGATAGCTAGATAGGAAATTCAAATTGTGGAACAAAGAGGACTGCTATGGAAAACATTCAATGTTGCCACAAACCTACAAAAGTGCGGAAGCACAGCAATACATATGTTCACAGATGTATAAACTATTGATGCACAGCCAGGACATCAAACATTTTCCATCTTCAAGCCAATAAATATCAATGGAATTTCACAGCATGTTCAGTAGCTAATTCAGCTCAATACAAATTTTACAAAACTAAGCCAATAAGAAACTAGCTATCATAAAGAACCAAAAATTAGCACCTTGACATTTGATTTCCATGGTCAAAACATCCATCAGAATATTATTATGATCACTAGCAACAAGAATTACATATGAAGTAATTTTAGACTTTCTCTAGAGCAAGAAAATCCTCAGGCTTAGGAACAGAAACCAGAAAATTTAGTTTAGTCTATTATAACATCATCATACCAGCTTATCAAAAAAACCTTCATCATACCAGACTAGATAAAGCTCAACCAGCAAGGGTTTGGTGGTTCCCATAAGCTCAACCATATAGACTTGTGTAAAAAAGAGAGCAGCACAGAAAGATCATTGGCAATTAATGGATTTAATTTGCTAACATATAGCCCATCCTCATATTCATATGATTCAGGAGTGGACTGATAAAATAAATCATTGGAGTGGTTTGATACAAATTACAATAAAATGAAAGAAGTAAACTATCATCTTCAGGTTTGAAAGAAAGATGATCAAAGAGGACCCTTCTTCACAACAAAAGGAAAAATAATAATAAGAGAGAGTGAGAGGAAACAACCGCCACTTCCCTCCATTTAATGTATTTAAAGAAGTCAAAGAGTGTCTTCAAGGTTAATAAAATATTAGCAGGGTAGAGAACCATGATATAAACAACTAGACAGACGAAACATTTTGCAAGGGCATTTCACACAATAAGGAATGAAAAGAAATTTGAAAAGTTAATGGCTTATCACCTGAAAGTGTAAACTGCTCAAACAATGTGCAATTTGTCGGAACAAGGGTACCATACATCTCTGAAATTCAGCAGGCTGAGTAATTTCCAAAGTTTCTTCCAGCTCACTAAGGAACATCACTTCCTTTGAACTATTGGTAATTGGCCAGTACTTCAATAATCCCCTTATAACAGTATCAGCCAGTTTGCAGTCTTTCTCAACAAACTGTGTAATGCAGTATGATAACTGCTGATGGTACATTGGCAAGCATTTCGGTTTGTGAAGGGGTATTAGTGCACGAACAAGGAACAACTTGTGTTCTTCTTTGAGTGGCAGAGCAAACCCATTGATTATACTTCCCAATACCTCTAAAAGCTCAGCAATCCCATTATGCTTCTCCGTTTCAAAGATAAAACGGAAGAAGATGTTGTTAATACCTTTCCTGATAAATGGGCGATGCACCATAAACTTGCCGTAGATACGATGGAGAATTGTTTTTAGATACTCCCTCTCCCTTGGATCTTCAGAATCAAAGAGATCCAATAATTTGAGGACAAAAGAATGATCAATGTACCTCTTAGCCAACTTTGCATCTGTTTCAGGAGAAGCAACAAATCTCAGAAGGAATTCATATACAATTTGCAAGTGAGACCATGCAGGGTCCATCAATGGCTCTTCCTCCTCCAAATCGAATCCTTCTAGCACCTTGTTTTCACGAGGCTGTGGGGTAAAGGATCTAAACAAGTTGAGATACACCATCTTTACAGCTTCTTGCATGACAGTTTCAGCAAATTTGCCATTTGCAGAATTGACATAATCCACAAGTTCAAGTAATGTCTGCCGCTTGATGTCTTTCTCCTTCAAGTTCTTCATTGGATCAGTGAAATCAAACACAACACAACACAAATTCAGCTTTCTATGAAACAAGTTTTGCTTCTCAGAGTTAGGAACATCCTTAAATCCAGGTAATGCTTCATACGGAGCAGTCACCGAATTCACATTCAGTTTTTGATTGACAACTTGGGCAAGCTTACTTCCATGGTTGTATCCCAAACCAGAAGAAGCATTAGGGCCATAAAGAGGCGCACTGTCAATTACCAGCCTATGATTACCCACAATATCACTGCTTCTTGAGTTGGAGGAATTACTCAGAGGAGCAGATGAACCCCCAAATTCACGATTCTCAGACGACTTAGATGGCTTTCGAGGAAGCCTGCCAAGTATCTGCTTGATCATATCTCAAAACAAAGAAAGAATGAAATCCACAATGAACCCAACTACGCTCAATTTCCTTTACAGAAGAACCAGTCCATTAAAAGATGGGAACCACAACGTCACAATCATGGAAGACAACCCGACACAGAATTCATTCCGAGCCAGGAAACAGATGGAATCAACCGTATAAACTAAATCCCAGGTGTAGAAACCCCTATCCGGATTAAAATTTGACAAGCCCCAAAAGCATCTGTCAAAGCAAAAACTCTTGCTTTTACCAATTATCCTATACTAAAATTAACAGCTTTCCCTACTCTATAGAATGACAAAACAGAAAGACAACACCTTTTGACTTAAATTCAGCTGAAATTAAACAAAAACAGAAAAATCCCACTTAAAACTGGAAGCCAAACTACAAACTTTTAAGAATTAAAAATATACAAAAAAAGAAAACAAAAGCCCCTTGGTTCTACTTCGTTCTCTGTTACCTCTTCTTCCGAAATCCCCAGCCAAAGTCAGTTGAGTCAAATTATGACAGGATCTGGGTTTCATCAAAAACAGCAAAGTAGCATCAATCATGGATACTATGAAGCAAAAAGAAAAAGGAACATAAACTAAAACAGATTATTACATAACATAACAACAACAAAAAACAAACACAACATAAAAGACAAAAGCAACCCAGAAGAGAGGAGAGCCTTCGAAACTTACAGAAAACTAATAACTTGACACAGAAGTTGAGCACAAGATTAGAAAAAAGCTTTAGAATTTCCCTTTTTTTAACTTTCTTTTCTTTCTGTGTTTACTTTGGGCCAAGGGAGAAAAAAAGAGAGAACATAGTGACCAAAAGGCAGCCCTTTGATACAAGACGCTTGCTTCACTAAGAACATTTAAAAATATATAAAAAATAAAAGGTTTGACAAAAGATAAAAAAGTCTGTCCTCTCTGTCTTTCTATATTCTCTCAAATACTAACAATTTGGATAATTAATTAATAAAATAAAAAATAAAACCAGCTAAACAAAGATTTTATTTCTTAATCTTTGATAACTTAATTTATGGTATGATGTTATGTTGAATGTGTTTTTATCTGGATGAACGCTTTTTGCATTTCTGCTACCATAAACAACTGTACCACACGGTTTCAAGATTGAACCATAACCTTTTTCTTTTTTTTTTTACATATATTCAATAAATTTTTCATCTTATCAATGTCTATTAGATCAAGTGAAAAGAAGTCATTGTCTTTTAAGTAAGATTTCGAGTTCAAATCTTATGAATGAAAAAATCAGTATTGAGAGAACTCTTTTCGTATCAAGTCTGATTATAACTCAATATCAAATTAATCGAAACTCAAAATAACTTTCAAATACTAAAGATTTCAATTAAAAAAATTTCGGCGTCTTATAAGAAAACAAAATAAAGTGTTGCTTTTTTTTTTTTTTTGCTTTTGGTTATTGAAAGTTTTCAAGGAAAGAAAAAAGGTTAATAAATTACTTATGATAGATTGTATCTTTCTTGCCACATGTTTAATGTTTACCTGTTAAAAAACAAACCAAACAAATCCGAAATGAGAACAGAAATTCTTACAAAGCACATCAGTTAGGCAATCATTGGACTTCAATTTTTTTAAGAGGATATGTTAAAGATTATGCTTTCTTAACTGAACTAACATATTTCTTAAATGCCATATATACTCTTATTATTTGAGAGTAGGAGAGAATAATCCAACTATCCAAGTCTCCAACCTAAGAATTGAATATGGTTTAAGTATTTCTTTATTAAAACAAAGTCAATATAAGACAAGCACTTCAATCTCCAAAAAGGAAAAACAAGGCACGATCAATTAAGCACTTGGCAGAACTTCAAACAACTTTGTTGATTTTTATTACCGACCAACTCGTAAAAGGGTGTCATGCTGTCCTGTTAATCAGAAATGATATCTCAAGTCCAGCAGGAGTTGAAAGTATGACAATTCATAAACCTTAATCAACGAAAACTTTGTTGGCTTTTTCCCTCAATTTACAAGCATTCATAATACACAGTTTCGATTGTTTAGATGATTTTAAGAGGCGTTTGCTCATGGAAGAAATTACTTTTATGTTTTTTTTAAATCACGAAATATTTTTATACCACATTTAATATAAAATTAATTTTCGTCTTTTGTAAAATGAAAAGACTTGGAGAAATAAGAACATTCAAATTCAATCATTAAAGGCATCGGTGTTCAATGGGGCCCCCGCTCATGTGAGTCGGTGACTGGTCATGGGCGAGGTGGGGTTGACACGGCCCGTGTGGGTCAGCAAGCGCAATTGGTCATCCCAGTCCCACGCACGCGTAAAAGTTGCTGGCCTGCTGGTGGAAGAGGCCCTGATTGGAGCAGAGCCCAAATTGCCTAATCCAAGCCATGTTCAACTAGTCTAAGTTGAAGCTCGGTGGGGTTGAGCTAGGCAGGGGCCAAGGGGGGAGTAAAGTGTTGCACTAAATTTTGTGTAAATCAGACGCTATCAAGCTGAGGCTGAGGAATCAACAATAACTCTTAGTGTGCAAAAAGCCAGGGAAGAAAGCCCTGGTTACTTGCTTTTCTCGATTTTCTGACAATGGAAAGTTTGTAAGAAAAATGTTCATGTCCAAGATGGAGATGGCTGCCCTGATGATTGGGATTTGGCAATAATCAGTATTTAATAACCCCTTAGTGGAGTAGTAGCACAGCAGCAGTTGCTGGAGTGGTGCCGAAAGACGTCAAAAAATTAATGCACGAAGAAAAATGGAGCAGTTGCGTTAGACCTTTTAAAGCGTAGACCTGTCAGCTGTCAATTGGCCATGCAAAGCCGAACAAACAACACAGTGCATAATGAAAGTAGGGTTCAGTAATCAATTCAAGACCCAAGTTATTACTTATAATCCTTTTTAACCTCTTTTTTCTCCAAAGAGTGATACAATGATGCTAAGTTATGCTCATCATCACATAGTTAATTAAGTGCACCAGTAGGCAAAGTGCTAAGCATGCAAAGCAGCCTTAAATCATTGCCTCGATTTTTTTTTTTTTAACTTTTACTAAGCTTAGCATGATATTCTTAGTACATATAGATAACAAACTCAGAATGACGTTAATAAAAGTGATTAACAATGAACACATACTATCAGCCTGACTTTTTTTTTCTTATTTTCCTCCCTTCACCATTGACAGAGTGTTAATGGATATGTAATTTGATGCTAAGTTGCTAACCAAGAAGTACATGGGTAGGACAAGTTCAAGAATAAATAGATGAATTTATTCTCGGATTCCTTGTCAGTAACAGACAGAAAGTTGACAATATTCCAGTTCCACCACCCAGACAAGGCTGATGGTACTTCCATCTCAATAGAAAATCTGATACTATTAAAGTACCAAAATCCCTATCTATCTCTAACCTGATGAGCCATTAGCATTTGCTTTGTGGGGAACGCGCACTGCTTCACTACCAGAAGCTTTCTTTTCGGCAAGTTCTTCTAAACGTTTCCATGTAGTTTCACGTCTCACTTTAATCTCATCTTCCTTTGATTCATCTTCCTGAAACTTAAGCAAGCATTTGTCGAACAGCTCCGGATCAAGATCATAGAAGATTTTGCGGACATTTAAAGTCAAGCTATGTACTGCCTGATTCCAGTGATTTCTAGCATTTTTCTCCAAGGCAGGGAAAATAATGGGCAGTATGACCTGGCGGTTTTGAACTATTAAGTTCTCAATGTGATCATTGTTCCACAAAAACAAAGCTCGCTCAGCGACCTAAGAAGCAAAGGAAGAAAAAATCAACACTTGCGTAACAATGTTCAGGGATCAAGGAAAATTTCATTAGTTCCATGAGACCCCAATGGATAGAACCGATCATCTAGCAAGGTAATATCACCCACCCACACCTATTTGTCATGAATACTACAAGGTTTTATGCATAATAGCAGCAACTATTTTTAAAGTATGCCACCTATATTTGTCATACAAAAGCACATATAGTTCAATTAGCGCATGCTGCATCTTCCAATATACATTAAAGTTTGTTTTGTAGGCAACATGAATTCAACAAAATAAATATTAAATGAAATTAGGAATTCAGCACCTATTACCCTAGGTTGTGGAACTGTAGGTCTATAGAGAATTCTTGGAAAGAAGATGCATGTAGCTAATAGAATATTAACAAGGTCAAGTAACAACACTTTAAAGGGTAAAGGCGTAAAAGCCAACTCACTCCAACAAAATTGAACGTCGTAATCTCATTTCGGCATGTCTCAAAACAATCTCCTCTTCCCTTTTAGTTGTGGGATTCAATTATCCCAAACACTGTGAAAGTGCGATGAAACTTGTTTCAAGTTTTAGGAAGACGAGAAATTTCCAGGATTTCAAATTCTTTCATAGCAAACAAAATTATTGATGCAGAAATATTATAAAATAAAGTTGTTCAAAGCCTTGACTTCAGCCATATGGAGGATACCAATGGCAGGTGATATAGCATGGATAGACTAGTACATTCGAGATGGCATTATCCATAATATCAGTTAAAAAAAAAAAAAGAGGAAGCAAAATCAGCATCAATGGAATGGCATATTTAAGGAAGCTCAGCTTAGGAAGAGATGGAAAACATAAAAAATCTCCTATGGTCAAAAGCCATGATTAACTAAAGAGCTGAGTTAATAAAAAAAAAAAGGTGCCACATGGGTAACCATAATAATTCTGCCGTAGCTCTATTGCTGCACCCTCATTTTATTGCATCAACATACATTAAATAAGTGTCAGACCAAAAATTATTCCTAACTACAAAACAATTTTAAATAAGTGAACAAAAAGGTGTTTTAGTTATAGATATTTGACCTTTCTGAGCAATTGCAGCTTGCCAATATGGCCATTGAACATTAAAGCACTCAAAAACGGGAAAAACAGGTATGAAAATTATTCGAATTAGCCGAAAGATGTTGCTTTCAAAACCATTTTAAAGTCCATAAAACTTGTAAGTCATATAAGTGTTGAGCAACCATTTAAAATCCCGAGCCACACTGCCATTCCTTTTCATACCACTACATTTATTTGTTAATTTCATCAGGCAAACATCATGAAAATACAACTGAAAATAACATTTCATAGAGCCTTGACATTAGCTAATCCCAAATTTCTGGGAATCACTCAACCATTTATGAGTCTACAGTGAGGTACTCTGTCTAAACAGTATATTTCCACAATACAAACTTGACACTAAAGAAAATGGCACTTAACATACAAAAGGGAATAAAAATTAAACAATGCTCAACTTTCCGACCTACAACTCTATCATAAATAGTCAACTTTGTGCTGCTCTAACATCATTAGACAAATTCAAACCACCTATTGGAGATCGATCACACAATCAATCACCCATATCATCCTTTAACATTTACTTATCTTTAAGTTACAGATTCTAGGTAAAAAATGAGATCATTTCACGCAAATGGTAATGAAATGCAAGCTGGTCGATAGTAAATAAAATTTTAGTAGGCAGTACGGCAGTAGACCTGAATTTGAATCACACACAGCCTTCCATGTTACAAATTGATGAGTTCAAATAATCCTAGAAATTTGTGCAATATGGGAGGACTGAAATGAGAGACATTGAGGAGGAGGAGGGGGAAGGGTGCAGTAAAAGCAGTGGCATAAAGGATAAAACAATAAGGAAAAAAGGTCTAAGAATGCCACAAAGTTACATACAAAATGAATCCAAATTATGGGATGCATGATGCATTCAATATTAAGTAAAGACAATAATCTCTCCAAGTACAAGGTATGAAATAAACAAAATTAAAATATCATCCATGTAAAATTGAAAGATGTTTAAAAAAGTAGCCTTTTGCATCTAAACAGACAAGAACTAAAGGCAAAGCAAAACACAACTTTCCAAAACTACTCACCTGGAAGTGCAAACTGTTCAAACAACGAGCAATTTGGCGAAATAAGGGCACCATGCAGCGCTGGAATTCTGATGGCTGAGTTACTTCTAAAACTTCCTCCAATTCATTTAGGAACATGACTTCCTTTGAACTATTTGTGATGGGCCAGTACTTTAATAACCCCCTAACGACAGTATCAGCAAGCTTGCAATCTTTCTCCACAAACTGTGTAATGCAGTAAGATAACTGCTGATGATACATCGCTAAGCATTTTGGTTTATGCAAGGGAATTAGTGCCCGAACAAGGAACACTTTATGTTCTTCTTTCAGTGGCAGAGCAAACCCATTAATAATACTGCCCAAAATTTCTAGAAGTTCAGCAATACCATTATGTTTCTCAGTCTCAAAAATAAAACGGAAAAAAATGTTGTTTATAGCTTTCCTAATGAATGGCCGATGCACCATGAATTTACCATACATGCGATGAAGAATTGTTTTCAAATATTCCCTTTCTCTAGGATCTTCAGAATCAAATAAGTCAAGCAACTTAGTTATGAAGGATTGATCAACATATCTTTTGGCCAATTTTGCATCAGTCTCAGGTGAGGCTACAAACCTCAAAAGAAACTCATATACAATTTGCAAGTGTGGCCAAGCAGGATCTGTTGAAGGTTCCTCTTCTTCCAAATCAAGGCCTTCTACAACTTTATTCTCACGTGGTTGGGGTGTAAGGCTCCTAAACAAGTTTGCAGATACCATTTTCACAATCTCTTGGAGAACAGCATCCGAGAATTTCCCATTAGCAGAAGTCACATGCTCCACAAGCTCTAACAATGTCTGTCGCTTGATCTCCTTTTCTCTGAGGTTCTTGGTAGGGTCAGTGAAATCAAACACAACGCAACACAAGCTAAGCTTTTTTATGAATAAGTTCTGCTTCTCTGAAGCTGGAGCATCCTCGAAAGCAGGCAATGCTTCATAAGAAGATAACACATGGTTCCCATTGGGCTTCAAATTTGCACCTTTCCATCCAACATCTGCCATAGAATCAGGTGCTGGAAAAGATGAAACACTTAAATTTCCTGACTTGCCAGTTCCTAAATCACTGCTCCTTGCGCCACCAGAAGCACTAGAATAAGTAGCACGGTTTCCACCATGTTCACGACTATCAGCTTTCTTGGACGACTTGCGGGGAAGCTTACTTAGAATCTGTTTGAGCATGATTCACCCCCCTAATACCACAATGCTGATTCCCACAACTATACTCAGAACCCGTCAAAATGCTAATCGCTAATCAGAATCCATCAACAACCGAAACCCACATTCTATATCATCTATTGAGAAAACCCAAAATCATAAGGCTCACCTCAAAATAACTTGCTATAAAAACCAAATAATTTGTGCCCAAAGGGGAACTAAAAGCCTCTACCATAAGAAAAACCAAAACCCAGCCGCCAAAACAAAATAACTAACCAAAATTTCAGATTTTCTAATCTCATCCCTCCAAAACAGAGACCCTTTTTCAGCTTCAAGCCCCTTGTCCGAAATCACCCCAACCATTTTCTCTACAACAGTACCCAATCGCAAAAATTAAAACTTTCAGGCTTAAAAAAGCAAACCCCAGAAATACAACTCACTCGAAACAAGACTTCTCTATTCTTCTACCAAGGAAAGTAGAAAAAAATAAAAGGAAGAATTTAAGTAATTTCAGCAGATTCCAGATTCGAATTTATCCACAAGATGAATTGAAACAATCAAGGGTTAAAAGAAAGTTTATTTTCTTCTCTCCCCATTAATTAAAGAAAACAAAGAAAGAAAGAAAAAACACATGCATGAAAACACAGTAAAAAATTGAGAATTAAATAAAAAAAGAAAGGCTGCTGCAACTACTTACAGAGAAAAGAATTTGAAAACTTCCATCTTGGTTTGCTCGTTGTTCTTTGCTGACTATGATTGTTATTATTTTTTATCAATGTTAATTTTCTCGTGATTTCAGTTATTCTTCGTCGATCAATCTCCAACTTTTCAAATTTTCAGCAATTTTCTTGGACTTCTTCTTTAGTAGTCAAAAGTCAAATGTAAAACAGGAACCAAAAAAACCAAAACCTGTCTTCTAACGACGTCGTTCTCGACAAAACTTTTGTCGTCTTTTTTTTTTTCATTTATTCTCGTTTCCAGATACCAATTACAATTACTCATGTATAATAAATTTTTGAAACTGGTTTTGTTGCTAAATGCAACAGCCTAAAATTGCTTTTATAATTAAAAAAAGTTTGAAATTCATAATCAATATTGAAATTGAAATGCTTTTTCTTTGATAAACTATAATCTATTTTTTAATACAAGCATAGGTATTTTTAAATTTTGTCCCAATTTTTTTGAATTATTTTAAAAATAAAAGTAAAAAGGCAAAAATTTTATTTACACTTTTTTGATGGCAAATAATTCTTTGGTTTAAAAAATTTTGCCAGGATTTGCATTGTGTAATCTTCGGCATGATTATCAAATTAAGTTCGACCATCATCCTTACGACACCACGGAGAAAAGTAATAATCCAAAAGAAAAAAATTAGAAAACAAATAAACTTAAATTTAATAAATTGTATATTTGTATCATATTTATTTTATATAAAATCATATGAAATATAAAAATTATTATATCATATTATGTTATTAAATTAATTTTTAAATTTTATCAAATTTATATATAATTTTTATTAAATTTTAATTTGCATTATTTTTTAATTTTATATTATTTTTGTATTAAATCATTATATTACGTTTAAAATTGTTTAAAGAAATTGATTATTTAGATATTTAGATATTAAGGGCACTCTTTTTTGGGGAGCGGAGAAGTTTTTTTTGGTGTAAACCATAAATATTCTTATCCGTTTTAATAGTCTGAAACTAATTCTGCTCGGGACTTCGTCATAGTTAAGGCTCATCACCTCTCTGTAAAGATATGTTTAGTGAGTCGAACCTAAAAGTTTTTCCCATAAACTTAACTTACATTGCCAATTGAGCTACAAACCTACAGCAATGCATGAAGCAAACCTAAAGTCGGGGACCCAAACCTTGGAAGTTTATAACATTGGAATTTGCAAAGTTGAAGTCCGAGACCCAAACCTACAGCAATGCATGAAGCAAACCAAGCAAAAAATATGAATTAAATTGTAATTAAAAATCTTAAAATAGAAAACTAGATAATGATAAAGTAAATCCATCAAAACCTAATTCCATGGTCCACAATCTTACAAATTTTATCAATTTCATGGAACACTAGAAAAATCCCCTGACTTAAAGTTCAAGAAATTCTATTCCCAATTACTTTTTTGCTATTCACAACCTTTTTTTTTACTAAAACACAAATAATAAAATAATTTTATTATCTTCATGAAAATTTAATTCCCAAATTTTTCATATTTTCTCAAAAGTGGACTTTTGAGAAGCATGAAAGTTATCCGAAAGTTGACTTTCAAGAAACATGAAAATTATTCCAAGTATTTCTGTGCATTATGTTTTTCAATACAATTTTTGTACTTTCAATATTATGTTAGTGTTTTATTGGTGTACCTAGCTATCAAAGTCAAAAAAACAATCTTAACATAAGATATTTTGTTGGAATGAAATTTTCTATCCCTACTAAGGGTTTAATTATCCATCGGCCCTTACCTTTTCAATGAGCCATTAGATAGGCATTCCATTTTAAATATTCTTGACTACTAAACCTACTTTTCGAATATTGATATGTGTAATAGACAATCTATCTTATTGAATCATTCCCATACGGAATTATAAACTTATTTGGATTAGTAATCCATGCTAAATCTTCACTTCCATTTGGTGCAACTAAAAGCAACCTCCCTTCACCCAAGTCTAATAAATATTGGCTAAAATTTGTTATTGAACTACATGAAGGATTGCTTAGTGTCATAGTAATTGAGAGAGTAAATAAATGAAATAGTCTCAATTATCAGATTTAGGATTCTAGCAAACACAATGTCACTTCTGCTACCTCAAAGAACCACTAGCAATATTTGTTTGAAATCACCACCTAATGGTTTTCCCCCAGAAAATCTTTTGATCAGAATTGGGATCATTCAAATGCATAAGATCTCGTAACAAACGATCAACAACTTCAACTATATGTCTGTTTATCATTGAAGGTTTATCCCATATGATCAAATTTTCCCTGCAAACTATTCAGCAACTGAACTCCCCTTGTTTAACATCACAACATAGATCTTTGTCGAACTTTAAAGGTATTTAGAATCTGAAGTGTGTTGTTCTCCTTCCATGCAATGATAAAGCAATAATTGTTGAAAATACAACTACAATAATGATTTTACCTTAAGATTGAATCTTAGTAATAATTGTTCTTCATAAATAAGTATTCCTAATACCCTCACTTCCATAAACGAAAAAAATATACCACAACATTCCTTATAGATCAAACAACAACATCTTTTACAACTTTTTGGTCACTATGAAACCAATCATATAGTAGATTATGATCCCATAATAATGCATCTCTATCATAATTCATTTCTTCCAAAACAAAGAAATTGAGTTCATTGTTGATTGACATCAAATTTGGGTAAGGAAGAGTCCTAAACTCCCTTAATGATCTTCTAGTTTTGTTCATTATTTTCTTGATCTCAAATAAAGTATAGTTGTATAATTGTTCAAGACTTAAATTTCGCCTAGGTTGTCATATATCCTTCTTTGTCGATATAAAATATCATCGAAAAATAGCTTCCAATTCTTATTCCATAGCTCAACCTATTCTGTGATTTCATACAACAAAAGAATAGTGACAAACAGGTCACATTATTGATGTCTGGCTACACAGATAGATGTTTTATGTAATGTTTCATGCCAATTATGATTACCTTTAAGCAATCTCAATGCTTTACAAGCATCTTTGTAAGTTGGATAAACAAGTCCGTCAACTATCCTTATATCTTTAAAGGATTTAACACCTTTTACGATGTTAAGCAATATCCTTTGAAAATATTTCTCGTAAGAAGATGGATAAAATAGTCTGTAGATACGGAAAATGGTGATTCATAATAAGGCACTTTATCCAAAAGACTGCCTGTAGGCTATGTTCTAAAAGAGATAGATTTTGGATAAGGGTACTAAAATCGAAATATGGAATTTTTGGGGATATTATTGGGGCTATTTGTAAGAATGAGGTGAAAGGGCAATGGTCATATACATGGAAGGGATTGGTGCAAGGGTGTAAATTCTTATATTCTGGGCTAAAGTGGAGGATAGGCTCCGATAATTCAGTCTCCTTTTGGTCTAACTGCTGGTGGGATCATCCTATTATTAAACAACTTGGAGATGTGCCTGATGATATTGAGGCCAATGAAAGGGTAAGTAGGTACATCTTGCATGAAGGAGGGTGGAATGCTAAATTAATTCTTTCTCGTCTACTATTGGATTTGGCTCTCCAAGTTCTAGGTACTCCTCTACCAAAGATTAAAACAATTGAAGATCGTTGGATTTGGAAGTTCACTGCAAATGGTCAATTTACTACCAGGTCTGCATACAGAAGCCTTATTGTTGAGGGTGATGTAGGGAATAATTTGGGCTGTAAATGGAAACAGTTAGGGAGATTGCCAACACCTCAATGCTAGCTTCATTTCCTGTGGTTGGTGAAAAGAGATAGGCTGCTAACTAACCGATTACAGTATAGTTGGGGAATGGCATCATCACCAGTTTATGAGTTGTGTAAGAGCATGGTAGAGTCAACTCTGCATGTCCTACGCGATTGCCACAAAGCAAAACAAGTTTGGGATCTTTTGTTGAGTCCTAAGCAAGGTGCTGAGTACTTTACTTGGTCACTAGAGGATTGGCTTGAACATAATTTGGACAGGGAGGCCAAGGTTGTTAATGATAAAAGGGAATGGAGATGCGTCTTTATCTATGTAATATGGTGACTGTGGACTCAAAGATGCAATATTGTCTTCAAATCTGATGCTTTTCATGAGGTAGATGCTGCTAAACTAGTGGCATTTACTTGGGATGGAGCGGAGGAATTAACTTGCCTATTTTGGAAGCGAGTTGGAACAAAGAATACTTCAGTTGAGGTAAGTGTTGACACCTAATTTTGTCATAATATTATTAATATTATTATTTGTATTTATTTTTATTTCTATTATTTATATTATTATTATTATTATTATTATTATTGTTTTTATTTTATTTTTTTATTTTTATTTTTATTTTTATTTTTATTTTTATTTTTTATTTTATTTTGTTTTTTGTCCAATCTACTGTCCCCATCTATCAGCCAGTCTGCCACAGTCCCCAGGCAGTCCCATCCCCGCCGGTCACCTACTCTGCAGTCTAACCCATCTACACCAAAACCCTTATACCAGTCCTTCCTACAAGAACCCTCTGCTCACGAACCCAAAGGGGGGATTCCAGACAGAGGCCATTTCCCCTTACAACCCGAAACCCTTACCACCCAAGACCCGAGGACCCAAGCTTCAACTACTCACGCTTAGCCCTCACCAGCAACGACTCTACCCTAAACCGAGACTACCGTGAGCCCCTGCACCACCCCACTCACCGTCAAACCACAACAAACCAACAACCATCATCATCCCATCAACAAACATCAACCAAAACAGAGAAAAACAAAAAAAAGGGGAAGGTAGCTTCGGTTTTCGTCAGATCTGGGGCTTAGGGGAACTTTCGAGTGAAACCAAGGCCAGATCTGGGTAGAGGAAGGAGAGAGGAACATTTTTGAGGTTTCGGGAAGGTCCCCGTCGACCGGAGTGCGGCGGCGGACGGCGGAGGACGGCGGTCCGGTAGCAGCCGGAAATCGCCTGGGGAAAGCCTCTGTAGGCTTTGATCTTTTTTTTAGAAAAAGAGAAGAAAATGTGTTAAAAAAAAGGGTTAGCTTTTATAGAAAAAAAAAGGGTTAGCTTTAATGAGGACCCGCGCGCGACCCGGATCCGACCCGGGATCCGCACGCCCGCCCGGCTAAAGGAGTGAAGATCCGCACGTGACCCACCGACCCAACCCGAATCCGCGCGCCCGACCCGCAACGACTAGCCGACCCGCGATCCGGCCCGTCCATGGTCTGTTGGGCCTTCAGATTTGGGCCCACTCCAAGTTGGTTTTTTTGGGCTGTTTTGAAAAGGTTTCCTTTGGGCTCTTAGCCCAAACCAATTTATGTATATTTCTTTTAGTCTTAGTAATTTTTTTATTATTATTATTATTATTATTATTATTATTATTATTATTATTATTATTATTATTATTATTATTATTATTATTATTATTATTATTATTATTATTATTATTGTGTTTTATTTATTTATATATTTATTATTATTATTATTGTTGTTATTATTATTATTATTATTATTATTATTATTATTATTATTATTATTATTATTATTGCATCTTGTGAAATAAAAGTTTTTGAAAAATTTTTCTTTATTTTGCATTTTCATTAATTATTATCATTTATTAGAAAACATATTTTTTAAAAAAAGTAATAAAAAAATAAAAATAATGAAATTTAAATTTGAGCATAATAATAAAATCTAAATTCAATTAAACAATCGTCCGATGATGGGATGTCATGAAACTCACAAGTAGTGATTTCTTGACTGATCCCTAGGTGAGAAGAGTCGTGCTAAATGTTACCAGAGTATTGGGATATTTAGTATGATTTTTCAATAATTTAAATTTTTATTAAAAATAAATATATATATAAAAGTTTTTTAAAAGAAAAAAGAAAAAGGAAATAATAATAAAATTTAAATTTAATTAAATGAAATTTTGCCCGATGATGGGATGTTATGAAACTCACAAGTAGTGATTTCTTAACTGATCCCTAGGTGAGAAGAGTCATACTAAATGTTACCAAAGTATTGGGATATTTAGTATGATTTTTCAATAAATTTTTTATAAAAAATAAAAATATATATAAGTTTTTTAAAAAAGAAAATTGAAAAAGGAAATTAATAATAAAGATTAAATTTAATTAAATATTTGTCCGATGATGGGATGTCATGAAACTCACAAGTAGTGATTTCTTGATTGATCCCTAGGTGAGAAGAGTTCACTAAGTGTTACCAGAGTATTGGGATACTTAGTGCAATTTTTCAATAATAAGAATTTTTATTTAAAATAAATAAGGAAATATTTATATAAAAAATCAAAAAATTCATTTGCATCATTTATTATCTGTTTGCATCATATGCATTCATAATAATTTTTGAAACGAGTGTGAATCTTTTGATGATGAGATTCTATAGAACTCACAAGTAGTGATTCTTAAGAAATCTCTAGGTGAGGAAATTATCCGAAATGCTACCAGAGTATTGGGGTACTTCGGAATAATTTTCAATACAAAAGATTTTCACTTATTTCAAATAAAAAATAATATTTAAATGTTTCAAAATTAAAAGAATAAAATTGATTGCAATAAAATAGGAATTATTTTTAAATATTAATTCAAGACTATTTTATTAAAACTAAAGGATAACATGTGATTATTATGGTACCGTTTTTAACGGGCGTCGTGGGGGTGCTAATCCTTCCCCACGCGTAACCGTACTCCCGGACCCAACTTTGTTTTCGCAGACCCAAATTGTCTTTTTAATAAAACTTAATTAATTTTGAGATTTTGTTTAAAAGATAAATATTTTTAGGTGACCAATCACACCTAGTCAAAAAAGATTGGTGGCGACTCCATTCTTTGTTTTTAAAACGTTTTTTAAAATCGTCGAGCGCGAAGCCGTTACGACAGCTTGGCGACTCCACTGGGGACGCTTTTTGAGGGTCAAGCCATTTATTAGTCATGTGTTATCCTAAGTTTTAATTTAATGGTCTTAATTAATATTTAAATTTACTTTCTGTAATTTTAAATAATTTGTTGCATTTGTGTGAATAAGTTATTATGTTTATTTTATGGCATTCTTTATCTTGTATATATTATTCTTAATAAATTGCTGGGGCATTGTAGGATAAGGGATATGGTTTGATAAATGTTCCCTCATACACACACTTGCACTTGCATCTGCATAACATGAGCTCTATACCCGGGTTCCGTCCTCCTTAGGAGGGAGTAAAGTATCTATGCTCTCGTGAGGTAATCACCTCCGCAATGGCAAGCGAAATACTCCCACTCAAATTAAATCTTACTAGTCCAGTGTGGACGACAGTGAGGTATAATTTGGGAACCTTTAGATCTTTACAAGTCCTAACCCAGCATGTAAAAGGCCCTAAGAAGCCAATCCTAGCTAGAGCCATGTCCAATTTTTGTAGAAATCATCCCGAGATTAGGACACAAGAGGGAACATTATTTGACCCCATTTCTCGTATCAATAATAAACGTACTATGGATTTTGGTTTGAATTGGCCATAATTAAAGTCTTAGAAATTTTTCTTGCTTTTCAAAAAGGATTTTTTTTTTTAAAAAATAATAATAATAATAAAATTGTGGAAAGAGATTTTGTAAAATAAAAAGAAAGAAATCTAAGTTTTAATGAAAAAAGAAAGTGTGAGAAAAATAATAAAACAAATTTTTCTTTCAAAATAATGGGAATAATTTTTCTTAAAAAAAAAAGGGAGAAGAGGGATTTCTTTCAAAAATATGGACATAAAAATGGGAATGAATGGAAAAATACGAAGAGAGCTGACGTTTTTTCTAAATAAAGGTAAAATAGAGTTAACAAAATCTTTCATTGATTTTTCTTTTTTCCTTTTCTGAATAATTTTAAAGAATAAGTTGACAAAAAATTTTTTTTTATTTTTGGGTTGTATAGGAGTTTTAATGAAAATATAAAAACAAAAAAAATTTTTTCTTTTCTTGATTATCTCATAAAAAAAAAGATTTGAACAAAAAGATGTCAACAAAAATTGTCCTTGAATTTGTGTGGAAAAGAATTCAAAAAAAAAATAGTTTGAAATAAAGTTAATTTTTGAAAAAAGAATCGATAGGGGATGTGGAATTTAGGAAAAATAGAAAATAAAAAGAAAATTTTAGTGATAAAAGAAAAGGTTTGATAAAATCAATTTTAGAAAAAAAAGAATAGAATAGGGAATGTGAATTTTATTTCTTAGAAAAAATAGAAAATAAAAAAAAATTTTGGTGATCAGAGAAAAATGATTTCTAGAAAAATGAAGAAGAATGCTCAGGTTTAGTTAGGAATTCCATCTTTCTTACATGATTGGATTAAAGAATAATAAGATTAGTGTCTAGGTATTGTGAATACAAATATTCGTTTTTCTCAAACATGTTAGGGACATGTATCATTTTAATTCATTTCATCATCATTGTTTATATCTATGTTGATATTCATGTCATGTGCATTTTAGAATCATGAAGGTTAGGTGAAATAAAATAGAATTTGATCTTCATTGTAATTGCATTTTGCATAAATTGCATTTTGTTTGAACATGTCTTTCAACAATGTCTTGTTATTATGTCATGTCTTGAACATTTTACATAGCATTTCATGGTTAATAATGTTTCTTCTCACCAAAAATTAAAAAAACAAAAAGATGGGAGAGAGTTTTTGAAACAATTTTGATATGGTTTAAGTTTACTCTTCAACTTCTCTTACTTGTTTCGGACTTAACCTCTTAAGTTAATAAGTGAATATGATAAGTAAGGGGCAAATTTCAGTTTGAACTTTGGTATGCATTTTGCATTGTTGCATCACATTTCGTAGATAAGTCTTTGAGAAACTAGACTAAGTCTTTTACAATTTTGAATTTGTTTATTCTTTCAATTTTCTTTTTATCAAATTTGTGTACATGTACTATTGATTGATTATTTTCCTTGAAATTAAGATTTGGTTAAGGTGAAGGCATAAATACCCAACATGTAAAATCAAGAAAGTTATGCAAACTAACAAAATAAAAAAAAAAGAGAGAAAAAAAGAAAGAGAGAAAGAAAAAAAAGGGAAAAAGAAGAAGAAAAATTGTTCCATTTCATAGACTTCTATCATACATGTCATTTGCATACATATGCAAATAACATGATTTTTCATAAAATTCACATCATACACTTGTTATACTTCAGTAAATATGTCAATACTTTTCATTTTTCGAGAAAAAAAGAAGAAAAAATTTTTTTGTTCCAAATTTTTTTTTGAAAGAAATAAGATAAGGTTTTTCTAATTAGAAAATTGTGGTAATAAGGTTCAAAGCCTCTCGACCATCAAAGGTCACAAAGCAGTTCGGGGCTTTCACTCGAGTATAGGTCATGGAAGAAGGACAAGCTAGCCGAATGGAGAAAATAGAAAAGGCGCAAGAAGAGATGAAGGGGCAGTTGGCTGCAATGATGGAGATGATGACCAAAATGAGTAAAGGAAAAGAACCAGCACATGAAGTAATTACTCAAGAAAGGTGGGCACAAGAAGGTGAACGTCCATATCCACATGGTCCCATTCCACCCCAAGTCCAAACTTCACAGCATATGCCGTTTTCGAGGCACGACATTCCAAACCCCAGGAGGAACCCATCAAACCCAATCTATGTCCGTGGTTCAGATAATTCTAGAGAACAAGAGAAATTGAAGATGAGTGCATCAACAGTGAAAGAGAACTTAGAGCCTCAGACGAAGTTAGATCTCCTTGAAGAGAGGTTACGAGCTATTGAAGGGATGGATTTATATGGTTCTTTGGAGGCAATCGAGCTCTGTTTGGTACTGGGCGTAGTTATCCCACCGAAGTTCAAGGTTCCAGATTTTGAAAAGTATGATGGGACCAAATGCCCGGCAACTCATATCAAGATGTACTGTCAGAAAATGGCTGCTTATGCTCAGAATGATGAATTATTGCTGCATATATTTCAAGATAGTCTTACCGGATCAGCTGCCAGGTGGTACACCCAACTAGATCGAGCCCATATCCGCTCATGGAAAGAATTGGCTCGGGCATTCATTGCTCAATACAAGCACATTGAAGATTTGGCACCAGATCGCTTATCCTTACAGGGCATGATGAAGAAACATGAAGAGAGCTTTAAAGAATATGCTCAAAGGTGGAGGGATGTAGCTGCCCAAGTTCAACCACCCCTCATAGAGAAAGAAACCACCATCTTGTTTGTCAACACACTCCCAGCACCATTTTATGAAATGATGGTTGGAAATGCTACAAAGAATTTTGCGGATATGGTGATCTCTGGTGAAATAATAGATAATGCAATCAAGAGTGGCAAGCTTGTAGGAGACGATGCCATGAATGCAAGAAAAGGTGATACATCGGGGAATGGAGGAGATGTTCATGCTATGAATTATGAGGGGCAACATGTGGGAGACTTTGCTCCATATTATCCTTGTCCAATGTACCAAACTCATTACCCCACCATAAATCATATCTCTCCAAGCCTGAATACCCGTCAGCCAATCCCCCAATCTAGTTGGCAAATAGGTTTCCAAACACCCATGCCTACCCAAAGTAGCAAAAGGGGATCTCGAAACAAGCGGAGAAGGACCGACATTGATCCAATCCCTTGGTCCTATACTGAAGTATTCCAATACCTTGTCGAGAACCAACTTGTTACCCCGATCCCACTAAAGCCTTTAGAGCCTCCATACCCAGAGTGGTACGACCCGAATGCTCGATGTGATTATCATAATGGAAACTTGGGTCACTCGATAGACAACTGCCCTGCTTTTAAGCGTAAGGTGAAAAGTTTGATCAGAAAGGGTTTATTGAATCTTGAGACGATAGAATGATCGAATGTTAATCTCTCGCCCAACCATGCCAGGGTATAACTAGAAAAGGGATCCTGTTGGTGGGTCATCCATGGTGATGTGAAGTTGTTTTTGGTTAAAGTTATGGCCCAACTTTAATGGCTTTTTATGTACAGACTTTCATCTATCTTTTATCATCTTAATGAAGTAGCATATGCATTTTCATCACATTTCTCTTTCTTCCTCGATTCAAATTTGGCTTTGTCTTCTTTATATACCTCACCACGTTTCCTCCATTTTTTTAAATCTTTAAACGATAAATATGACATCGATGTTGATAATAATTTCGGATTGGAACTCTACCAAAGTTTTATTCGTGTTGACAATCTTGTCCAAAACCTTGACATGAATATTGCAGTGGAAATGTGATTTGTATATGGAGAAGGTGGAGGTTGACAGGCAATTTTGTAACAAGTGGTTCCGCAAGTTGGTGTTTGCTCAGTAAATGATTCTTTGATAAAAGTTTTCACATTTGAAAGGAAGAATGGCCATCTTTCACCTACATTTCACTGTAAGAAAATCATCCATTGCTAACCCCTTTGAGCCTAGTATGTTTGTTTTGTTTTTTAAGAAACCCACCAAGGATCACCCTCCACATTGGGGGGCAAAGTAAAGCAAAAAAAAAAGTTTGTTCACTCGAAGTCTATGAAAGAATTTAAGGGGCAAATAAAAAAGAAAACCCCTTTACATTTTAAAGTTATTTGTGAAAAAAGGAGAAAAATAAAAAATGGAATTAGAATGAAAAGGAATGGATGAAGAATGGGGCAAAATGCCTAAATGAGTCATGCATTAAAAAAAAATGATCCTCTGGTTTATAACCTTTTAAAACACAAAGTTTGGGCCTACTATCCTTTCTTTCATAACCCCTCACCTTAGTCTACATTACGTACCTTAAAAGTCCATTTTGATTAGGTGTGAAAATTTGAGTCAAAGAACCATACATTGGGCTAAGAAATTGCTTGAAGATTGTGATTCTTTGATAGTGGACCATAATGAGGATGTTGAGAATGAATAAAAAATGATGAAAAATAAAAAAAAAGAAGAAAAAAGTGAAAAAAATGACAAAAAAAAAGAAGAAAAGAAGAAAATGATGAAAAAAAAGGGAAGAGAAAAAGAAAAATAATGACTCAAATTGAAAACCCGAAAATGGCAGTTCGAGTCAAATAAAGATGGATGATCAAGTTGGCAAGTAGAGAAGAGATCTTTGCCTTAGATTGTCACGGATGAAACATTTTGTCAAGTAGGGGTTAATCTCAACACAATTAACTCAAAAAGATTAAGGACATCAAGGAAATAGGTTTGTTAGAGAAAGAATCCCAAATTTTCTATCAAGATTGATTGAATATTTGTTGTTTGAAAATTGTTACCTTTCTTTCCCTCAAGTTGCCTTTCTCTTTTGCAAAACTATTCCCTTCATCATAAATACCCCTCCTTTAATTTTTATCCCATTGCATACCAATAAAAAATCAAGAAAATGTGATGACATTGCATTTGTTATGAAACTGAAGTGATGAAAAATAAATGAATAGTACTATTCATGAAAATTCATGCATTACCAATTTCTAGGAGGGTATGGAGCAAATGAGAATTGAGACGATAATGAAGTATATTAATGCTTGAAGTCTCCAATTGGAATATACCAGAGTTGATTACGTAGTGAAGAATGAAGGAAAACCAGTTGAGATTGCGGAGTCAGTGTCAAGAAGAAAAGGTAAGATAATGGAAGGGATGGTCTTGTGAACCTTGTTACCATCATTTTTGCATGATTTTTTTTAACAACCTTTGCATTGCATTCATCACATGCACTTAGGAAAGAAGTAAAAAGAATTTTAACCTTGAGTAGGAAAATTTTTAATTTTAAGTCGAGTGAAATGTTGGGAAACATGATTTTCAAGAATTTTAAAGCAAGAATTTGGATTTTAAGATGATGAACTTTGAATTCTATAGAAAATTAAGATAAAATAAAATTTTTAGAAAAAGAGAAAATGTTGAAATGTAAAGAATTTTACTAGGATGTTCGGATGTGAATTCCCGAAACCAACAATCGGACGAGAAATTCCCGATATAAATTATCCAGATGAGAATTCCTGGACGTTTGGGTGTGAATCCCTAAGTCAAATTTTTCGGATGTGAATTCCCGAAACCAACAATCGGACGAGAAATTCCCGATATAAATTATCCAGATGAGAATTCCTGGACTTTTGGGTGTGAATCCCTAAGTCAAATTTTATCGGACGAGAAATTCCCGATATAGATTATCCATATGAGAATTCCTGGACGTTTGGGTGTGAATCCCTAAGTCGAATTTTCGGATGTGAATTCCCGAAACCAACAATCGGACGAGAAATTCCCGATATAGATTATCCAAATGAGAATTCCTGGACGTTTGGGTGTGAATCCCTAAGTCAAATTTTTCGGATGTGAATTCCCAAAACCAACAATTGGACGAGAACTTCCCGATATAAATTATCTAGATGAGAATTCCTAGATGTTCGGACGTGATTCCCCGAAACAAATTATCCAGATGTGAATACCTGGACTTTCAGGTGTGAATCCATGAAATGGAATTTCGGATGTGAATTCCCGAACAAATTTTTCAGATATGAATACCTGAATTTTCGGATGTGAATTTCCGAAACAAACACTCGGATGTGAATTCCTAGATCTTTGAATGTGAAATCTTTCATTTTTAAAGTTTCATTGCCTCTGCTGCAAGAGGAGCACTTTTCAAAAAAGGAATTTCAGTCCTCCGGGCATAATTCTAAGACCTCCGGGCACAAATTCTAAGTCCACCGAGCAAAATTTTTAAAGTTTCATTGCCTCTGTTGCAAGAGGAGCACATTTTCAGAAAGGAATTTAAAGTTTCATTGCCTCTGCTGCAAGAGGAGCTTTCTCGAAAAAAAAAAACAAACAAACAAAAAAAGGGAATTTAAAGTTTCAATGCCTCTGCTGCAAGAGGAGCTTTTTCAAAAAGGAATTTAAAGTTTCATTGCCTCTACTGCAAGAGGAGTACATTTCAAAAAAAAAGAGAAAGAAAAAAAAAGAAGGAATTTAAAGTTTCATTGCCTCTGCTGCAAGAGGAGCTTTCTCGGAAAAAAAACAACAAAACAAGAAGAAATTTAAAGTTTCAGTGCCACTGATGCAAGAGGAGCACATTTTCAGAAAGAAATTTAAAGTTTCATTGCCTTTACTGCAAGAGGAGCTTTCTCAAAAAAAAAAACAAAAACAAAACAAAAAGGAATTTAAAGTTTCATTGCCTCTACTGCAAGAGGAGCACATTTTCAGAAAGAAATTTAAATTTTCATTGCCTCTGCTGCAAGAGGAGCTTTCTCGAAAAAAAAAACAAAAAAAAAACAAAACAAAAAGGAATTTAAAGTTTCATCGTCTCTGCTGCAAGAGGAGCACATTTCAAGAAGAATTTAAAGTTTCATTGCCTCTGCTGCAAGAGGAGCACATTCAAAAAAAAAAAAGAGAAGAGAATGAAAATAAAAAAAAAGAAAAGAAAAGAAAAAAGAGAGAGATTAGGTTATAAACCGGACAAAATAAGTGTGTCTATTGTCTTTGCTCTATTCCTGATCCTCAGTAATGAGCAAAGAGGGGCAGCTGTTGACACCTAATTTTGTCATAATATTATTAATATTATTATTTGTATTTATTTTTATTTCTTTTATTTGTTTTGTTAGTATTTATATTATTATTATTATTATTGTTTTTATTTTATTATTTTTATTTTTATTTTTATTTTTTATTTTTTATTTTATTTGTCCAATCTACTGTCACCCATCTATCAGCCAGTCTGCCACAGTCCCCAGGCAGTCCCATCCCCGCCGGTCACCTACTCTGCAATCTAACCCATCTACACCAAAACCCCTATACTAGTCCTTCCTACAAGAACCCTATGCTCACGAACTCAAAGGGGGGATTCCAGACAGAGGCCATTTCCCCTTACAACCCGAAACCCTTACCACCCAAGACCCGAGGACCCAAGCTTCAACTACTCACGCTTAGCCCTCACCAGCAACGACTCTACCCTAAACCGAGACTACCGTGAGCCCCTGCACCACCCCACTCACCGTCAAACCACAACAAACCAACAACCATCATCATCCCATCAACAAACATCATCAACCAAAATAGAGAAAAAAAAAAAGGGAAGGTAGCTTCGGTTTTCGTCAGATCTGGGGCTTAGGGGAACTTTCGAGTGAAACCAAGGCCAGATCTGGGTAGAGGAAGGAGAGAGGAACATTTTTGAGGTTTCGGGAAGGTCCCCGTCGACCGGAGTGCGGCGGCGGACGGCGGCCAACGGCGGAGGACGGCGATCCGGCAGCAACCGGAAATCGCCTGGGGAGAGCCTCTGTAGGCTCTGATCTTTTTTTTAGAAAAAGGGAAGAAAATGTGTTAAAAAAAAAGGGTTAGCTTTTATAGAAAAAAAAAAGAAGAAAGGAGGACCCGCGCGCGACCCGGATCCAACCCGGGATCCGCGCGCCCCGCCCGGCTAAAGGAGTGAAGGTCCGCGCGCGACCCACCGACCCAACCCGAATCCGCGCGCCCGATCCGCAACGACTAGCCGACGCCCAATCCGGCCCGTCCATGGTCTGTTGGGCCTTCAGATTTGGGCCCACTCCAAGTTGGTTTTTTGGGGCTGTTTTGAAAAGGTTTCCTTTGGGCTCTTAGCCCAAACCAATTTAGGTATATTTCTGTTAGTCTTAGTAATTTATTATTATTATTATTATTATTATTATTATTATTATTATTATTATTATTATTATTATTATTATTATTATTAGTATTATTATTGTGTTTTATTTATTTATTTATTTATTTATTATTATTGTTATTGTTGTTATTATTATTATTATTATTATTATTATTATTATTGCATCTTGTGAAATAAAAGTTTTTGAAAAATTTTTCTTTATTTTGCATTTTCATTAATTATTATCATTGATTAGAAAACATATTTAAAAAAAAGTAATAAAAAAAATAAAAATAATGAAATTTAAATTTGAGCATAATAATAAAATCTAAATTCAATTAAACAATCGTCCGATGATGGGATGTCATGAAACTCACAAGTAGTGATTTCTTGACTGATCCCTAAGTGAGAAGAGTCGTGCTAAATGTTACCAGAGTATTGGGATATTTAGTATGATTTTTCAATAATTTAAATTTTTATTAAAAATAAAAATATATATAAGTTTTTTAAAAGAAAAAAGAAAAAGGAAATAATAATAAAATTTAAATTTAATTAAATGAAATGAAATTTTGCCCCAATAATGGGATGTTATGAAACTCACAAGTAGTGATTTCTTAACTGATCCCTAGGTGAGAAGAGTCATACTAAATGTTACCAAAGTATTGGGATATTTAGTATGATTTTTCAATAAATTTTTTATAAAAAATAAAAATATATATAAGTTTTTTAAAAAAGAAAATTGAAAAAGGAAATTAATAATAAAGATTAAATTTAATTAAATATTTGTCCGATGATGGGATGTCATGAAACTCACAAGTAGTGATTTCTTGATTGATCTTTAGGTGAGAAGAGTTCACTAAGTGTTACCAGAGTATTGGGATACTTAGTGCAATTTTTCAATAATAAGAATTTTTATTTAAAATAAATAAGGAAATATTTATATAAAAAATCAAAAATTCATTTGCATCATTTATTATCTGTTTGCATCATATGCATTCATAATAATTTTTGAAACGAGTATGAATCTTTTGATGATGAGATTCTATAGAACTCACAAGTAGTGATTCTTAAGAAATCTCTAGGTGAGGAAATTATCCGAAATGCTACCAAAGTATTGGGGTACTTCGGAATAATTTTCAATACAAAAGATTTTCACTTATTTCAAATAAAAAATAATATTTAAATGTTTCAAAATTAAAAGAATAAAATTGATTGCAATAAAATAGGAATTATTTTTAAATATTAATTCAAGACTATTTTATTAAAACTAAAGGATAACATGTGATTATTATGGTACCGTTTTTAACGGGCGTCGTGGGGGTGCTAATCCTTCCCCACGCGTAACCATACTCCCGGACCCAACTTTGTTTTCGCAGACCCAAATTGTCTTTTTAATAAAACTTAATTAATTTTGAGATTTTGTTAAAAAGATAAATATTTTTAGGTGACCAATCACACTTAGTCAAAAAAAATTAGTGGCGACTCAATTCTTTGTTTTTAAAACGTTTTTCAAAATGCGGTACTCGAAATGATTTGATCAGCTAACACTCACTTGATTGAAGATATTAGGGAGTTGACTAAAAGGGGGTGGACTTGCCAGTTTCAACACGTGTTAAGGAAGGCAACTTTGTAGCACACTCAATTGCAAAATCTGCTTGCAGCAGGAACTTAGATTATGAGTGGCTTCCTAACCCACCAAAGGAAGTGAAATGGCTTTTGAAGGCAGATGAACAGAGTACCTTGTACCCAAGGGGCTTTAGACTAAATTAGTTTTTCATTTATTTGATTTCCTTTTAAGCAAAAAAAAAATAATCTGTAGATAAATCTTCCCTTTTTTTTTCTTGCTTTCCATTCCTTCTTATTTTTACACTAAACCCACTTTGCTGGGGTCAAATTTCTTGCATCTCTTTTTAACACATTTGTTCACATCCATTTTGTGAACATTGTTTTATTTATGTTTGGTATGTTCAATGCATCACACAAATCTTCATCATCATGGAAAATGACATTTTGTTATAGTAGACGGAATGTCAATCGTAATACTATTGGCTCACTATGTTATATATCAAATTAGAATATTCGCCAACATACTTCGAAAGTTCATACTTAACAACAATCTATATATCTTTTAATCTTATCAACCTCAATGACAATTTCTTTACTAGTTTCTTTGTCAATTGATACATTCTCCTCAAATAAAATATGTTGCTTTATTTTCCTCCTTAAATATGCATTACTCAATATTAGTGTGAGAATCATATTTAACATCCAATCTACATTATGAGGAACGACCCATGTTTTCAATACCTCTGACAATTGCAATCCTTTTCTTGTCACACACCATAATTCTTGCAGCTACTTGTTTCCCTCTTTACCACATGTTAGTTTTTCATTTGACACGCACTCCGCTTTCCTCACCCTACAGTTACTACACTAAAAATACAACGCAGATGGAACCCTTCACTAACCTAATTCCTCAACCATCGCACCTCTCAACTCAAGATTTAAATTTCAAAATTTTAGCATTTCTCACCAAATTAGACACACTACTTGCCATTTGACAGACTACACTACTACCCAGATTCTACTAGCCTCATAAATAGGCTATCGGGTGATCACTTTATAAATACCCCCAAGTTAGGGGTGGGCTCAATTGTTATAGCCCCAAAGACTATCAAACAAAAGGCCTAAGGGCAAGACCCAAAACATAGCATACATAGGTTGAACCCAAGATAAAGGCTACATCGTAAGCCCAAGCCTAGTCACCCACTTGCAGTATTAACTTAGCCACCTCTGATGTGATGACTATCAAAGTTGCAGCCTCCTAACAATCATTCAAGCCACTTGGCTTTTAACAGCCACTTGGCCACAGTATAGAGCCTCGTGAGAATAAGACACTCATGATAGGTCAACACAATCCTGTTACACCCCAATCAAGTGTATAAGGGATAAGATCGCATGAGGTAAAAGACAATTTGAACTCCCTCCTTCTATTCTCGACATAGTCCTCTTTCACATTTCTCAATCCTTTCCACTGTATTAAAGGCCTTTTATTGACTTGAGCATTGGAGCAAATGCTAGAGTCACAACTCCGACGCCCCACTTCACGGTTCTTTCCTTGCAAGTATCTTGCACTCGCTCAAGAGGCAACTTGACACTCCTAAAGCCATCATTATTATTGTTGATGGCATCAACATTTAACAAAAGTTTAAAAGTTTAACTGAAAAGTAAAAATAATTAAAAGTCAAACAAACCATTAAAAACTAACTAAAAAAATGAATTGTTAACTTAAAAGCTTATTTGTTGCTTCAAATTTTTTAGATAATTATTAGATAAGTTTTTAATCTTTAGTTTGCAAAACATTGCTTCATATGATCATTCTTTGTAGGTCATACAAAACTTATGATTTCTTCGGTACATGATATGCAAAAAAATAAAAAAAAAATGACAATGTTACAATTGGTGGATAAAATGAAAATAAGTGAAAGCAACTAGCTTCATTCATCTCTCATAGTAGTACATTTAGTAAACATGTCTAAGATATATCTCTGGGCCACTATAGACGCCAACAATTCATATGCAAGTTTGTTATATTATATGTATTTTATATATACTTTATATATATAAATTAAATTATATTAATCTATATATTTACACACATTTAAAAAAAAAACACTATTACATCCATTATGCGAGTTACCACTTACAAGCTAGTTACAACATAATTATTCAAAAACAAAATTTAAAGTTTATATAATAATTTTAAATTTAATCTTTTATATTTTTAGACGATAAAATATTAATAAAAAATTTAATAAAATTAACAAATATTTAAAATACAAAAATCTTAACTTGTCAAAATTTTTATTTTGATAATAAAAAATTAATGTTTATGGGCGGGCCAGATAGACCTGCTCATGGGTCGGGCCGGGCCGGGCCCATGACAGGTAATAATAAGGTTTTTACACGCCCAAGCCTGGCCCGGCCCGACATTCGGGCCTAATTTTTCTGTCCAAGCCCGTTTTTATTTTTATACTACAAGCCCGAGCCCGACCAGAAAATAATTTTTTTTATATTTTAATTTTAATTTTATTTTTTTATTATTTTATACCCTTTAAAATTTAATTTAATTTGTCAAAATTTATATATCAATTTTCATATTAAATATTTATAATCATATTTATTATTCAATAATATTTTATATACATATAATTATATTATATTTAGTAAATATATATAAAAATTTAATTAATATTAGAAAGATATATATAAAATAAAAAATAATAATAATTCGGGCTGGGCCGGGTCAGGCTCGGACTTTGAAAAGCAAGCCCGAGGCCCAGCCCGATTTTAAACGGGCCTAAAAATTTTGCCCAAGCCCGACCAAATTTAGAACGGGCTTTCGGGCTTGGGCGGGTAGCCCGACCCTTTAGCAGGTCTAGGGCCAGATCAACTTGATTTTTCAAGATGTCGGTACAAGTACAACAAGAGCCCATTCCTAAAATGGGCCTGAGAGTCTGGCTGCTTCAGGCCCATACAGTTTACAACAGGCTTTTACTGTTTTTTCTAAGGCTTTTCAGTTCACGGGGCTTGAGGCCCATTTATACGGAGCCATTGTTCAAGGAGGAGAAAACCGAAGAGCTGCAACGACTGTAAAACCCTTAAAAATCTCAATATTCATCCGATTGGTAAGCGAGAAAAGAAAAACAATCTGATATTATCGATGGCTCCGAAGCCCAAAGAGAAGCCGAAATTGGCCACACCGCCGTCGCAGCCTCCTCCTTCTATCGAAGATCTTTTCACTGCACTTAACAGACACATCCAACGATCCGAGTTCACACAAGCCGTTAAAGTCGCAAATCAAGGTGCATTGCATACAATTTTATTTTCTTTTCAAAATCGATCACATCTGATGAATTTAATTGTATTCACTTAATTTTGAATTTACGCAGTTCTGTCAGTTGCGCCGGGGGATGAAGACGCCATTCGATGCAAAGTTGTGGCGCTGATAAAGGGCGATAACATCGAGGAGGCTCTCTCAACGATTCAGTCTGCTCAGAAGGTTTCTTTTGATTTTAGTTTCTACAAGGTCGGTCAATTCCTGCATTTTTTTTTCTTTGTATTTTTATTTGATCTTAGTTTCAATTTTATTCGATTAGTTAGTGGCGCTTTAACTGCATTACGTAAATTGATTATATTATTTTAATTGAATGACGCTAGTAATTTGAACTTATTAAGGTTACGCTTTTGGATAAAAAGGCAAATAATGTTATTGAACAATTAAAAACTAAAGTATTAAATATTCGTAAATAGCAAAAATGCAGGAATTCACTTTTATATATGGAACAGTTATGTGTCAACGTATATAACATTTTAGTTATTTGCACATCTTTTGTCATAATTAGAAATTCACAAGACAACAAAAATTGAATAGCAAAGTCGATAACAAGACAGAGGTTAAGTTAATTGTATTAACTTTGATTAATTTTTCATTTAGTAGATTTGGGAAGTTTCCGAGTCATCATGATTCGGAGTTTGAGTTCTTGATTTATTGATTGGTTTATTTCGCTTTTGCTCTGTCTACATAATTGTTTTTTTTTTTTATCTTATGGAGCTTATATGCAAATGTTTTTTTTGGTTACTTCATTGTTATCTTATTCTTTCACCGCCTTTTTTTTTTAATGATTCACACGTGTATACAAATATACACCTTTACCTGTTTATTCATGTTGCACTCTGCACCCCATGTTTGCTTTCTTGATATTTAATTTATTTGATCAATAATAGATCACCACATTTTGGCTGCATCGGTGTTCCAAATTTAATTACTTATTTTTATTAATATTCTTTCTTATCTTGATATCTCTAAATAGGCATATTGCCTATACAGACAAAACAAGTTGGATGAAGCTTTGGAGTCTTTGGAGAAGCAAGAAAAGACTCAACCAAGCATGTTGTTAGAATCTCAGATTCTATATCGTCTAGGAAAAATGGATGCTTGTGTCGATATCTGTCGGAAACTTCAAAGAGCGAAGATTGATTCCTTGGAAATAAATTTGGTTGCTGGTTTAATTTCAGCTGGGAGAGCTTCTGAAGTACAAGGAACTTTGGACGCTTTTAAGGTTAAGGCAACTAGCAGCTTTGAGTTGGCATATAATATTGCTTGTTCTTTGATTGAAGGAAATAAGCATAAGGATGCTGAACAACTCTTGCTCACGGCCCGAAGGTATTACAGTATTCTTTTGTCTGGATATGTATCATCATGAGAAATATTTTCTTGTTACTCAGTTGTTCTTGGTGGATTAATGTCTAATATTATTAGTAGATCCACAGATTGCTTGCGTTTTGGGCTACTATTATTTCAATAATATCTTTAGAGAAAGCAACATTTGCTGGTGGGCTTTCTTTATCTTGGAATTTACCATTATAAAATAGTTTAAGTGTGCTAACTGTTTATATTTATAGTTTGATCTATTTTTGAATAATTTCAATTATTTTCTTTTCATTATCGATCTTACTTCGGAAATACACAGTTGAGTGGCCTTCCTATTTTCAAATTGATCTATTATAAAAAAAATAGTTAGGGATAACAAAAAGGTTCTTGGCATTAAGCTGTCAAAGTTACTTTATAATTATTGATCCTTTTATCATGCTCTAGATGTAGCAGTCTATAAATAAGTTTTCTGTGTCCAACACTATATATTTCCATCTGGCATAAATCTGAAACAGGCTTTCTTGAAGCTCTAAATAAAATGCTGGAGAAAATTTATGTCAAACAAAGTGTAGGTTTTAAGTCAGCTTTCAGATTATTTGGTACCAGCCATCCTTTTTCAGATGCAGAAAGATGCAATGTTGACATTCTAGTGCTCTGGCTTTTCAGGGAACTGGTATAACCTATTGCTTAGCTTCTGCACTGGCATATTAAGATGCATCCAGATGGTTGTGGACTATAAATTTACTGACATCAAATGCTGATTCATGTGCCTTTTCTTATTTTTGTCTGTTTTTTTGTTAGAATTGGTCAGGAAACACTAACAGAAGAGAACCTTGCTGATGATGATATAGAGATTGAATTATCCCCTATTGCTGTCCAATTAGCTTATGTTCAGCAGGTAAGACAACAGCATTGTGCAATCTTTTTCCCTATTATTTCCCTTATTTTCTCTCCATCCCATGAAGGGAGGTAAGTCTGCGGCCATTAATGTGAATCAGCTTGCTTTATCAGCTCCTTGGACACACACAGGAGGCTGTTGGAGCTTATTCAGATATTGTAAACCGAAATCTGGCAGATGAACCATCACTTGCGGTGGCGGTGAACAACCTTATTGCAGTGAAAGGGCCAAAAGATATATCTGATAGCTTGAGGAAACTTGATCGGCTTAAAGAGAAAGACTCACAGAAGTTTCAGCTTGCGCAGGCAACTGACTTGAAGCTTTCACCAAAACAAAAAGAGACAATATATGCTAATCGTGTTCTTCTACTTCTTCATGCAAATAAGATGGATCAGGTTTTCTGTTTTTGGATTTTCATTTCTCACTTTTGTATGTTGTTTTGTTACTCTCTTTTTTGAGAATAAAGACAGCTAATCAATTTGGCAGTTCTTATTCTTTTATTTGTTGGTGAAATTCTACAGGCTCGGGAACTTGTTGCTGTTTTGCCAGAGCTGTTTCCTGACAGTGTGATGCCAGTACTGCTTCAAGCTGCTGTCTTAGTGAGAGAAAACAAGGCAGGGAAAGCTGAAGAAATGTTGGGTCACTTTGCTGAGAAATTCCCTGAAAAGTCAAAGATCGTTCTCTTAGCAAGGGCACAAGTTGCTGCTGCTGCTGGTCACCCTCGAATTGCGGCTGAATCCCTTGCTAAGGTGCCTGATATCCAGCATATGCCTGCCACTGTTGCCACCCTTGTTGCTCTCAATGAGCGTGCTGGAGATATAAATGGTGCAGCTGCTGTGCTTGACTCTGCAATCAAGTGGTGGAAAACTGCCATGACTGAGGATGACTATCTCAGTGTTATTATGCAGGAGGCTGCTTCCTTCAACCTCCGGCATGGCAAGGAGGAGGATGCTGCCTACCTATACGAGGACCTTGTAAAAAGTCATGGAAGTATAGAGGCATTGGTTGGGCTGATAACTACAGTTGCTCATGTGAACGTTGACAAGGCTGAAGCTTATGAGAAGCAACTGAAGCCATTACCAGGTTTGAAGGGGGTTGATGTAAATGTTTTGCTGGATACTTCTGGAGCAAAACATATTGAAGGTGCTCATCGTGGTGGGCTTGCCGATGCTCATGAGGATGGTAAGACCAAGGAGAAAACGAAGAAAAAGAGGAAGAGAAAGCCAAGGTATCCCAAAGGGTTTGACCCGGCAAATCCAGGTCCCCCACCTGATCCAGAAAGATGGCTCCCCAAGAGGGAAAGATCAAGTTACAGGCCCAAGAGAAAGGATAAGAGAGCAGCCCAGGTGAGAGGCTCTCAGGGTGCAGTAGTTAGAGACAAGAGTGAAACTAGTGCCTCAGCTACCAATTCCAATAATTCTAACTTGAAATCAAACCAAGCTTCTAGTTCAAAAGGAGCTTCACAGAATGCCGAGCCATCCAGACCTCAATCTAAGTCATCAAGAAAGAAGTCAAGAAATTAATCTGGAGAAATTGTCGATTTTTGGGGTCAGAAAGTTTCAAATTGTTTCACATCTAACATTATATGTTCTTCATTGATCTTGATAAAAAATGGTTTAACTAATTTATGGTGTTGGTTTCACATAAATCCTATCAATTCTAGAGGATTTTTGGTCGGGAGAGTTAGTATATGATAATTTATTTGGATTTTGTTATACTCTATTGTACCTTTGTCACTGGCCATTTCCCTGAAAGTGAGCTATGAGCTCTGTTTTATTCTTGAAAGGCATTTCGAAGAAGCTTTGAGAGAGTCAGAAAGATTATTGTTTCTTTGCTTGCCAAATAAGGTTGATTCAGCAGACGTAGGATCAGCATGGCAGGCTTAACACGTTATCGTCAAGGTCTGTGTCTTTTCCTTTCAAAATGCCAGATGCTCTAGGTGACGTTGCTTGTCAGTCAACCAGAGGTTGTTTTTATTTAGCTCTCCTAAAATAACTAGAACATGTCCTTGGCTTGGAAAACTTCTCTGTTCTCTGAGGATTCGACTGCTTTGACTTGTGGAAGAAGGAAAAGTGTGGGGAAAGGAACTTGGACATGTCAATTGTTCTAAGCTTTGGGTTCAAGAATGCCTTTGACTTGAGGTTTCCTTCCTTGGGCAAGGGGTTTTTCATGACTGCAAGTTACGGGGATTCCTATTACAATTTTGAAAATCAATAAGCGAAAGCGGATCGAAGGTGGCTTTGGTTGAAGTTTGAACCTTGACAATATCCGACACTCAGTAATTAAAATTACTGATGATTGTCTTTTATAATTGGATGCGAGAGTTTAAATTATTTGAATTTGAATTTAACTCTTATTGAATATCACAATTTTATTTAATTATTCTATTATAAAGTTGTTAGCATTATTATTATAATTATTATTATTATTATTATTATTATTTAGAAAACATGCATATTTGATAAGCTAAGCCATATGGACGTCTATGTAAATAGGCTATTTATATGACACGTAGGATACATTAAATTATGAAATTGTTTTCTTAGGTTTAAATTTTAAATCAACAAAGGAAAGGGGATGAAATTTAAATTATGAAATTTTAAATCTTCACTACAAAATGCAACAAGCAAGAGACAAGTAATCCTTTGTCTAAAGATGAACAAAGAAAAGGGGATGAATGCATGCGAACAATTACTAGTAAAAAGACCTCTCAATTAAGGAAGAAGATGCCAACATTGGAAAAAGCCAAGTTTGTTCAAGCCAAAAAAAGGTATCATCTCTACAATTGGAATCTAAAACAAGCTAAGTTTGTCAAGAGAAATAAGCCGAAATCCAAGAGAATAATTGCACAGTTAGAAAAGAGGAGTTCAAGTTATGAGCTTGGTTCGACCTTCATGTTAAGCACCCTTGATAGGAAAAAGATCAAGTTATAAGGGGACAAAAAGTTGCACTGGAAACTTGAACCGGCAACTAGAGATATTCAAGCAATTATCAGGGAAGGCACGAAATTTGACTTCTTTGATGACGGGATTTCCCGAGCCAAGGAAGTTGATCGATTGGATAAAAGCGCTGCGCAAAGCATGATATCCTTTAAATGGCATTAAATTTTCTCTTCCATGATGTGTTTTGAGTAGTAATTATTGTATTGTTGCTAATGACACGTTGTATGTTTTATTGGTTTGCTTAATAAGATTTCTTGATCCATTACAAAAAAAAAATTTAAATAAAAAAACTGACAATGAATCTATCTATTTAATTTGAATTTTAAATATTTAAATTAAAAAATTTTATAATATTTAATCTATTTAAAAAATTATATAATATCTAATCTATTTAAAATTATTTATATAATATTTATTAGATTTTAACTAGAATCTAATCTTAGATAAAATCTAATCTTAATGCATTTAAATTTTTTTAAAATCTAATATATCTAAAATAATTTTAATTCATTTACATATATCTCTTTTTAAATTTTAAAAAATAAAAAAAAACTTATTTATCCATTTAAAAATTTTTTAATTACCTCTCTACTTTTCTAAATTTTACTTATTTTTAACCACCTTCCCACTCTTCCCTACTACTTTATTAGGTTTGAATTTTATATGAAAAGAAAATTGACCATGAATCTGTCTATTTAATTTGAATTTTAAATATTTAAATTAAACAATTTTATAATATCTAATCTATTAAAATTTTTTATATAATATTTATTAGATTTCATCTAAAATCTAACCTTAATGCATTTTAATTTTTTTAATTTAATATATTTAAACTAATTTTAATTCATTTACATATATATCTTTTTAAATTAAAAAAAAAACTTATCTATCTATTTAAAAAAATTTTAACCACCTCTCTACTTTTCCAAATTTTAACCACCTCCCCACTCTTCCCTATTGGGTTTGAATTTTAACCAAAAAACTGATCATGAATCTATTTATTTAATTTGAATTTTAAATATTTAAATTAAACAAATTTATAATATCTAATCTATTTTAAAAAATTATATAATATATCTAATCTAATTAAATTATTTATATAATACTTGTTAGATTTTATCTAAAATCTAATCTTAATGCATTTTTATTTTTTAAATATCATATATTTAAAATAATTTTAATTCATTTACATATATCCTTTTTAAATTTAAAAAAAACCCTTATTTATTCATTTAAAGATTTTTTGATCATCTCTCCACTTCTCCAAATTTTACGTATTTTTAATCGCCTCCCCACTCTTCCCTACTGCTTTATTAGGTTTGAATTTTAAACAAAAAAATACCATAAATCTATCCATTTAATTTGAATTTTAAATATTTAAATTAAATAATTTTTTAAAATTTTTTGTGGTTCCCTTTCCTTTTAAAATATTGTTTACTTTTAATTAATTGCTTTCAGATTATTTTACTTAAATTCTTATAGTTTTCTTTTTTACAAGAGTAAAGCTCCTTTTTTTTTTCAGGAGTTTATATATGATGCATTGACAGTGTCTAATTTCTATACACTGTCAATGTATCAGAGGCTTACACATCATCAATATGCAAAATAAAAATATGTCCAGTCCTTAAAAATAAATGTATATAAATATTTTTCAATTTGCTCATCAAGCGTTGTTGATGAAGTGTCAATCTTTTGTGCATTGACAGTGCATAAAAACTATATATTGTCAGTGCATCATATATAAATCCTTTTTTCAAATAATAAATTATAAGTTTAATCATAAATAAAATTTAAAATAAATAAAATTAATCCGTGTATTGCACATTATACAAATTAGTTATTTCATATTTTAAAATGATAATTCAAAATTACTACTGATCAAGTGTTTTTAGAAGGATTATTGTCCTATATATATATATATATATATATATATATTATATATATATATATATATATATATATATATATATATATTGTTTAGAGAGTTTCTAGATTCCACATGCAAATGATAAATACCTCACTCTAATTTTTAATATTTTAAAAAAATATGTGTCATCATCTTAATCATGTTTGTAGAATTAAAAAATTCCACTGACAATGTATTAAATAATTAAATCACAAATTAATCTTTAAAATAATTCTAAATACTATTTTAGCTTTTTTTTTTAAATTAATGATCTCTTTGATCCGACTTGAACTTACATAAAAAGTGTTGTTAAAGTGAGACTTTTTTAAAAGTGCTGTTAAAATAAGTTAAATTAGCCTTTGAGAAACTTAATATAAAAGCAGTGTAGAATGTTGAAAACTATTTAATAGAATTTTGTATTTTTAATAAATGAAAAATAAAATAAAATTACTAATTAAATCATAAGTTTTTAACTAAACAAAAAATAAAATAAATATTACTTTTTGCTAATTAAAATAAAAACCATCATATCAGAGCCTTTATTCTAATATTAGAGTATGTTATATGAACAAATATATAAACTCATTCTAAATCATTCGCATAAATAATTAAAATAAAAATAAATTAATAAATTAAAATATAAATTAAATGAAATAAATATAAAAATTGCATAATTAAAAAATTAGTATGAAATAATATAATCATTTTCATAATTTTTTGTGAATTACTAAAATGTAAAGTGAAAATATAAAAAATTTCACTAAATACATGTTATTAAAATTAATACTTCTCAAAAAAGTTTTGATTTATAACTTAATTAAAAAATTCAAGTTTTATTCGTACATAAATTAAAAATTTTAACATTTTAAAAGCTAAACACTTAATTTCTGCTTTTATTGTAAATAGATTTTTTCATAACTTAGACCAAATATATACACTAATTCGTCATGCCCACACACTTCTCAACAAGGGATATGATTTTCATTTTTTGCAATAAAGGATATGATAATTTGGTTCTTCAACGATTGTGTTATTTTCATTTCACATCATAGACACCTAGCTCCCACATTTTTCTTATCATGATTTATATTCTATTCGCCACATTTTTCAGAAAACATGATTTCATTTGAAATGTAAGAGTAACGTCTTTTTCTTTGAAATAAAATATCGTTTTCCATCCCTAATAATTGCATTTTCTGTTAATATAATTTTTAATATTAATAATCATATGATTTAGTGTTTGATAATTTTAAATATAACATAATAATTTCAATTTATTCCAGAAAACATAATTTGTTGGAAATATTTTTCGGGTCAAAGTTTTAGTTTCTAAACGATTATAAATATTTTATTTACTTGAAAAATTAAAATATATTTAAAAACATCTAGCAATTAAGAATTATTCTTGAAATTTTATTCAATAACTCAGTATTGAATAAAGAAGGAGTAATCGCGTTTGGTTGGACGGAATCCGCTTCCCATTCTTTGCATTTTTCATAGGGAAGAAATACTCATCAGTATTAATTTTTACAATGCATTTTATATGATACGCTTGTTAAAAGCTGTTTTTAGGATAAAAAAAAGTAAACTTCCAAATATTTTTTATTTTAAGTCGAAGAATTTTCTTTTAAGAAAGTGATGATTAGACTTTTCACGGATAGATCTATTTGTATTGGTTTGCGAATTTAACTCAACTCAGATCAAATATTGAAGAAAAGTTTTTGAATTCAATTCTAATTTAATTCAATATATTAAATTGTTAATAATTCAATTTTAAATGTAAAAAATTATTTTTGAAAAATTTAAATATATACTTCCTAAAAAAATGGATTTATTAAATTTAACTAACAAAGGTGGGTTGAGCTTTGAATAGAATTTTTAGAAAATTGATTTTCAATTTGATTCATATACATTTTCAGTAGTGATTCAAATGCACGAAAGAATATTTTAGTAATTTTTATAATAAATAGTACCAAAATGCAACTAGTCCCAAACTTGAATAAATGACAAAAGTGGCAATAGGTTTAGGCAATCAGTCAATATAACTCGTCTAATTCAAATAAAATGAATTAATATGAGAATTTTGTTGAGGTGTTCTCTATATAGCGATGCACTGTATTGGAGTTTGGGTTTACTGAAAAGTATGCAAGAGTTGCTAAGTCATTGCTCGAAAGCGACACACCATATCAACACCTAGATGTGGTGTCAAATAGACAAAGCTTATCACACCACAGTAAACGATGTTAGGTAAAAAAGTTAGTCCATAACTATAAGCTTAGGTTATAATCTTGGAATATAAGTACACTTAACAGTAAATTAGTTGAGATTTGCGAGGTTATGAGTAAAACAAGGATTAACATCTTATGTCTCCAAGAGACCAAATGAGTTAAGAAGAAGGCGAGGGAGATAGCATTTTGGCAATATAAGCTTTGATACATATGAAAAGATAGAGACTGAAATGATATCACCATAGATAAAGATTATCAAAAGGATGTTGTACAAGTTAGGAGACAAAGGGATATGATTATTTTGGTTAAGCTAGTTCTAGAATGGGAGGTTTGAATCTTATTAGTGCATATGCATCGCAAATAAGACTTGATGAGTTTGTAAACAACAATTTTGGAAGGATTTGGATAAGGTAGTATAAGAAGTACATGTAGGAGAAAACTTTTTTATTGGCAGTGACCTGAATGATTATGTAGATACTAGTAGAGAGGTTTTTGGAGCATATATGAGGTTGTTAGTTACAGTGTAAGAAACAATGTTTAAGATGCTATCTTAGATTTTGTTTTATCTTACAACCTAACTTTAGTAAACATATTATTTAAGAACAGAGAATCTCACCTATAATCTTTAAAAGTGGACTAAGCGCAAGTTAAATAGATTTTTTTTTTACTAAGAGGAGGGCTAGATGTAGATGTTTGACTACAATGTTGTTTTACGTGAAACTATTACCACACAACATGGATTTATAGTCTTAGACATTAGGATTCATAAACGACATCAAAGAAACTAAAAGAAAAGAATTGCAAGGATACGATGGTAGAAGTTCAAAAAATATTATTATGCAATATTTAGAGATAATTGGATCCAGAAAAAAGATTGGATAATAAAAGAAAAACCCAAATGTACTATGGAACAAGATTACAAAATGCATTCGGGAGGTTGCAAAGGAGATACTAGTAGTACGAAACGAAAGAACACTGGCTGAAAAGGATGCAACATGGTGGACTGTATTAGTTAAGGAAGCTATAAATACTAAGAAAGATTGTTACAAGACTTTTAAAAAAATAACACCAAAAAAAGCTTTACAAAATTAGGTTAGCTAGGAATGAGGCAAATAATGCAGTGGTAGAAGCTAAAATGAAGGTTATGAAAGAGATTTATATCAAGTTAAACATAAAGGATGAAGAGAACGAGATACACAGATTGGCACGAACAAAAGGGGGGGAAGTCATGATCTAGGAGTTGAGAAATATATTAAGGATGAGTACCAAAGAACTCTTGTTAGGGATAATGACATTAAAGAAAAATGATGTGATTATTTTGACAAACTATTCAATAATGGAAAAGCTAAATTTCAGATAATATCTCGATGCCTCTCAAGGATCTGAATTGGTATTTTATGTGCAGAATTAAGGATATAAATGTAAAGTAGGCACTAAAGAGGATGACGACGAGAAAGCTATGGACATTTCAATTGAAGTTTGAAAATGCCTTGAAGAAATAGGAGTTAGGTAGTTGATAGATCTTTTTAGCAAAATTTGACACACTAACAAGATGCTTAAGGAATGAAGAAAGAGTATCTCGTTACCTCTCTATAAAAGCAAAGGAGATATTCAAAATTGCTCCAACTACTAAAGCATAAAACTAATGAATCACACAATAAAACTATGGGAGAGAGTGATAGAACGAATTAAGGAAAACTTGAAAGATATTGGAGAATCAATGTGGTTTTATGCCTGGGCTAGGTAATACACTAGTTTAGACAACTTCTATAGCATTCTCGAGTATAAGGTAAAGAACTTTATATGGTCTTTATAAGCTTGGAGAAAATATATGATAAAATCCCTAGGAAAATGTTATGGTGCTTCTTAGTGAAGAAAGTAGTTATCATGAAATTTACTGAACTAATTAAAGACATATATGGAGATGCAAGGGCACATGTGAGGACATATGGAAGGCAAACAAGCGAATTTCCTATCACAATGGAACTACATCAAGGGTTGGCACTAAGTCCATTATTGTTCACTGCAACAATGAATAAATTGACAAAATCCATTTAAGATAAGGTGCCTTGGTGTATGATGTTTACAGATAATATTATCTTGTGTGCTTAAACTAGAGAAAAGGTCAACACAGAGTTGGAATTGTGGAGGCAGACACTAGAATCAAAAGGTTCAGACTAAGTAAACTGAAAACTGAATACATAGAATGTAAATTTAGTTCAAACAAAGAGGGAGATCAAAACATAGTAGCGTTAGATAGGATGTCAATACCTAAGCAGGATCATTTTTGATATTTGAGATCAATCATACAGATGGATGGAGAGATTGATGGCAATGTGACCTATAGATCCAAGCTGGCTAGATCAAGTGGAGAAGCGCTACTAGTGTGCTATGCAATAAAGGAATTTTTATATGATTTGTTGGCTCACTACTAAATGAGAGGGATGAATTGTTTTTTAATATTTTCTAGCTTAAATGCAACCTATCTAATTTTCTTCATGCATTGTCTACACATTATGCAAACAAGCAGTAGATAAAGTAAAAAAACGATAAGTAAAATGAGAATGTAAGAAAGAGAAGCTATACACAAATGATTTATAGAGGTTTGGTTCCCACCCTATGTTCTCTACCTTGAGTCCTTTTCAAAGATTTTAACCAAATTCACTACTTGAAAATGGTTTACAGCCTTTCTCCCTTTTGCATGTTCAAGGGAGACAACTTTCTTTTTTACTAAAGGCTCAAAAATAACTTTCATTGCTCCTTTTTCACAAGCTCAAAAAGTAAACCTACACATTCGGACAATCCCTTTTCTAGGTTAAGGGAAGCAATCGCTACAAGTGCTCCTTTTTCTTGATTGAGCAGCAAACCTTACAACATTTTTTTTTCTGGTTCAAGAAGCAAACCCTTAGCCTATCCAAACTTTACTTTATAATTTAAACACTCGAGGGAAATCTCCCTTTTTATAAATAATGGAGTGGGTTAATAACTTGGTTTTCTAATGCCTTTACAAATATTGAATAAAAACTCTAGCTCTTTAAAGGAAATTGCTTAGAGACAATGGATGTTGAGATGAAATTTTTGTCTCTTTTATTCTCTTTTTTCTTTCTAAGCTTTGGATATGAGAATAACTCTTGATATGGAATTTTGGCTCTCTCACTTTTAGCTTCAAGCTTCTTCCTTATATAGGTTCTTCGAGTATTTGGCTGTTAAGGTTGATTTTCCAATATTCTTCACATTAATAGAGACAAAATTTTGGCTGTTGGGATTTGTTAGACCTAGAGTGTATCAATACTTCATTTTATGTATCAATATCTTAAAGAGAAATTATGCACAATAAGAAGCAATTGTATTGATACTTATTTTAGTTGTATTGGTGCCTGAACAAAGCACAGAGCATATGTTTCATAGTCATGATAAGGAATTGAACACTATTAGTGTTGCCAATACTCAAAACATATTGGATCGATACATATTCAAACCGTATCGATATTTCTATGAATTAATCACACAATATTGGCCTAAATAGCAACATTAAGACTTATTCAAATATGCAAACCTAAAATCTCGCTTTAAGATTATGCGTATCTATTTATCACATACTAAGTATGATTTTATAAGATTCAAACAATTAACTCTTTCATACTTGTTGAAATTAAATTCCTCTTAAGTTTTATGTGAGGTCATATCAAAATCCTAAAGTATTTCAAAGTCAACATAGTTGAAAGGCAAGTTCTATATGACAATTTTTAGACCAACTTTACTAATTGTAGTGAATGTTAAGCGACTAATAGACTACATTCATAGAATATGAGTGTAGCATAAATGTGAATATTGTGGTCTATGTGCAAATATACAAGAAATGATAGAATGAGAAATGAAGTCATTCACAAAAAGGTTAAAGTGGTCCTTATTAAAAACAATACAAGTGAAAATCATTCACGTTGATTTACACCTATGATATAGACCTATGGATGCTCTAATTAGGAGAGTAGAGACTATGAATGATGTAAAAAGGATCAAAGGTAAGAGAAGACAAAAAAAAAACTTAAAAGAAAAGCATTTAAAAAGATATAATGATATTAGAGTTTAAATAACATATTATCTTGGATAAAAATAAATAAACGTGAATTCATACATGAGTTTATGTAATTTATTAAAATAAAAACTTTAATAATGATGATGATTGATGAGCACCAAAATATGAATCCAATAATAATAACGTAATAAATAAAATTTATACCTCTTTTAATTTGGAGTCTGTACTAATCTACCATAAGAAAATTTGAAAAAAAAAAAAGAGATGTACATTTAAAAGCACATGGGTTCGAATCTGAATCCAAGAACAAGTTCAAATCAACGCGGTTGGGATTGGGCAGTGGGTCCGGGTGCGGAGATCACCATATCTGACCCGACATGCAAACTTCGAAGACACGTACCCCTCCCCACCAATCGCAGCCCATCTCTTATCCCCCAAGGCTTCTCCTGAACCATCCGATTAAAATCCAACGGTCCAGAAAACCCATTCGCGTTTTGAAAGAAATCGAGAGACAGAAAGAAAGAGATCAAGGTGGGAGGGAAGGCAAAGACCGTGAAAATAGGATTTCCCTCCATCCCACTGTGCCACTCCCGCCACATCTCCCCTGACCGACACGTGTCCATTTAACCTTCATTTTACTCTTCCGCCCCATTTTCCCACAGAAACTTTTCCCTTCTCTTGTTCTCTTCATTTCCGTTTTCTCTCTCGCGTTTTCTCGCTCTCGGCAGGAAAAGAGAGAAGAACGCCGCTTCCTCGTTATCTGTGTTGGATCGAGCTTCCCAGTTTCATACCCATCACCAAATCGAGAAAAAAGAATAAAATTGTCAATCTGTTGCGATTAATTCGAGGAGGTTTTTATTTCGAAGCGAAGGGAGACTTTTTGGTCTAATCTCTGTCAATTGCGTTTCGTGGGAGTGAAACTAGGGAATCTCTTTTGTTGGTAATCTTAATCTTAATGTGGGTTTGATTACTGCTCAATCCGGGTTTTCTTCTTTGATCTATCTTTTTTTACCTATTTGATTTGGCGCAAACCCTAATTTTGGTTTAGTTAGTTTTGGGGGATTTGGAATTAAAAAGTTTGAAAGATTGATATTAGGGAATTTAATTGATTCTTTTTTGTGCATGCAGTAGTTAGATTCTGGTTTTCCCTCGTTAGGTTGTAGTTGATGTGTAGGTATCTGGGTACAAGAAAAACTCTGTGAAATTTTTGGTGCGTTATTTTAGTTTGCTATCCAAAATCGAGGGTTTTTTCTTGTTATATTACATCCTCCAGAAAATTATCCCTTTTTTCTTTTTTTCTTTAATTTTTTACCTCTTTAGTTCTTCTCATAACCCTCCAAAAAAAAAGGAAAAAGGAAAAATAGGAAGAAGAGAAATTTTTGGGGTTTGCATTTAAAAAAGACCTGTAGGGTTTTGGTTAAAATTATTATATTGAGGGAAGAAAGAATCGGGGAATTGGTTATATATAGAACAATGACGTTGAACTTTTCCCATCGACCTATTTTTCCTTCTCATTTGACTGAAGATAATCTGGTTTTTCCTATGAGAATCGCGAATGGGTACCTTGTTGAAGGTATCCCGGAGAAGAATGGAGATGGGTTTTCGAAATCTTGGCATTTGAATAGTGAAATGGAAAATCGCTTTGATTGTGGAAGGGATAGGAGTGGTAATCGATCTGGTACTCAGGAGCCTGTTTCTAATGACATTCTAGATCTTTTGCCATCTGATCCTTTTGGAATGGATATCTCCACTACTTTCACTGCAATTACTGGTTGGCTTGAGGATTTGGAAGTTGATTATGGCTGCTATGTAAGAGATGATGTGGGGACTGTGATGAGAATTATCAGTTGTTTGCGGGATTAAATTTTATTTGGAACAATGCCATTAGGTTCCAAACATCTCCTGGAAGCATGGAGTTTGAATGTAAAGGTACTGTGTCTGGTGGATTTGGTGGGTGTTCTCAGGTGAAGGAAGGAGGGGACCTGTCTGGTTGTGCTGATGTCGGACCGGCTTGTAATGTAGAGGACGTTTTCTGTTTCGGGAATGAGGATATGCTTTCTGTTGATCAGGATTATGAAGAATTCCTGGATTGTGAGGATTATTCTGATGGAGGTGAAGGAGCTCCTCATGAAGCTCTGAATTTGGCCCTTGGTTATTTAGGTGTGCAGGATCTTTTTGTTGTTGAAAAGGTTTGCGCATCTCTACGATCTGCAGTTCAGAATGATCCCCTTTTATGGAGGAGTGTTCACATAGATCAGCCACTAAATGAGAAGCTTACTGATGATATTCTTTTGCAAATAACTAGTAGGGCTCAAGGTAGCTTGCAATGCTTAAGCCTGGTAGACTGCCAAAGGATTACCGATGAGGGCCTTAAGAGTGTGGTTAAAAATAATCCTAAGTTAATCAAGGTTAGTTTGTTTCTTTGAAACTTAGATTCTAATGTGAGTTTCTAAATCTTTGCTTGTATGGATGCCATGTTATAGGCATTATGGATTAGCTTGCTTGCGTGTTTTCTGCTCAAGCAACATATATGTGTAGGTCTAATGTATTTATTTGTGATGCATCCGCTGCAGCATAAACCACATGAATATAATCAACTGAACTGGTTGAAGTTGCTGTCATGTTTATTGGATTAAATGTTTTAGCTATTTTTTGGTTAACATAATTTGTTGCTTAACTATAAATTAGAATCAGAGTTTTGCATTTTATTGCAATGATTTGTCTATTATGAGGGGTAAACCTGAAGTTCTGAAAAGAAACAAATCTAGTGATGTGGGAGTAATAGCTTTTAAAGTATACTTCAAACTTAGGCAATTGTATGACTGACTCTGTTTACATTGGGAGTGTGACTTTTAGTTGTAGTTTCTATCTATGAGTATGAAATAGTTTGGTTCAGTTCAATATATTTTTTCTATGTCTTTATATTTAGATTAATATTTTTGCTTTTCTATTGCAAGCTACTAAATATTTTCCTCCTTGTAGCTGAGTGTACCTGGATGCACAAGACTGACTGTTGACGGTATTTTGAATAGCCTAAAGGCTTTGAAATCTATGGGTACACAAGGGGTGAAGTATTTGAGGATTGGTGGGCTCTATGGCGTGACACAACAGCATTTTGAAGAGCTGAAGTTCTTGTTGGGCATGGACAACCAGATTCAGCAGATTGTGCACAAGCCACACTTTTATAACAGAGGAAATGTGTATATTTCTTGTGAAGATGATCGTGCCATTGATATTGAAATGTGCCCAAGATGCCAGAACATGAGGCTTGTTTATGATTGTCCTGCAGAGGGTTGCCAGCAGAAGGAGCATGCTGCTCAGTTATGCAGGGCTTGCACTCTTTGTATACACGGTGTGTTCAGTGTGGTCGGTGCATTAATGACAGTGAGTATGAGGAAACGTTTTGTCTGGAGTTGCTTTGTTCAGATTGTTGGATGCTACAACTCTCTAAGTGCCAGGAGTGGCAGAATAGGATGATTGGTCCATCTAATGTACCTGCTCTCCAACAAACCGGTAACCTTCATCCCCATGGCTAGAAAAAAATATTTACGCATTCTCTGGTTTCCAATTGTGGTCAAGATGTTGCATTTGTGATAATTCAAGGCAGCAATGTAAAGGATTATGGTATCTGTATTTTTGTTATTGCCTTACTAGTCTGCTAAAAGCGTCAGCCTATTACTGGACTTGAAACTTGGGTGAGCTGTATTGGGTCCTCTTAGCTGAAGGTTTAGTGATTTTAGAGAAGAGAAGAAAAGAATAAAGTGCTGCATGTGTTGTCCAGGACAGGATAAATAATAATGTTTTGGTGCTTTCTATGGTTAGCATTGGCACTCGATTGACATATTTGTGTTTGCCCGTGGATGGTCAATGCTGAAGTCGGGTATGACATGACCTTGGAAGTATTGTTTATGTTGAAATCCTTGTGCTGTCAAGAGCAAGGTGGACATGTGAGATGTCAAGTACGCAAACAAGCAAGGCCCTCATCTATTTGCTACTGTACATTGAGAAATTTTTTGGCCTCTCTGTTGCCAGAGGATTTGATGTGATTCGTCTTCTTTCTGTGCAGCACTTTGCTAGGCAGGCATGCTGGAAATATGTTCTCCTACGTGGTTCTCTGTGGAGTCTGTTTATGGATTCCCTCTGCTCTGTGCTGGGAAATTTGCATCTAATATCTGTTCAATTGATCTCGGCTGTTTCCCTAATAATTGGAATTTATCTATATCTTTTATGTGATTGGAATAATCAATGACGCAATGGTACTTGTTCTTGCTTCCTTTCAAGGAAGACTTTCTCAATGTTGTTTGATGTAAAATTATAGATAGTTGCTTCCCATAAACATGGACTGTAATGGGCAATCACAGAACACTGAACTGCCCTAATGTAAGATAGGATGTTGAATGTTGATAAATAAAGTTGTACTTTGGCATCTGTTTTTTTTTTGTAAAAAGAATTTTAGCTGGTTCACCTTGGAGAAATTCCACTGTGAATTCTATTTGGTTTCTCTTTAATGCTAGTTGGTTCTACTCGTTTCAGTTGTGATGTGGGAGGCAGTTGAAACAAGTTAAAGCTGTGAATATGTTTTATCATTTCCAGAATCATGCAAATATTGAGATTGCTAGTTTGCACCATCACCATGTAGATGGATTTGGGTTGCAATGTTTTTTGTGAGGTAATTATTTGCAGACAGAAGTTTTCCTCAACGCAAGCCTGTGGGGATACTTCTAAGTTCTACCCGTAAAGGTGCTTTGCATTCAGTATCTGCAAATCCAAACCGATTGTTTGATATCTCGAATTAATACATTTTGAATAATCAATTGTTGAGTTTGATTTCTACTGATTCGAGTTACGTTGACGTCCAAACTGCAAAATATCCCCAGACTGGCTTCAATTAACTATCAAATTGTGTAAGCGTAGTAGCCAAGCAATTTATTATATAGAAGAAAAACCCTGATTCTTGAGAAGGACAAAGGGAAACAAATTAATGATCTCAGAATTATCATGTGCTTGAATTTGGTTAAACATTCTACAAATAATTTGCCCACCTTGAATAATGGTGTGCCATTTAGGAACATATGAAAGATGAGCAGAAGGAAAACAATACAATGCTAAGGTCTTTTCTTTTTGTTCATCAGATAAATTTTATCATTGAACCGAGAGGGGGGTTGGGAAGAATATATAGTAAATAGAATTTATAGTAAAACAAAGATAATAAGAATGAGGTTGGGAGGATCCGTGGTGGAGCACAGCAGTCTGCAGACAAATGATTGGCATTTTATTGGCAGTCATCTTTTTGCTGAGATTTCCTGTGTAGTTCTTTCATCCATTTGAAACTTAATAATGACTTGCCAAACCTGCTCTTGCTCGAAGCCTCCTGTTTCTTCTTCTTGTCGTCCGATGCTCGAGGTAAGGGTCAGGGTTGTTGTAGTCCCATTGATCAGCCCAGGATAACCCAGAATCCATCTCTCTTTTCTTTCCCTTGTATCTTCTGTGTTGCTTGAATGCTTTTAGATCAGTATTGTTTAAATTTTACCTCTTGTTTGACTGGCGGAGACAATCCTAAACAAGTTTGGCAAAAGTAAGTTAATTTTGGGTGACCAACCTTAGAATTTTCGCTTTAACTGCTATTTTGCTTTTTCTTAACCTAAGTTTGATAACGGCCATTTATCTCTCATTTGGCTGGAGGTTCACATTGCTTTCTTTTTCGTATTTTGGATGAACAACTGTAAGAAATTTGTGGGTACATGTTGACAAGAACTAAACCATTTATAATCTAGGAGCTAGGAATGATTCCTTCAATGAAATTAAATGTATACAATTGCTGCTAGAATGCCATTCAACAAATACATGGGGAAGAATCAAGAACAATTATGTCAAATTGGGCAGTGATTAATGAGATGCTCCAACTTTTAACTTAGGGTCATTTATAAAATTCGATATGACCTGCAATCTCCCTACATAGCAACTTTGCTTCACTAGCTAACTTTATGCTCTTATAAATTGCAAGCCCTGTCTGCTTGTGTGTAGATGCAGGCGCACATCTCTTGGTCTCCTCCTCCTTACCCAACAACAGGGCCTCCCTAGCAGGTATTACATTTCCCCACCAAAAGTCCCGTAAAATACCATGCATAAGATCCCAATAACTTCGTTCCCTATTCACACGGAATATTGTGCTTCCATTCGGTGTCCAGCAATACAAATCAACCCATTCTCTGTCCATTATCTCCATTTGTCCCTGAACCTGAGGCATGTAATAGAAGGGTATAGTTGACCATGGCAGAGCAGTCTCAGGTTTGCCTTTGTTGTACGGACACTTCACTTCCAGAATGCCACCTCCCGGAAAGCAACCAAGAAGACCATCTGGGGATGCACCAAGCCAATCAAACTGCTCCTTTGAATGGATAGCAAATCCTAATGAGCTAACCTCACGACCTGTGATACTTCTGTACCGCTCAATAGCTGCTGCTTCATTGAGCACACCCCACTCCATAGCACACTTTTTAGAAGATTCCGGAACCTGCATTTCTGATGCAAATACTTTTTCATGCCAGAGCTCATAGCGGCGTTTTCCTTTCCAAAATCCCAAAGCAGTACTGAAGGTGCTTGTGGTTAATTTGTCCCTCCGAATGGCAAACCATTCATCTGAGCGTTGAGGTGCATCAAATGGGGTAAGGTTGACAGCCAGCACTATGGATGATGGGGAACGAACAATAAGTGGGGCGTTTGAAGAGATGTGTGTTACAATGCTGGTGGAAAGGGTTCTTTGACATCCATTTCTCCATCTTCTGCTCACGGACAAGGGAACTACTGCTTTGCAGTGAATGGCACAAAATCTAGTCATGTTGCAATAGCTCATTGTGAAGAAACTAGACTGTCAAGAGCTGCTATATTCTGATACAAGATCCAACAAAAGCCATGCAAATTTTAGATGGATTCCAGTTTCAGGACCAACAGAGAGAAAGAAATTCGATGTCTTTCCTTACATCAAATCTGTTTATCATAAGAATAGACATAAATTAAAAGCATACAAAAATCTACAGAAAAATTTATTCTAAACTAGTATATAATAACTTGGTTACAAATCCATAGTAAAGAAAACACTTGTCATAAAGATTCAAAGTCTCTCCCTAATCCCTCAAGAAATGCACCATATTCTATTCTTGCAAGTTAAGTCATCAATATTTCATCTTGGCGAGGAAACAGAAAACCATACAATATATTCTAAAATTGATTTAATTTGAATTTGGATATTCTTTACATTTACGTTTACACAACGGAAGCAACAAAACTTTCAATAATCCATAGACGTCAAGCAGGAATTCTCAGAAAATGATAAAACTAGTTGCAAAATTAATGGTTTGTACTTTGTAGAACCAATTGATCATTTCTTTTCTAACGATTCAACCGTTTCCTGGGAGGCTATTGCATCCAGAAAGTAACTATGTCGCTTATCACTGCAAATTGTAAACTTTTCTGTACCAAAAAGAATTGTAACTTTACATATATAAGCCATTTTTTTTAAAGAAAAAAACGTTAGGGGAGCAAAACCACAACTTTCACTGCTAGCTAAATCAACCAAATCTGGGATTTTCACAAATTAGTAAGCAACCATTACACAATGAAAATGGGCGAAACAGAAAAAAAACTCCACCTCTACAAAAAAAACTCACATTGAACCTAGTAAAACCACAACTTTGAAAACTAAATTTAAAAATTGGCCAAGAGATGTTTGATCATATACCTGAAAGAGAACTTGAGTAGCTAGCTGATTAAGACCGAAATGCGAGCTGAAAGAATGGCAATGGGTGTTTCTAGAATTCAAAATAAGGGACTTGAATCAGTTTGACCAACATAATTCGGCTATAACCATGGCTGTTCTTCAAAAAAAAAAAAGAATTTGATGGTTGTTTTTCTGGATTTTAGGGTTTGGCTCCAAAAAAGAAAGGATTGGAGCTACGAACGAAAATGAAAAGAAGTAAATGGGAATTTGAATTCACCGTTTTTTCATGTTTCTTTGCGAGAAAGCTGTCGTTTGCTTAATAATGGAAACATTCGAACCATAAGCACTTGCTTGCAAGGTTAAAATTCATTTCCCTAAAAGTTAAGCTGCTCTTACTTTTTAAACACTATAAAGAATAAACCTTAATTTTTATATACAAAACCACCGATTCAAGTTAAAAAATGAAGCCAAATGAAAGGAATTTTATGTCTTTTAAGTAAAATATCGAATTTGAATATTGTGAATGAAAAATAGTGTTGGGAGAGCTCTTTCGTTTGAATTTGATCGTATCTCGATTTCGGATTAATCGAAATCCAAAATAACTTTTGAATATCGAAAGATTTGAACAAAAAAAATAACACTAAAGCATTCTATATTTAATATTTGGTAATATATTAGTACTACTTTGTAGATTAGATCCATTTGGATGGAGAATTAAATTGATTATAAAGATATTGAAAACAACAAACCAGTAAAATTAGTCACTATAATGATAAAATTAAGTCATGTAATAGTGAAATTAAAATTAGTAATGTGATACGTGTTTGGATGCAAATGCAGTGGTGGCTGTAAAATAAAGTGTAGTGAGAATAAAAATAATCATTAAAGACATTTTATGAAAATTTTGTAAAAAATAAAATTTATAGTAAAATATTTGATATTTATAAAATTAATAAATAATTAAAATTTATTAAAATTATTGTTAATAAATTAATTTTTTATATTAAATAATATTTTATTAAATATTTAAAAACTGTTATATATTTTTAAACGTTATTATGCATTTAAATTTTTAAAAATAATATCCAATGAATAATGGATTTTATATTAAAATAACATATATTAAGATTTTAAATAATAAAAAATAATTATATGTCATAAACAATATAAAATATAATATATTTATAAATTTATATTAATAATTTATTTATACTTTGTATTATTAAAAATATTACAATAAAAACTTAAAAATAACAAACAACAAATGAAAAAAACTAATATAAAAAAGAAAATAAAATGAAAAAAAAGCAAGGGGCACAATGGGATTGTGATTATGGGAGAAATGACTCACTAGTCACGAAACCCTAGGTGGGGCATAGTAAGAACCAATTGTATTCCAAGAACCATGGGGTCCATTAACACACCTTTAATCTCAAGAGGCGTTTGGTTCGAAAAATTCAGATAATGTTGGAAAATTTATTTTCCTCCAAATCACTTTATTTAACACATTTTGAAGAATATTAATTTTTTTTTGGTTGAGAGAGTGTAAAATCATATAATGATATATATTATTATTCTTTTAATTATATATTATTGATTGATGTAACGTAAATAACATATGACAAATAATTAATTTGTGATTTAAGATAATCTCTGATCACGCAAAATCAGAAGTGTTATGTGAATCGGATCTCATGACAATTATTATTTTTTAAACAAATTTAATTGGCTTTTGATCAAAAAATAATTTTAATTGGCTTTTTTTTTTTTTTATCTATTGTGAGAGCAAAACAAAATTCATTCGGCAAACCTTGCGCTGCGTGCCTGAGTGGCCCATTACAACGTTATCTGCATTTGGGCTCAGAGCTCTAGATTGCCAGCGAATGACCTCATGTTTATCTAAACAAGATCTCTGTCTCTAACTTTCCAATTATCCGTTCCGCTTCATTCAGATCAGGTTAAGAGAAAATTTATTTCAACAATTAAATTTTAATTTTAATTTAATGTTTTAAAAATGTTAAAATATTTAAAATTTTAATATATTTCTATAATATGTCGAGTCTCTAAGTTTAACGGATAGAGTAAGATTAAGAGTTCAATACTCTATTAATAATACCAATAAAACTAACAAAAATATTTTAAATGAAGAACTATTTATTTAAAGTTAACAAATTGTAACAAAAATGATGACATAAAACGAATGTTATTTTACGTTAATATATGTTTTTTATTTAATTTATATTATCTAATTATAAAAAAATAATTATTTATTACTTAAAAAATTATTTATTTATTATACATCATATGTTATAATTAAATTATAAATATTTATTTTAATAAATTCGTTAATAGTTTTAATGATAAAATGCATCTTTTATAACATCTGAAAAAAAAAAAAAAGTCGTTTGGATAGAAGCAAAGGGAGGGAGCAAGTAGACTGGAGACAGAAGGCCGAAAGGGCAAAGCAAAACGCAAACGCGACCCAACAGCGAAAGCAAAGAGAAATCCTCCTTTGGTAATCATACACTCACTCCCCACGCTTCTACTTAACGCTCTCTTCTTCTCTATCCTTCTCTGCTAAATCCTGGATAAACGATTCATGAAAAGTAATTCAAATCCCCCATGATTTCACTTCTCCTTCTCCTTGTCAAGGCCCTTATTCTTTTGAACTCCTAATAGCTAAACCCACATACCAATTTCGAGGAAAAACGCATTTCTCATTCAGTTTCAAAACCGCCATGTACTTGTCGGAGAAGCCTCGTCCAATAGACTTATACAAAGAGGAAGGTCCTGCCACCGCCCGCGACATGATTATCGAGATCACCACCAATGGGGATTTGCCACCTCACCACCATCCTCCTACTCATCAGCAACAGCAACAGCAAATGATCTTAGGTGAAAGCAGCGGCGAAGACCCAGAAATCAAAGTCCCCAAGAAACGAGCGGAGACATGGGTCCAAGACGAAACCCGTAGCCTTATCGCCCTTCGAAGAGAAATGGACGGCCTTTTCAATACTTCCAAATCGAACAAGCACTTGTGGGAGCAGATATCGGCTAAGATGAGAGAAAAAGGGTTCGATCGATCGCCCACGATGTGTACGGACAAGTGGAGGAATTTGTTGAAGGAGTTTAAGAAAGCTAAGCATCAAGATAGAGGAAGTGGGTCAGCTAAGATGTCTTATTGTAAGGAAATTGAAGAGATTTTAAGGGAGAGGACGAACAGTGCTTATAAGAGTCCAACTCCTCCTCCTAAGGTTGATTCATTTATGAATTTCGGTGATAAGGGTATGTGCTATTTTTTAAGGCTTTTTATTTTGGAATTTAATAAGTAGAATTTTTATTCAACTGTTCTTTGGTTATTAAGTGATGGAGGGTATTCTTCGTCAAGGCTTTATTTGTATTTGAAAATCTGATTTTGGGTGATACGGCTTTAATGGATTTTCAAGGTAAATGCTGAATTGCTGATGTCTTAGCTTTAAACCATCTAAATATTTTGTCTAAATGCTGCTGTAATTTTTTAGGTTGAATTTGTTGTAGTTACTTTCCAAAGTGACTTAAGAGGGTATCTTGAATTGTTATTGGAAAAGAAAAAGAAAAAGAAATTACTTTTGGTTCTGTAACTGTACCGAGTCAGCTTCCGTTTTTGTTGATGGTTGTAATGAGTGCTTTACAAGAAGGTTTGTTTACATTCATGCATCCTATGAAGTTGGTACTTACAAAACTGCTGCTTTTAAATTATATATTTATTGCAGGGTTTAGATGGGTAAATATTTAATATGTATTATATCTGCTTGTGAAGCAAGGTGTCATGTCTAAAGAACAAATGAATGATTCAAAATATGATATGGCTGGCGTTCATGGTACTTGAAGCATGAATCATGCTCAGCAGAACATGAATGAGTATCCTGAAAAGCAAACCTCAAGATATGGCATAAAGGCAGTAGGCTTCTTTGGTTTCCTTAAAGTTTAGAATACAACCTGTAATAGGAGCAGGGAAGTAGTATGTTGATGTATTAAGAATTCAAATCTTATTTCGGTAGAGAAAATCATCAATAATTATCTATTGATTTCCTTTCTGTTGTCTTATGTTGTTGAATCCATTTTCCAATATGTTTACATGGTTTCTCCTGGTTTTGTCTTGGACATCATAACTTGCTGTTGCATATCACTTCATGAAAGCATTATATAAGTTTTAGCCTCCTTTTGGTTATTCAATGTCTATCTCTCTTCCTCTCTCTCTCTGGGTAGGGGGGAAGGCCGAAGGGTTCATGTAGACTACCTAATTAATAGTTTTGTTGTTTCTATATTAATTGCAACATATATTGAGTCTTTCTTTCTATGATCATTGCAGGTTTTGAGGATAATGGTATATCATTTGGTCCTGTTGAAGGTATGTTGTTGTAATTTGAGTTTGCTGCTCTTCTTGTTTATCTTGATTTTTCCTGTTTCAATCCTTTAAGCTTGTAGTAATATTTTTGTCAAGTTAATTTGGGTAAATCATAGAATTTAGGATGCAGTGGCATTAATCTTATCAACCCTATACCTCATCAACTTCTTGCTGGATTAAGGAGCTTTAGGAGTCATAATCAGACGTATCTTGGAAACATGTCCTATTTACGGAGCACCAGCTTATGTGCATAGTTTGCATAAGACCTAAACTGTTACCTGTCTTATTAATCTGGCAATCTTTAGGTAGTCTCAACAACTTTTTTTCTTTAGGTATTCTCGACCACTGTTACCTGGATACATATTTTTTTAATTAAAACTCCACTTTTTCTTTTCAAGCAACCTCTCGTTTCAGCATTAACATCTTTTATGAAGCCAAGGCACCTTTATGGACATCCTTGCATGTTTGTTTGCTTCATTCTCAATCTCTTGCAGTCAATTTTGACCCTTTAATTGTAGTGATGTGTCATCAGCCTTGAAGTGAGCCCAACATACCATCTGCTCCCGCCCAGGATAAGTTTTCCTGAGAATGAAACAGTCCTGTGCTAACAGAAACCCATGTTAATTATCTATGTTGTCTTACTCTAATACTACCCTTTTTTCATGGAATGCACAAATAGTATCAGATGGAAATTGTTCTTCCTATCAACGTGTTTGCCTAGAGAGCCATTAATATACTTAGACAGTAGTATATTTCATCATACTGTTGTTATCTTTCCATTTAAGGATTTTGTTATGTCTGCACCTGACTATAATTAGTTTTTGTTCCCCAAAAGCTTATGCTTTTGTTAACCTTCAGCTGCATCTAACGTACGTGTTTTTGTTAGTGGCATAAATGCTGAAATGTTGTTTATTGAATGTTGAAAAAGTGGATATCTATCACTGGGATTCATAAGCCTGCTATCTATATTTATTTGGTTATATAATCTAATGCTTTCTATTAATTTTCTGTCTTGATGGAATTTTATTTTATTGGGAATATTTAGAATGGGGAGCTAAACAACGAAATTCACATTGACTTTGCATTTTGATGCACTTCCACACTGAATCAACATTTCAGTTAATGGAAAAATTATGTACTCTACAGAATTGCCGCCTGATCCGCAGTGAACAATTTTGTACTGAAGTGTGTCTTTCATCTGTTCATCATAGTGTGTCTTTAAAGAGTTATGCTTCTCCTCCTATTTTTTTTTTCTGGTGTGCAGCTAGTGGTAGGACAACACTTAATCTTGAAAGACGTTTAGATCATGAAGGTCATCCTCTTGCTATCACCGCAGCTGATGCAGTAGCAGCCGGTGGAGTTCCTCCTTGGAATTGGAGAGATACCCCTGGAAATGGTAAGTTCTATAAATAAGAAGTTTGGCGGAATTGATTTTACCTAAAGATATGATGGTTTTGCGTGTTGCACAATGTTCAACTGTTTGGGTGGTGCATCATGGGCACATTTTCCTTCATACTTGCTCAAATGTATGCGCTTGTAGCAAACACTCTTGATTTCGAGCATTGGCTCTCAAATCTTGTTTGAGTTCAAAATTTTGAATCTGATGAAAATCTGTATAGTGACTTCTCATTTTCTTGCACACCCTTTTTCGTAGGTGGTGATTGTCAGTCATATGGAGGAAGGGTTATAACTGTCAAGTTTGGGGACTACACCAGAAGGATTGGTATAGATGGTACGGCAGATGCCATCAGAGAGGCAATTAAATCTGCTTTTAGATTGAGAACTAAGCGTGCATTTTGGTTGGAGGATGAAGACCATATAGTTCGTAGTCTTGACAGGGAAATGCCTTTAGGGAATTATACACTCCACCTTGATGAAGGTAACGTTGACATGCATGCAGTTTCTGCAACCATCTGACAAAAATTTCGCAAGTAATTGATTTCATAAAAATACTAGAGGAAAGATACAGCTCTGAATGATGTAATAATCTTCTATCATCTACTAAGCATTGGAAAAGGGTGCAGCCTATGGATGTCTAACCCTCCCAAGATTCCTGCAATGAGAGAGCAGTCACCCCTTAACATTGTGATCCGTTCTGTATCTAGCCTGCAGTTAGTAATGCAGAGTTGCTTTCACAGGGAATATTACATGGCACAGACCCCAACAATTCCAAGCCCAAACCTTCAATTTTTTGTCAAACATACCTGTGGCATATCACTGCAGACATTATTTTTCACTGATAGAAGAGAATAACCCGAAAGGTACTTATTTTTTATGTGTGTTTTCAAACTCCTGCATTCAGGTTTGGCTATAAAAGTGTGCCACTACGACGAGTCAGATCATATACCTGTCCACACGGAGGAGAAGATTTTTTACACAGAAGATGAATACCGTAAATATCTAGGCGATCGGGGCTACACAAGTCTCAGGGAGATTGATGGATACAGAAATGTTGATAATATGGATGAACTTCGACCCAATGCTTTGTACCGAGGTATGAGGTAAATGCTGGTGCCTCTTGCTTGCAGTGCTCGCAAGAGACTGTAGAGAGTTTTCTTCACGTATGTAGGATATTTTAATATTTGCTCTGGTGCATTCTGAAGATTCTGATTATGTTTTTCTCACATTAGCACTTACTAATCCTGAACCCTACTATATAACTCAGCTGTTAACTCAGCTGCCTGTTGTATATGTTTCTTCTTAGGACATGGGCTCCAGTCGCCAGCACAGTTTCTGCTCATGTGGCCTGACATCCCCTGTTTGTAAATATGAATTTCAGATAAAAACATTATGCGGTCAGCAATTTGAATTGAACTCCCCAGTTTTGAAAATTCAGGTTGCTTTATTCTCTTAATTAATACCTTTTTCTCAAGTGCATGATACTCTGCAGCTCCATGCCTGGACAACAATTGCTCATATTACAGGGTTGCATTATGGTATTTGACTAGAGGTAGTAATAACAATTCCTTAGCTGAACAGATGTTACGGAACTTGATTTGACATTATATTGCAAGATAAAATGAGTAGAACTTGAGATAAGTGAAAAACCATTATATTACAGATGTTACAGTTCCTTAGCTGAATAGATGTTACAGAACTTGATTTGACATTATATTGCAAGATAAAATGAGTAGAACTTGAGATAAGTGAAAAACCATTATACTGAGATCAGTGAAAAGAACCTGACATTATACATGTCACAACCACGCACAAAAATGCAAACCCAACCCGAGTACATAAATCATTCTTTATTATCTTTCCCAGATTATCTTGGAAATATTTGTGAATAGAAGATTCACAGATTATATCACTCGTCCCATTCATCATTCTTGTATGAAACAAGAGTGTCGACCTTGTGTATCTGCATAGCCCCAACAGAAAAATTACTTAGAAGTAAAACAAAAGTTGTCCTCAATTCTTTGAACTTGATTTGCTTTTGCAACAATACCTTGGTATCAAAGGAATGCAACTTCACCATTTGAGGATTGGCAATCAACTTGGGGTCACTCTCGATCCAAGTGAATGGAACTGCAACATCTTTATCAGTGTATGCTAATACATCAAACACACCTGGAAGAACAAGAAAGACAAATGAGAGTGTGGGTGAGACATGTTATGAGGAAGAAAAATAGAGCAAATGCTCATATATCTCTCTTACAGGCTTCATCAAGGCATGGCAAGTAAGTAATACTGGAGGCAATCTGTCTCATAATTGCCTGTATTTCTCGCATAATTTCCTTGTCACTCTTTTCCCTTGACACACTGCAATCAAAGACAGAAAGCAGGAACCAATGCAACTCAGTCTCTCAGATTTAACACAAAAACCAGACTGAAAGGTAAAAAAAAGATCATCAAATATTACCCTTTCTCGACAACCTCAGCGTCAGTCTCAATGCTGAAATTCCACCTCTCCAAGACCTCGTTGGTTGCCTTGCTCATGATAACCAACACAACCCTCTGTAGCTTCCCAGCTTCCAGCCATTCTTTCCCAACAATTTCAGAATCAAATTAAGTTATCAAAAATGTCATCTTCAGAATGTGAGAAATGATAAATATGGGTTTATGTGCATAAAATTTTCCTGCATTTTTTTAACGTTACAAAAAATCCAAAGGCAGAGATTTACCAGAAAGTTGAGTTGCTAGGTTGGTAATGAAGGATTTGACACCTTCATCTTGAGTAAGCAACATTGGAAGCCCATATTTCTTCACTTTCACGAAACTTTCTTCTGGATAAACTCCTCGATTGTATAGAATGCTAAACAAAACATTTTTTTTTATTAAACCAACATCGTCACTCTCTTTACATTAAAAAAACCTTCATAGAAATAGACAAGAAACCCAGAATAAACATCCACTCATCCTTACCTATTTGCCGCATATCCTGAAAAAAAAAAAAACAAAAAGAACAAATCACACAAAATTTCTCAAAGCCCGCAAAACCCAAAAAAAGATAAAAAAGAAAGTCGTGCTTGCGAAATCACATACCAAAAAACTCGCTTACGATTGCCGCTGAGCCCCGAAGAGTGATTATATCTTTGGCAACTGTTCTCGAAGCCATTCGAACTCTTTTAATATTAAATATTCTATTATTTGAAAGGAGGGCTAACCAAAAAAGCAGGGGAATAGCAAGTGGAATTGGGGATGAAAGAAGTAGAAAATCAGGGATTGGAATGCGGGGTGATGAGTTTTCAAGAAATATGGGTTTGAGAAAAGAATGAAGGGAAGAAAAAGAAAAGCAGAGTAACGGCTAGTTTCCTGATGTCCGCCTTGGAGCCAAGCCAACACTAACTTTTTAAATTGCGCCTCTAACGGTTAGAAAGTGGGCATGTTTGATTATTAGAAAGGAGACTGACTCCTTTCTAATCAAACGTGTTTGATTGTTTCTAATTTGATATTTTTGTATAAAATTTTATTTTCGGGTACTAAATTTGGCAATATTAAGTCTTTTGAAAATGAAAATGTTTTTTTAAAAAATTTTTAAAGAATATTATTGGTTTTCTCTCCATGTACTTATAATTTTTTTAATGATAATTATTTAATTCACTATCAGTTAAAATTTTTTACTTTATAAGCAATTTTGGAGAGATAACACATGTCCTTTAATACTTTCAATCATTATAAAATTTAATACTTTTTTGAAGGTATTCAAGATTTTTTCTGCATAATAAATCCAAAGAATAATATCAGAATCTTTAAACATTTTAGTTTGCATCACTTTAAATAGTTTTTTTTTTTAATTTTTCACAAATCGATCAGACAAAATGAATTAAATGCATATAAACAATGTCATATTGGTTTGATGATTTTCAGGAAAGTTGGATTTTAGAGTAAGTGAATATTAATCTCGAACTTAAGGGATACATTCCGACACTTAAGTTAACAAAATATAAGATAAGATAAAGACAAGAATACAAGGAGCCAGGAAGGCTTAGTAGTATTTAGCTTAGTTTAGCTAATTTTTACATACCTTGTTCTCTTCATATAGCTCACTCGTTTGTATATGATGCACTGATAGTGTGTAATTTTTATACACTGTTAATACATCAGAAGTTGACATCTTATCGATCGGTAAATTAAAAAATATGTCAAGCATATAAAAGCAAATATAAATTAATTTTTTCAATTTACTTGTAAAGACTTATTGACGAGGTGTCAATATCTGATATATTGATAATGTATAAAAATTATACAGTACATCATATATAAATCATTTAAGAAATGTTAATGATTTTTGTATTAATACCGAGTCGCGACTCTCTTAGAGATCCGATTTAATCATCTCCTTTATACTTGGTCCTTGACAAAAGCTTCTTGGATTGCGTTTACTTCGGAACATTGTTAGGCTTTTATAAAGACTCGGATGCTTCGAATGGGCCTTAACTGACCTTCTCGCGTTATCTTATTTTGGGCTTCAAGCCTTAAACCAAATGCGGCATAACAAAGGTATAACTTCACATTCCCGAGAAGAAAGAAAGTTGGAGTTGTTGGAAAAATAGGGAGTGGAAAGTCCACTCCAATTCAGGCTCTCTTCAGGGTGCATGGTGGACTGGAGCCTGATTATCATCGACGGAGTAGATATTTCTACTATTGGTTTGCAGGATTTGTGGTCTATACTGGCAAGAATCCCACAAGATTCAACATTGTTTCAAGGAACCGTGATGACCACTCTGGATCCTTTGCAACAGCATGCGCATCAAGAAATCTGAGAGGCAAATGTAAAAAACTTTGGTAATTTCTTTGAAAATCATAAATAAGTTGTCCATTTTCACTGAAATAAACTCATGACAGGTCCACAACAAGTATTGTCTTCCAGATTTGAAACAGATTACTGGTATTATATGCATGAATATGACAAATTTGAGACGAGCTGATGTTGCTTAAGAAAGGCAGAAGGCACATATCAGATAGGCTAAAGTCCAAGAGCATAAAGTAGCACTACTTTGTATTTTTGAATGCTGCATTTGGAAATTGATTTTAGCTATGGAATCAGTGAATTCCTTCCCTGAGGCAGAACCCCAGGCATTTGCCAGGGAGAACAGAAGCTTTATACTAGGATTGTTGAGCTCTTACAGCTAAGAAGAGCCCTCCAAAAATAAGCGTATGCCGCTGCTTGCGACGAGCACACGGTATTCTTTAGTAAAAGGCGAAAGAATAGTTCGCTCTGTGCTCATCGCGCGGCTGCGTACTCACTCGAAGCGGCATCTGTCGCTTTTTATGAAAGTTCTCACGCTATTCGCTCTCTTAAACTTCTCGAGGTGGGATAATCTTGCTTTGTAGCCGGACACAAAGTTTTAGTGCAATTTATTTATATTATTTAATCGTGGCTTCTTCTTTCAAGTCGATGTAAGAACACATGTTTTATGTCCACAAGAGTAATGCCCCGCTCCGCCGGGGACAAATTTTTTACTTTAAATAATATTAAAAAATTATTTATGTTTCAATATATCGAATATTAAAATAATTATTTTATTAATTATCAAAATTAAATATATAAAAACTAATTATTTATAAATTTCTTAATATAAAAACACTTTCAAGCATTATTTATATGAATTTTTGAAAAATATGTGTTTTATATATATTTGCAAGCATTATATTAATATTTAGCATCCGTCATGTTTGAGTTAACCCAATAACTTTAAAAATTGTTTTTATATCCTTAAAATTTATAATCATGATTAATAAATATTAATAAAAAAATATTTTTAAAAATTATCATGTGACAGAGAGAAACTCATAGTCAAATATCCTTTTAAATTTGTTTTTATATATAGCAAGTAAAATTTTCAGGTAATTTACTAAGAATAACAATTCCAAATCTGTTGACGAAAATCTAATTAAAAAATTTAAGATTTTAGAAAAATTAGATCTAAATTTTTTTAATTAAAAAATCTAGATCAATTTTTTGTGCTGTCTTTCTTCTTACTTTTCTTGATTGAAAATATATATATATTTATATTTATATTTATATTTATATGTGCAATATTTCTTTTTGAATAATATAGCGCAATATTTTTAAGTCTTCTAATTTGTTTGAATTGTTTTGATTTATGTTTATTTTGATATTGTCAATGGAAAAGAATCTCAATGTCATTTAAAAAATCAAATTAGAATGTTCAACGAAAAAATTAAAAGCTAAAAATTTATTAAAAGACCTAATTGAAAAAAAAAGTGTTAAAAAAAAATTAGATCAAGAGATTTTAACTAAAAAATTGAAAACTTTAAAATAGATTAAAAGATAGAATTGAAAAAAATTTGGATGAAGGACGTATTAGAGTACTTAATTTTTTAAGAAAAAATTGTAGAACTTAATTGTGAAAATAAAATTGAAAAGTTATTCAGATGACTTAATAAAAAAAAATGTTTGTTTAGCAAAAAATAAAAAATGAAGTACTGAAAATAAAATAAGATTTTAAATTAAAAAAATGAACACCAGTATATAGTTGGCACATGGCACAAAATTGAGTTACAATTGAAACAATGCACTATGAAAAGACTACTTTAAATATATGTTATAGATCTTGATTTTATTTTATTTTATTTTTTAAATTTTATTTAATAAATTATAATGACATATTTTTATATTAAAATAATATATTTAAAATTGTAAATAACAAAATTTTTAATAATTATATATCATAAATATAAAATAATAATTTATTTGTACAATTATATTATTTATTTATTTATTTTTTTCATTATTAAAAATATTAAAATAAGTAAAACAAAAAATAAATTAAAATAAAAATAATAAAATGAAAAAAAACTGAAAATAAAAATAAGTTAAAAAGCTTAAACTAAAATCAAAATGAAACTGACATGTGGGATCGCTCTCACCATGCCACGCCAGTGTGATCCAAACGCATCACACCGGTGAGACTGGGGCAAAAAGTGCCTCAATCTCACCAAAACGCAAAGCCATTTAATGCTAAATGTGGATGGTCGGTGGCTATCAGTGCGATTAGTTTGAATAGATAAAGACAAAATAAAGGGTAAAATTATTTCTTGCCTTTACTTTTAAGTTTTTTTTTATTATTTTATTAAAAAAACATATCTTTAAATATTTTTTCATTATTTGCAATTTTATCGAAACCAATCACATTGTCCATCTAAACTAACCTTAAATCCAATTTAGCCTTGAATAAAGTCAAGGTGATTTAGATCCATTTTAAAATCTAAATCATATTAAATTGTTTGGTAATTTAAAAAAAATTATAGTGAAATCGAAAATTTACCTTGAATTTAATAACAAATCGAGCTTAAAATCAAATCTGATTATGATATTTGAACCAAACCAAATTATAAGTTCCATGAAATAACCAAAAAGTACAGCAGTAGCTCTTCTAATTGTTGTATACGTTACCAAACTTACATGTTTTCTCAATTAATTAATAAGTATTTGTTTTAAAAATAAGTGTTTATAAATAATATACTTGCATGTGTGTTAAGAAAATAGTGTCTTGGAAGTATAAAATAAGTTTTTGAAATGAAAAATAACAAGTTGTACATATTGACTAAAACATATGTACATATTGCTTTTATCATATGATTAATATACCTAGAACTTATGTTCAAATACCATAAGTTGGGAATTCAAATACCCTTGAGGAATTAAGGTTGTACATACAGTTTGGTGCATATGTACATAGTGCCTAGTTTATATGTATCAAATGCTTTGTTAATGTGTACATACTAAAGGTATTTGAATACCCTTGAACTTTGGAATGAGAAAAAAAAACATTCAATGTAAAGTATATGTACGTTTTGCCTTGAGCATGTATACATCATTCCTTGGGTTTATGTGCCAATGCATTCGAATTTTCTGAAAAGGCATTAAAATACCTAGAAGAACTTGCACTGTAAAATTTTGGTTAGGGTATTCAAATACCCTAAGAAGAGCATTCGAATACTTTGCAGAAATTACTTTCTTTTTGAAAATTAGCTTAGGGGATTAGAAAATCCGGAGAAAGGCATTTGAATATCCTTTCTGAAAAGTTAAATAAATCTATTAGATATGTCTTTCATTCCAAAATTCACGATTTTTCACCTAAAAAATGTTTAATGATGAAAAAACATTTCTTTACATCTATTAGGACTTATAAATGCTTCAAATAACATTCATTTTGATATATACTTTACATCTTTACATACTTTCAATCAAAAATTTAGATTTATCTTCTTGCATTTCTTTTTTGGTTTTTTATTCAAGAGGAATTAGAGATACAATTTAATAATTCTTTAAAGTAGACATTATATTTTGGAGAACAAAGTTTCCTAAATCATTTGTACCATATGGAAAAACTATTGTTGTTAAGAAAACATTTTCAAAGTGTTTGCCTACACAATTTTTTCTTGAAAGTGTTTTCCTTTTGATTGCATTATATAACACTTATTTCATTAAGTCTCTCACTATTCTCTAGAACCTAAAAAACACTTACTTGCACCACATTTCACCTCCAAAATGCAACCCAAAAAGGTTTCAAAATAAAATCAAATTTTGCATAGCTTCTTTCTTTCGATTTGAAAAAACACAAGCAAATGAAAAAAGCAAAATAAAATGAAATACGAGTTACTTTTTACAATGCTAAAAAGACGGGATTAAACCCAGAGTGACACTTCCACATGTTACTAGATGCGTACATGTGAGGAAGAATCTTTGAATTCTTTCAAGCAGAAACCCAACTTTGCCAGGAAACATCAGAAGCTTTATACTAGGATTGTAGAGCTCTTACAGCTAAGAAGAGCCCTCCAAAAATAAGCGTATGCCGCTGCTTGCGACGAGCACACGGTATTCTTTAGTAAAAGGCGAAAGAATAGTTCGCTCTGTGCTCATCGCGCGGCTGCGTGAGTAATCAAACTGGCATCTCTCGCATTTTATGAAAGTTCTCACGCTACGAGCTCTCTCAAACTTCTCGAGGTGGGATAATTTTGCTTTCCAACCGGGCATAAAGTTTTAGTGCAATTTAAATTATTTAATCGTGGCTTCTCATTCAAGTTCATGTAAAGAAAAGAATACATGCTTCAGAAGGCCATCGCAGCAAAGTGTGTAAAAAGAAAAATACAAACGAATTCTGAGAATTTTATTATTCAAGAAGAATATCTCAACTTGTCAATCAACAAAACAATTGTCTTCTCATGCACTTTCTTTAAGAAACAATATCATTGTCCAACTTTGTCCGATTCAACAAATCTCAAAGCCAAAACATTCTCAACCTATAAGGTGGATGAATTGAGCAATTGCTTTAATTTGGTTCAGAGAAGAAGTTATTGATGGATGGCATAATCTGAGGCTGCCTCTTGCGGACAAACTTCCTGAGTCCATGTTCTGCATACCTCTCACCTTCTTCAAAGTTCTCCAGGATTCCAGCAGCCCTGTTCTCTTTGGTTACCCTGAATCAGATTCAAGAACATTACATTAATCTCAATTCCTGCATTTAACTTGCATCTTACATTTAACAAGATACGCAGAGCTGTTGGAAGAAAGATATATATACCTGACTTCAGGGTTGGTGGAGATATTCCTCACAAGTTGCATAGCACAAATGCCAACAGCGACGCCAACCGCTGCAAATAGCGGATACACCTAATAAACCACATGAAAAGGAAGAAACCTTAATTAAACATTGATTTGATCTTTCACAGTTGTAAATGGAAGAAACAGAATCTGATTCGATTCTGAGCTGAGCTGAGCCATTGCATCAAATGAAATAAGGTAAAAAACTAAGAAGTAACAAAAGACTTCTGAGTTTTGATGCTAAGTTGGGGACACAAGGTAGGATTCGAGTTCTGACTTCAAATTAGCATATCAATAAGAATATTGAGAGAAAACTTGGGCAGCTTTATAATTTTCTAACCGGAGATCGTCAGATAATGTTTGTTAACAGAGAAGTAATGATACGCCAACGTGGCCATTGGCACAAATATTTAATGTTTAACTTGAAATGCAAAACATTTAGATTCGAAGTCATAGTTTTTGTAAATTTTGAAAAATTCAAAAGTAAAAATTTAATGAATTCGTAAATCCTAGTAATAAATTGACAATATCCCCTAATTTTGAGATGAAGTAATCCCTGTTCCTAAACTTTTTTGTAAAAAAAAATGATACGAGCATTGCTGGAATGGTATAAGCAAAATAAGATACTTTTTTTTGGTACAGAGCTTCTACTAGATCTCGAACAATGGCAATCTTGTCTACAGTAAATGCTCATGATTCGTGTCTCAACAAAATAGAGGGACAATCATGTAATACAAATGAAAAACCCGTCAACAAATAGTAAAGGAATATCGAATTATCCATTCTCATTATTGTCTCGACAAAAAAAAATTAATAAACCTCATAGGAGTTTCTTCATAGAACCAAGCTTCATGACGAACAACAAAAGTACATGGTAATAACATGATATGTACATTAATTATCTCCTTCTGAAACTAAACTAAATTAAATAATATATTCGAGAATGACTGAACAAGGAGAACCATATGAAGAAAAAAGCGTACCTCAGGTTTGAGCCATCTGTTCGTGGAAGCCATGTTAGCTGGAGATCTGCAAGGGACCAGAGATGACTCGGAGGAGACAAGAGAGCAGAGATCTGAAGAGAGAGATATCAGAAAGACCAAACCCAATGACCCCTCCTCCAAGAAACTTGGATTAATAAACCAAAGAGAAGAAGGAAAGTTCTAATGAAACTCTATCTATGTCAAGAGAGCTGATATTTCGGAATTGACTGGGACACAACTTGCTAGAATATAGGAGAAACACGTTCGTTCTTTTCGGTTTTTCTTTGCTATGCATGTGTGTACGGCAAGGAAAAGAAGTCAGCGAACAGCAGCCGCCAACCTTTGTGATCGGCATTGGTCATATTGAGTTAGGTGTGAGTTGTGAGTTGTTACCATTGAAAAAGGAAGGGTCGGTGACTCGGTAGGCAGTGGGCTTGCCAGTTGCCCTTCTCTTTATTCGGTTACGATTCATGCCGTTTTGCCGCGGAATAGTCTGTCAAAAAGGAGTGATATTGGTTTCATTAGGCTCTCAGCCATTGAATTTGATTCTCGAGGAAATTTTTTTTACAAGACAAATATGATAAGCTGAGATAAAAGTGAATTGTTTAAATTTGAATTCAAGTCTTATAATATTGCACAATTCTTTTTTAATTATTTAATCAAAAAGATTGTTGGCACAAGAGAAATACCTAATAGCATGCACTATTGCACTAATCAAATGATATTTAAGAAAATTATTTTGATGAAATTTAATAAAAACAACATATAAATATATCTTTTTAAGGAATAATATTTAAATTAATTTTGATAAATATTTTCAAATACCCGTTAATTGAATCCACAAAAAAAATAAAACAATTTTGCAAAATGGAACCAAACCACAACTGCTCAATGCTTACCAGCTGAGATTAGCTGGAATTCACGAGCTGCTCACTGCATTTTTAGAGATGTAAATGGTACCTTACAAACAGGTACTTTATACTATTCGGTCTAATTAAGTAGGATTAAAATAGTTAATAAACAAGTTTTGGTAGGATTCATGTAATAGTTTTACTACCTGTCACAGATTTGGTTAGAGTTCGGGTTGTGATTTTATGATACCCTATTATCCAAACCCCATTACAAATAATAATTTTTAATTATTATTATATACATTTTTATTTATAAAATATTTATTGCTAAAATAATACTTAATTAAATTAAGTCATTAAGTATTTTAGTTGTGATTTTTAAAATTTATTTATTTTTATAAGTTAATTTAAATTTATTAATTTAATTTTTCTTAATACTATGCATTAAAATTAATTTTAAATTTAAAAGTCAAATTTTAACTTAATAAACAGGTATATAAAGGGTTCGGATAATTAATCGGATAATTCTTATATTATATGGGTAGGGTTCGGATAGTAGAAATCAAAATATTCAAGTATTTAAACTGGTTCGGGTTCTTATATCTCAAAAATAGCGGATACATGCCCTATTTACATTCCTATGCATATTTTCATTTATTTAATTTAAAACAAGAAAAACATTCTTTTTTTTTTATCTAGATCATCCGATATCCCCATACCTTTGGTATAGGACTAATCCGGATTCGAGCCGGGCAGGACCCAAAGGGCGGCAAAGCTCTCCCTCAAGAGTTTTAAGAAAAACATTCTTAAAGGAAAAGAAAAAGCTTTATTAATAAATTAAATTAATAACATAAGAAAGAAAAACCATACTATCACGTTTGGAAACAATAGCCTCCAAAATCAAAATTTTAACTATTGTAAATACTTTTAATAAATCAAATCAATTCATATTAAAAAAAAAAAAGAATAATTGATAAACAAATCAGACGGAATCGTTTTTGACTTTTCGAAATTTTATAATATATATAAAATTATAACACACACCGACAGTCATTACTGTCGTGGTGTAGTTGGTTATCACGTCAGTCTAACACACTGAAGGTCTCCGGTTCGAGTCCGGGCGACGCCATATCTTTTATTTTTAATTTTAAGTTTTATCCTTTGCGGCGTGGCTCGTGGGCAATAGCTCGCGGCTTTCTGCTGCGGTTTGCCTGTTTCCAATTTTCATTTATCACATCGTTTTCATGGCAGTCTCGTTTGCCTTTTTCTTTCTTCTTCTTTTTTTATTTTTTATTTTTTTATTTTAATTAACTGACATCAGACCAACCTCCTCAAATTTAATTTTCAATGCAACAATTGATTGAACAGCAAACACAACTATTTTATTTTATTTTCATAAAATCAACGTCAGGAATTGGGTCACAGATGGCAGGCAGCCTAGCCCTCGAGTTTCATGCAAGCCAAAGGTTAAAGAATATTCATCTCTAAAAAGAATATTAAAAAAATAAACTGGACATTTTAAGTTTACTTTTTAGTAATAGAAAATTTCATCAAATAACAAAAAGAATTTAAGTCGAAACTCAAAAGCAATCAGCGGGTGAGTAACTTAGTATGCTTTAATAATTGCCATATAATTTTAACTATTTATTTTGAATTAATATTTGTATAATAAATCATTCAACTCTTTATAAACTTTATAATTTATGTATATATTTTATGTTTTGTTATGTTAAATCAAATAATATATAAAAATTATCGTGTCATAATTTGTGTCGATATATCAAATATAAAACATTTGTTTATTTTTTACTAAATTCATATAAAACTTTTGTTAAATCTTTAATCATACTTTTTATATTTTTTGTATAATTTTTGTGTGTATCTAAAATTATCGATTATTAGATTTAATTTTAAATTTTTTGTTTTCGGTAGGTGACATGGGGGTGTCACTAACATGGAGACTAGATCATTATCTCAGATTAAGCCCGGTTCAATTGAAAAAGTGATGTCAAACTTCACGCTCTATACTGTTGACATCAAAATAAAGTACTAATAATCAATATCCATCATGCTTACATTTAAATTAATTCTTCCAATTGTAACCAAAAAAAAAAATTAATTCTTCCAATGTTATGCTATTTTTTTTTTGGTTTATAGGAGGTACAAAAAAGAAATAAAATAATTAAATTTTAGACCTAATCCTTCTTAAGGAGGGATAACAATCACTCGGTTAAACTTTGATTATTGTTATGCTTTTTTATTTGTATCCACATTTAATTCATCTAATTTTTCTAATACATTTAAATATATAGAGGCTATTATTTATTTATTTATTTATTGATTTATTATGTAAGAAGTAAGGCTTAATATTTCAACCGATATAAATTATTTGGTACACCCTTAAAAGAAACTATTTGGTACACCTTCAACAATCCAGGTTAATAAGATAACGATAACCTTAAGGCATATTAAAATTTTAAAAAAGTAAACCAATATATATGGTAATTGTTTAATTAATTTTGTTTGTGAAATTAAAATTTTCATTGTCAATTCTTAAAAAATCAGACTATTGTTTAAATTTATTATAATTATAATTTCTATTCATGCTCATACATGTAATTTTCTTTAAAAAACTAAAAATATAAATATTTTATATTTTTGACCATCAAGTGAATTAGAAAAAGAGAAATTTCCTTTTTAGAACAAATTTTTCAAAAAAAAAAATTTAAATAAAAAATATCTTATATTTTCTCTTTTTTTAGATTTAATATCTAAATATGTCCTTTATCATTAGTACAAAATGCCAAAATGGATATAAGCCTTAAACATTTTTATTGCATGCTAATCAATCCATAAACTTTTATTTTATTATAAATAAACCCTTAACTTTTTAAAATAAACCAATTAAGTTCAAATATATTAAATAACATTAAATGTTGTTTGGATATCTTACGTGATAACTGAGGTGGATAGCTTAGTAGTTTGCAATGTGACATGTCACATGTGCAATATAAATGAAAATTAGTGTCATTTTAACATATTCCATCTTTATATGCAAAAGATAGTGAGAATAATGATAAATTCAAGTAGTGAATTCAGATATTAGATGGTTCATTTACCAATTTGTGGAGCAAGAGAAAAGCGAAAGAAATGAAAAAAAGAAAAAAAAAACACTGGTGGAGAGTAAAAACATAAAATGACTTGTTTTTCTTGTAAAAAAAAATGAGTTGGTTTTTTTTTGTTACAAGAGGAATATTAAATAACTAGGGATGAGGGTGCTTGAATTTGAACCAAAGACTTATAATATGCCACAACTCATCCTTAGCCACTAGGCTAAGAGGTTGTTAGCATACTTGGTTTTTTAGTAATAGTAAAGATGGTTCATTTAATCAAAACTTGCAACAAGTAACTATAGATCTTTATAAATCGAGTTAAATCGAATTCAAGTTAAGCTTAAATAAAGTATTAAGGGATTGAAAAGTGAGTTCAAGCTCAATTTTATATGATTATTTGAGCTTATTTTTTTGTCTAAACTTGTTTTAACAAACAATAAATAAATCTAAACTTGTCCAGGTTTGCCCAAATATTATTAAATTTTAAAAAATCATAATAAAAATAAATAATATTGAAACAAATAGTAGTCAATCAGTATAACACAATAAGTTTAAATAAATTAATACAAAAAAGAATGCAAGAAACATAAAAATTTAAATTAAAGTCTAAAAAAAATAATACAAGTTCAAATTAAAATTGCATAAAAAATATCAAAAGTAATTAAAAAATATATTAGTATAAAAAGTAGTAAAAAATTATAATGATCTAACCAAGCTTAAAATTAAAACAATGAATCCAAGTTGGAACATTTTTAAATCGGGCCTCAATTTCTAAGTTTATGTTTGTTTAATGGACTTAATTTTTCTGTCCAAAGTCTTCTAAAAATTAGGTAGACGTTTGGGTTTAGACAAATCTACTTGCAATTAGGGGTGTAAAATTGGATGTAAAATTGGATAGCATCTTTTAATGTTTAATTCGTATAGTTTACATATTTAATTATTTTTATGTTAATATTAATATTTTATTATTCTAATTATTAATTTATGATTTTATCTTAATATTTGTGAAAAATTTTAATTTGAACTCAAATTCAAGCACAAATATTTGAGTTTGAAGTTATGTATCCAGCTCATTTTTTAATTGGTATACGACTTTAATCAAGTGAGTTTCAATAGTATAGTTTTTATTTAAAGTTAAATTTGAACTAAAAAAATAGAATTCCATCAAATTTAAGTTGAATTTCAAATATTGAGTTTGGAATTGAAACTTAAATTATTCACTATATTGTTACGCCCTTATTAATAATTTAAACAATTGTATTTTTTTCTCAACATAAATAAAGAAAATAAAATTCAACATTCATGTTGGTTTAACATTTTTCTTTTATTATTTAAATATTCAATCGAATATTCTTGTATGATAAGAGATTTTTTTCATAGAAAAAGTCAAGCATGTGCTTAGAAATTTGCTTTTAAAGCAAATGTGACAAATATAATCTTCAGAAAAATGAGATATAAAGCAACAAGGACTTTGAAAATTAGAAAAAAGAATGTTCTGCCAACAAATGAAGCGAAGAAAGCCTGCGTAAAAAAAGGGCAAAGAACATTCTAGGTAGTTTTAAAAATTTGCATTATAAAAATTATGTTCATATTATGTAAAACACAAAATTTTTATATTAATATTTGTGTTTATAAATTAAAAATAAAATATATTTTTTATTTTTATCATATTTATATATAATTTTTATTAATTTTTAATTCATATAACTTTTATACATTTTTATTTATATTATTTTAATATTATATGACCATTCCACATCTAAAATTATCAAAGCTAATTCTAGAAGCTACCGAAATATCTTACTGTACTTATTCTAATAGCATTTGCACACCGAACGAGAACAGAATACCAAAATTTTCACGCAGAGTGCGGCTCACGTGAGCCAGCGGCCACGGCGAAGCTCCCATTGGCGAATGTTCAAATCTTCATCTATTTTGATTTCTAACTCCTCTAAACCAACGGCTTTGAGCCGCTGAATGTTCAAAGGAGAATATTTGGATTCCCACCCTTAATCAAGCAAGTGATGCTTACCGTCTTCCTCAAGGCTCAAGCTCCGCTCCAAACTCCAATCAATAACATTGAAAGTCAGATTCCATAAATGCGCGTGGACTACGTTCCTAAATCCCCAGTAAATCCAGCAGCCAAAAACAAAAAAAACAAGCGGCTCTATTTTGCTCTCTGCTTTTCCCCTTCCCCAAGGAAGAGTTAAACCCCACGATTTTTCGCGACAAATTGACGATTCACCTTCCTATTTTTCTAGCTCTTCCCTTTTTTTTTTTTTGGTTACATCTAGCTCTCCCCTTTAAATAATGCCCCATTGCATCCTCCTCTCTGCGCTAAATCTCGCTCAAAAACCCTCTGCTTAGCTCTAAAATCTCATTCTCAACTCTCCTAATTTTATCGCTAATGGGTAATTACTCCAGTTTCCAACCATTTTTTGCTGTTAATTTCTTATGTCTATACGTTTTTCTTCGTTAATTTAATTTCTATTATTGTTCGTTTGACTTGATTTAAGCAGCTTCAGACAAGAAGATTAAGATCGGGATTAACGGTAATCATCCAATCTAATGATTTTACAGACTGAGGTTAAATAGCTTTTACTTGGTGCGGATTTACAGTTAACTAAGCATGAAAATTTAAAAATGCGGCAGGATTTGGAAGAATCGGACGTTTGGTTGCCAGAGTTGCTCTTCAGAGGAACGATGTTGAACTCGTTGCTGTTAACGATCCCTTCATTAACACTGATTACATGGTAATAACACCATCGGTTAAAGTCATCAAAATCTGTAGTTTAACTCTTAATCAGGATTTTTTTTAATTGTTGGCGGGGAAAATGCAGACATACATGTTTAAATACGACAGTGTTCACGGTCAATGGAAGCACCATGAGGTTAAGGTCAAGGATTCTAAAACCCTTCTCTTCGGCGAAAAACCCGTCACTGTTTTCGGAATCAGGTAAGAAATAACACTTCTGTAGCGAAAAGACAACCCATTTTTTCTTTTTTTTGTCCGGTTTTAATTTTTGGTGTGATGGTTTAGGAATCCTGAGGAGATTCCATGGGCCGAGACCGGAGCTGAGTTCGTTGTTGAGTCAACGGGAGTGTTCACTGACAAGGGAAAGGCTGCTGCTCACTTGAAGGTTTGATTTCTTGTAATTTTGTTGGGTTTTTGTATTTCTAATACTAGATTGAAATTTGGCTGGAATATTGTTGCTGGTGTTTGTTCTCAGGGCGGTGCTAAGAAGGTTGTGATCTCTGCTCCAAGCAAAGATGCACCCATGTTCGTAGTTGGTGTGAACGAGAAGGAATACAAACCAGAGCTTGACATTGTTTCTAATGCTAGCTGCACTACCAACTGTCTTGCTCCCCTTGCCAAGGTTATCAATGACAAATTTGGAATTGTTGAGGGTCTCATGACCACCGTTCACGCCATCACCGGTAAGTAATAACTACTGTTTTTTGTTCTTTTTAAGTGGATTAATGGGTTAATTAAGTGATTTATTTTTTAATTATTTTGGGTTATAGCCACACAAAAAACTGTTGATGGTCCATCAAATAAGGACTGGAGAGGCGGAAGAGCTGCTTCCTTCAACATCATTCCTAGCAGCACCGGTGCTGCCAAGGTATATGTTCAATTTGATTTGATTGTTTATGGACTTTGGTAAGCTGGTTTAACAAATCCAGCAGTTCAACTGATTCTTATACCGTGAATACGTAGGCTGTTGGAAAGGTTCTCCCTGCCCTCAACGGTAAACTGACTGGAATGTCCTTCCGAGTTCCTACAGTCGATGTTTCAGTCGTGGACCTCACTGTCAGGCTTGAGAAGGCTGCATCTTATGACGAGATCAAAACTGCCATTAAGTAAGCTTCTGATAATACATACCATTTCCAGACCTACTGTCTTTACGCTATCAGGGTTTGATTTCTCATGCACGATTCTGATGATTGCAGAGAGGCGTCTGAGGGCAAGCTTAAGGGCATCATGGGTTACGTTGAAGAAGATGTTGTCTCCACAGACTTTATTGGTGACAGCAGGTAAGTCAATGATTTTGCTGTTTTTATCATGCTAGACAGGCATTGATGGTCCTAATCCTATTGTCCGATGTTGATTTTTCAGGTCGAGCATATTTGATGCCAAGGCTGGTATTGCTCTGAATGAGAAATTCGTGAAACTTGTGGCCTGGTATGACAACGAATGGGGTTACAGGTAATTCAGCCTTTCTCTGTATTTCCTTTCAGATTTTCCATCTATGGCCTTTTAAATCCTGGTTATGTGACATGGACTGGACCCTGTCTTGTTTTGCAGCTCTCGTTGTATTGACTTGATTGTTCACATGGCATCTTGTTGAAGTTAAGCCCATTCCATCTGATGGGGTGTTTGAAAGCTGTTTGTAATTCGGAATAAACCTGAGATTTTACCTTCTCGGCAGTTTACATTTCTGAGTGCTCATATAAAAGCATTTAGTCTTGTTATGTTTTTTGCCCTTTTTGATATTGAAGGTGTAAGGAACGTTTTCCAGTCTAGTACTATAAAGTCGATGGTGTGCTGTATGCGTTCACCAAAGAAGCATAGCATGTGCTACAAGTTATTAATAAAAGGCATATATGCAGAGAAATAATGAAATTATCTTACTAAATTTATTAGGTTATTTGTTTACAAATGTGATTTTCTATTTCAAAAATTGGTTTGCAAACTAAGATGCAAAAGTAAGCTTCTATGTGCAAAAGCAAGGTTGAGTTTTGGGCCAAACTTTAAGCTGAAAATCCAAGCTCATTCTTGGGATCAAATTGTATACTTGAACAAATCTTTCAGGATATATTATGAACTTGTTTCACCGCTTCAGTCCGGTCTGACGTCGCCTTCATTGACCGCTTAGCCCCTTCTGAGTATATGCCGTGTCGTGTCTAGCTGCACTACCAACTGTCTTGCTCCCCTTGCCAAGGTTATCAATGACAAATTTGGAATTGTTGAGGGTCTCATGACCACCGTTCACGCCATCACCGGTAAGTAATAACTACTCTTTTTTGTTCTTTTTAAGTGGATTAATGGGTTAATTAAGTGATTTATTTTTTAATTATTTTGGGTTATAGCCACACAAAAAACTGTTGATGGTCCATCAAATAAGGACTGGAGAGGCGGAAGAGCTGCTTCCTTCAACATCATTCCTAGCAGCACCGGTGCTGCCAAGGTATATGTTCAATTTGATTTGATTGTTTATGGACTTTGGTAAGCTGGTTTAACAAATCCAGCAGTTCAACTGATTCTTATACCGTGAATATGTAGGCTGTTGGAAAGGTTCTCCCTGCCCTCAACGGTAAACTGACTGGAATGTCCTTCCGAGTTCCTACAGTCGATGTTTCAGTCGTGGACCTCACTGTCAGGCTTGAGAAGGCTGCATCTTATGACGAGATCAAAACTGCCATTAAGTAAGCTTCTGATAATATATAACATTTCCAGACCTACTGTCTTTACGCCATCAGGGTTTGATTTCTCATGCACGATTCTGATGATTGCAGGGAGGCGTCTGAGGGCAAGCTTAAGGGCATCATGGGTTACGTTGAAGAAGATGTTGTCTCCACAGACTTTATTGGTGACAGCAGGTAAGTCAAAATGATTTTGCTGTTTTTATCATGCTAGACAGGCATTGATGGTCCTAATCCTATTGTCCGATGTTGATTTTTCAGGTCGAGCATATTTGATGCCAAGGCTGGTATTGCTCTGAATGAGAAATTCGTGAAACTTGTGGCCTGGTATGACAACGAATGGGGTTACAGGTAATTCAGCCTTTCTCTGTATTTCCTTTCAGATTTTCCATCTATGGCCTTTTAAATCCTGGTTATGTGACATGGACTGGACGCTGTCTTGTTTTGCAGCTCTCGTTGTATTGACTTGATTGTTCACATGGCATCTTGTTGAAGTTAAGCCCATTCCATCTGATGGGGTGTTTGAAAGCTATTTGTAATTCGGAATAAACCTGAGATTTTACCTTCTCGGCAGTTTACATTTCTGAGTGCTCATATAAAAGCATTTAGTCTTGTTATGTTTTTTGTCCTTTTTGATATTGAAGGTGTAAGGAACGTTTTCCAGTCTAGTACTATGAAGTCGATGGTGTGCTGTATGCGTTCATCAAATGAGATTTTTTCCCTTATTGCTTCTATTTTTACTACTACTATTTTTAGTACTATTTGCGTAACTTTAAATTTTTTGTTTAGTTTATTAGATAATTTCTTGCACGGTACGGGCCAAAGAAGCATGTGCTACAAGTTATTAATAAAAGGCATATATGCAGAGAAATAATGAAATTATCTTACTAAATTTATTAGGTTATTTGTTTACAAATGTGATTTTCTATTTCAAAAATTGGTTTGCAAACTAAGATGCAAAAGTAAGCTTCTATGTGCAAAAGCAAGGTTGAGTTTTGGGCCAAACTTTAAGCTGAAAATCCAAGCTCATTCTTGGGATCAAATTGTATACTTGAACAAATCTTTCAGGATATATTATGAACTTGTTTCACCGCTTCAGTCCGGTCTGACGTCGCCTTCATTGACCGCTTAGCCCCTTCTGAGTATATGGCAGCGGCGGCTATCACTGAAAGTCGTCTAACCGTGAGTTATTTGATCATGAGTTTGCTGCCTTCGCCGCTGTTCGCAGCTTGTTTTGATGGTTGCCATTGTGGATGAATTTTCTTCTTCCTCCTACTAGATGCCATTTGGGTAAATTTCAGGTTTCTTTCTTCCTCCATGCTACCATTTCTTCTTCATTTAATTATGTTATTGATTGAGACAAGGAAAACAACTAGTTGTCTTTGTCTCTTTGAAGCAAGTTGAATGAATGCTCATAGCTTTTTGCCCATACGAGGATTCGATTTCATGTTCTTAATCTGGTCTTGAAACAATCCTTTGGTTGCTTTTAGTAACTAGGATTTCAAAATTAGTTTAAATAATGTGATAAAGCACATGTAATATAACCTACATGATTATTTTTCGAATTCATTCGTTTGTTGAATGTCTATTCAGCAGTGGATTTAAAATATTATTATGTAAATGTCAATTTGAAATTCATTTTTTATGTCTTTCAATTTATAATCATATTAAGTCCTAGGTAATTTGTACATGGTGTGTGCGTTTCATATCACAATTTATATAACAAATGAAATCCAAATTCACTCTCAGTAATTTATCTTTCCAAACATAGCATAGTTTTTTTATAAGTTCATCGTATCTAGTTTGATTTTGGTGCTTGAGTTCAATTTGCTAGTGAGAAGGAAAGTGAATTTTTCTATGTTTTCTTATTTTTATTTTAAATTTTGTTAAGAACTATTGTGAGGAAAGAGTTTACAGATTTACATTCCGTGAACAATGTGGGGAAAGATTCACAGGTAGGTTGTGGCAGGTATTTTGGGTATTGGTTAAAAGAAAAAAAATTGAAACCCATCCTAAGCTTCCACAAATATAATGAATTGAATTGCTTAATTTTCATAGATTTGCTTGATAGGAGGTGTAATGTATCAATTTTTAAACATGTGCTTTTAACAAACTCGTTGGCATATTGAATATTTTCTTGGAAATGTTTCATCTTCAAGACACCACAGGTAGGAGAGGCCGTAATTAACTTAAATTCTGCATTTTCTCTCTTATTCGTTTATTTTGCTTGATTTGGAAAATTTGAAAACTGGAATCTTTTATTTTCTTTTATTTATGTATCATTGAAAATGATTGTTATGCAAGACAGTTGTTAGATCAACATTACTCTATGGTAGTGAACGTTGAGTGACTAAGAAACTACATATACAAAAGATGAGTATAGCAGAAATGCGAATATTGTGGTGGATGTGTGAATATAAAAAAAAAGATAGAATGAGAAATGAAAACATTTGCAAGATAGTTAGAGTGGTACCTATAGAAGACAAGATGTGTGAAAGTCGTTTACGTTGATTTAGACATGTACGACGTAGATCTGTAGATACTTCAATTAGGGGAGTGAAGGCTATGAATGAGAAAAGGATGGTCAGGACTAGACAAAGACCAAAAAAGACTTGAAAAAAAATAATTCGAAAAGATATAGAGGTATTAGAGTTGGATAAAGACATTGCTTTGGAAAAGAATGCGTGGAGGAAAAGAATTTATATGAACAATCTAACATGATTTCAAATATTAGTTTATGTAGCCTACTCCAATCTATTCGGGTAAAGGTTCTGATGATGATAATGATGGTCATTGAAAATGATCGAAGTAGAGAAGCTAATGCTTTTTTTCCTTTGGAGATGCAGTTGTAACTTGTAACAACCAAACTGAATTTTGCTTTGAGGGAACTACTTCATGATATGCCCTTTTCAGAAATGCCTTTCAAGTACTCGATTCCTTGTTAAACCTTCGATATCCTGTCCATTCTTCCTCTGAAAGTTCCGTGCTTGCTCTGCCTGTGAAATCTTCTCAGTTAACTGGATCAGGTCACCAAGTAGTAGGACAATATGACATTGATATTCTCGTAGGTAAAGTTTGTGCGGGAAGCAGTCATGATGAAGTCTTCAAGTCCAGTGCCTCTCAAGTGACCAAGAATATAATGCCATACAGCTTTTCATGACCTTGTTGATAAGTTGCTGCACCGGTTCAATGATGATTGGAAATCTGCATTGGCTGCTTATAGATGGGCAGCGTCATGCCCAGGCTATAGGCACTCTCCTCAGGCATATGATACAATGGTAGACATCCAAAGTGTAAAATGAAACAAATGGATTGAATGAAGGACTTCATAGAGGAAATGCAACAAGGTCACCTTGTTACGCTTAACGCATTACCCAAAGTTTAGAAGGTTTTGCTGGTGCATGCAAATGGGAAAGTGCTGTGAGGATATTTGACACTTGGAAACTTTTGGATTGGACAAGAACAGAGATTCAATGAACTTGCTACTTGACACCCTTTGCAAAGTGAAAAATGTTGAAGAGGCCGGTGAAATTTTCTTGCTGCTCAAATCACATATTGCACCTGATACTCGCACATTTGATATTTTCATTCATGGTTGGTGCAAAATCAATCCTGTTAATCAGGCACAACTGACAATCCAATGATGAGGGTACATGGTTGTCACCCTTTTGTCATTAGCTACTCAACTATCATCTAGTTTTATTGTTGCTTGTATAATTTTTGAAAATTCTATGAACTCCTTCATGAATTGGCTGCCCAATTTTGTTACTTACACCACTATCAGGTGCTCACCATCAAAGGCAGAAAGGTTTGAGGAAGCTTTGCAGATTATTTTTGAGAATAAAAACTGCAGGATGTAAGCCTGATACGATTTTTTACAACTGTTTAATCCTTACACTGAGGCGAGCAGGCTGACTGAAAGAAACTGCTAAAGTTTTTGAGGCAGAGATGCCAAAGACCATTGTTGCCCCCAATACATCAACGTATAATTGGATGATTGCTATGCTTTGCAATCAATCTTTGCAAAAGAAGGCCCTAGCCTTTTTTCAGGACATTGAGAATTTGGAAATTTGCAATCCTGAAGTTCTGACATTTGTCATCCATTGTCGAAGTCATGGTTTAAAAATGGGAATATAGATAGTCTTTTGAGCAAACTATTGAATGTATGCTTAATAAGCATCATCTTAGTCTTGATATTTCAGGCTACTCACTATTGATTCATAGACTTTGTAGAGCAAATAGAAGTGAGTGTCTTACAACCTGTTTGAAGAGATGATTAGGTAAGATATAACACCAAAATATCGGACATGCATTTTGCTTTTAGATAAAGTCAAAGAGGAGAATGTGTATAACGCAGCTTAGAAAATTGAAGGCTTCATGAAGAAATTATAATCTAGGCCAGGTAAGCATTTAATCCTATTTCTCCATGAAAAATTCTCTGCTTTTACTAACATCCCAGCATACAGTTGGAACTGTCCCGATAATGAGAAGGCTATTATGGCTGAAGCCTTGGTAGTGTTTGTTTAACATGTTGTGTTGTTTTAACAAAATAAACAAAAAAAAAAAGGAAAAGAAAAGAAAAGAAAAATGTGAAATCACAGATTACATATATATTCATTGAAGTTTTTCATTTTGAACTAGATGTTCCACATGCATGCATCTATCCTGACACACTTGGTGTTTATATATATGTCTGATTGTTTACATTTGCTCATACACTACCAGATTTGTTTGTGTGTATACTTAAAATTCTTGCTAGAATTTTGGTTCTGAATCAGTGTTTACTTGCTTATGCCTAAGGCTAATATCGATAACCAACCGAGCAACTGTCTATTACTAGGTCTGCAGACTCCATAATACCATGTTGTTTCCTAACCATTCGCATTACTGTTCTCTCATCCTGCGTTAGGATTAAGAGTTATGGTGGATTAAATGTTAAATCTTTGAGAAACTGTATTGACATCTTCAGCAACTGTGACTGCAAAATAGGGCTGCTATGAGCCCATGACCATCAACAAAATCAGAGAACAGAGATTAGCAAAATAAACTGAAATAACTATAATTTGTCTCATGGCAGTGGGATTAACCTGTTAAGGAATCATTTTATGAACTGCGAATTATATAAATCAGATCTAGGCTGTTTTAGTTCGGTTGCATTCTCTTTCCTTGTCTCTTAGCTGTTAAATTTGACTCTTTAAACATTGGGGAGGCAGCATCACATGATCTTTGTCTGAGTCTCTTTATCAGATAATAAAGTAGCATTTTTACTGAAAATCATAACTTCGTGATCCAATGTTGCAATTACTACAAAAATAAAAAAATAAAATAAAGAACTCTGCTCTGGACCAGCAGGCCTTCGTTATACCTTCCCCACCAACCATGCAGTGAGATTTCATCATCATAATCATTTTCTTCTAGTACCGAGCTAGACCAATTTCTGGTTCTTTTGCTTCATTTTTCCATCTTGACCCGTGAAGTTGTCCAAAGTCCTGTGTTGGATGAACAGAAAAGAATGTCATATCAAACCCAACATTTTTTTCTGCACCGAATCCAAAGTGGTAGTATTTGACATTACATTATCACAAAAAGAAGGCTCACAGTCACAGTGATGTGCATTCCAGTAATCAGCCAAGAGATAGGTAAAACAGCAGCACGTCCAAGGCAGCTCAGTTAGGCTAAAAATCAGTGATATTAGCCAAATATAATTTTCGAATTAATTATCATAACTGTAACCTGTTCTGATTATTACAAAGCTTGACTATTTCCACTGTCTCAGCCTTCCCACCAAATCCTGAAGTACTGTTTACCCAACTACTAGTCAGTCGTCAGGCTACCCTCTAAATAAAAGAAGTAATCAAATGCGTGATACTAAATTATGTATACGCAATCTTCTTTTTTCAACAAAAAATTGTTTCATTGACCTCAACGCACAAAATGTTAAGTCCATAACTTTGACATTGAAGATTTATCAGCGAGAAATAGCAACTAGCAACCACTCAGCAGCTTTGTAATTTTGGCATTGCTGATTAAGATTTTCCCACCAAATGCTTTAATACCCAGACCTGATAGCTGAAAGGGAAGCCACTTCCTCATGATTAGCTCAAGGGGACTTAGTTTTAATTTGGATTAAACTGATATATTAAACTGCAAAATCACAGTAAAGATTTTTTTTTTTGGGCCAGAAAAATCACAGTAAAGATGGCTAAAAAGGAGCTTTCTCGTAAAAAGAATCAAAGAAAATCATCAATGTGCGGACCCAACTGTGACCTTTTTCATAACTCCCTTACCATTCCCCGACTGAAAGCTTTCTGATTTAAGTTCATTGCATAATCACTCTCTCTCCTTCCGTGGTCACTGGGTTTTCACGGACAAGACAAAAGGAATCTAAGCAAAACATTTTCCTTGCAATTTCCAGGCTACTTTTTTATCCACCATAAAAACCTGACCAAAATCCACGCTTCCATTGGTCGTTTCTCTGTTTTGTTTTCATCTGCAGACAGTGCAAGCTGTTATAGAGCTTATTAAGTTTCCAAGTTTATCCGTAAGAAAAATCCTTTCGGCCTCAAACTTCCCCTTTTAAAGAACCTGTTTATCGGCTCACACGTTCAGATACATCTTTAGCAATTATGGGTTGCCATGTTTTATAGCTCTAGCCCTTGTGCTCTTCTTATTGTCTACTTCAACTGTTCTCAGAGGTAGAAGAAGAAATCATCATGAGTAAGCGGTCTTTCAACTACCAACTCCAAGCTTCTGGCATTCTCTTTTAGTCTTTTTTAACTTGTACTTGGTACTTCAGTTTTTCTCATTTCCTGAGTCTGAAATCTTGCTGGTTTTATCTTTATTCTTGATCTTCAGTTTCAAGCTTTCTTGCCGTCTTCTTGTGTCTTTCCAGTTTCAGTTTGCTTGTACTTCAACTAGAACTCTTGAGTTGACTGTCCTTTTCCAAGAAAACTCTGTTGGATCTTCGCTGAAATCTTACAAGAGCTGATAATTTTAGTGAACCCAATACTAGAATGCCACCATCTTACTTCCCTCTGCGCTGGGAAAGCACCGGCGACCAATGGTGGTATGCGTCACCCATCGATTGGGCAGCTGCAAATGGCCTTTACGACCTGGTCATTGAGCTTCTCCATCTTGACACCAATCTTCTCGTCAAGCTCACTTCTCTCCGCAGAATCCGCCGTCTCGAAACAGTGTGGGACGACGAGGCTCAGTTTGATGATGTTGCCAAATGCCGCTCTCTCGTTGCCAGAAGACTTCTTCAAGAATGCGAGATCAAGAAAGGCAACAATACCTTGGTCAGAGCTGGCTATGGAGGCTGGCTTTTGTACACTGCTGCCTCAGCTGGTGACATAGATTTTGTTAACGAACTGTTAGGGAAAGACCCTCTTCTTGTGTTTGGAGAAGGAGAATATGGGGTCACTGATATATTCTACGCAGCGGCTAGGAGCAAAAACCCTGAGGTTTTCAGGATGCTGCTTGATTTTGCTGTGTCGTCCAGGAGTTGCCTTATTAGTGAAGGAGAAGTAGAGGATGAATTGAGTGAAACTCGGTCTGTTTTTGAGTGGGAAATGATGAATAGAGCGGTTCATGCTGCGGCTAGAGGTGGGAGTTTGCGGATTTTAAGGGAGATTCTTGGGGACTGTAGTGACGTTTTAGCCTTCAGAGATGTGCAGGGGTCTACTATCTTGCATACAGCCTCTGGGAGAGGGCAGGTTGAGGTAAGGCAGTAAATCCTTGTGTCTATTTGTCTTAGTTCAAGTTCAGATGCTGAATCATACAGGTAGTAAACAATCATTCAACAATTTTAAGTAGTGGATTATATTTGACAGTCAATATTCCTCTGTATAAATTGATTTCGCGTGAGGGCTGAAAAGACGATCCATGGAAACGAATTAGGTGTTGTGCATTTCTGCAGATAAAATGCTTTCATCATGTAAGAGTTTAGATAACGTTTTTATGTGATTTGATGGTGTTAAAGGCAAAAAGGGGAAGTCTTGAATGGCAGAAATTGTTTACCATTCCTTTCCAAAATAGGTCAGTGATTGGCATCATTTAGACATGATCCTATCCATGTGCATACGATTAGTGTCTGTCAGGGCAAACTGAAGTTTGCTTGAGTTGCCAAAGTTTGATTTTTATTCACTATATTTCTCAGAGAACCTAGGTGGCACGTGGATGTTTGTAAACTGTTTGATATCTCTCAAAGGCATGCCCTGGTCCAGGATGCAGGCTCTTTAACAAGATCGTCCTGAGTATAGTTCTGTGTATTAATGGTGCTGAGCTCCATATCTGCTTTAAATTATGCTCATATTCAATCTTGAAGTTAAAATATTTGTGGTTGCTACTGTAACTAACTCCTTAATGTTGCTGCTCTTTAGAAATTATATGCATTCTTCTCAAGTTGTTCTTACATATCTTCAATTGATGGTATTCATTATCAGTTCTAATATATAGAACCTCCTAAACTTGGAAATTTTGTTATATTTTTTACCAGTGGTTGTTCAGGCTCAAAATCTTAATTGGCTCATTTGGGAACCTGTTAGTAGCTGCATATACCAATCTCCTTGTAGCCCTGTGAAATTCTCATGTATCTCTTCCTGTCCTATTCAATGCAGGTAGTGAAGAATCTTGTAGCATCATTTGATATTATAAACTCTATAGATAATCAAGGGAACACAGCATTGCATGTGGCAGCTTATCAGGGTTATTTAATGGTTGTGGAGTTTATGATTTGCGCATCTCCAACTTTGGCCTCCATGAAGAACAATTACGGAAATACTTTTCTTCATGTGGCTGTGGTTGGTTTTAGAACCCTAGGCTTCCGAAGAATAGATTGGCAGATTGAGCTCATGAAACAAATAGTATGTGGTGCATTTGTTGACATTCAAGACATTATCAATGTGAGAAACTTGGATGGAAGAACTGCTCTACATATGGCTGTAACTGAGAATGTTCAATGTAATCTAGTGGAACTACTCATGACTGTGCCATCTATCGACTTGAATGTCTGTGATGCTGATGGCATGACCCCATTAGATCTCCTCAAGAGACAACCTAAATCAGCATCTTCTGAAATTTTAACCAAACAACTAATTGCAGCCGGAGGGATCTCCAACTGTCAGGACAATGTAGCAAGAAGTGCCTTTGTTTTCCAGCTAAGAGACCAGGGCATAGGTGCCAGTCCTGGAACATCATTTAGAATCCCTGATGCAGAGATATTCTTGTACACTGGTTCTGTGAATGCATATCATGCAGATTTCGATCAAGAGAGTGTGGAATATAGTTCGTGCCTGAGTGAACTAAATGACTTGAACTTAAGCAACTCCTTCAACAGTAAGAAGTCAGGCTCCATAAATCATACTGCAAGGCGCCTAAAGTTTTTTCTCCAATGGCCCAGGAAGAAGGGGAGAAAAGCTGCGAGCACAGAATCTGTAGATGAAGATCTCATGGAGGTTCTGAGCACTTGTAGAAATTGGCCAGACAGTCATATTCCGCTTCGCGAAAAGTACTCTAAATCTTCGTCTCTTCCACATAACAAAAGGACATTTTCTCTCAGGAGTGATCTTCCCAGCCGATCCACCAGAAAGAAATTTACAGCAGGACTAACTCATGGGGTGATCCAGGCAGCACCGCATTTAGCTGCTCCCTTTAAATCACCTCCAAGTCCTTGTCAAGGGTCTTCTGTGGGCTCACCTATTTCAATGGATGAAGAAAAGGTTGTTCAAACTGCTCAACGCTCTTGCTCAAATCCATCATTTAATGGTAATAAAACACAAATAAATCAGAAGAAAACTTCGCTCGATAAGAGGTTGATGAACCAGTATTTCTGTTTCGGAGCACAAGGCCTGGCGCTGCAAGATAGTGGCAGCCACACACGGCTGGATCGCAGCATTAAGAGTGTGAGTTCTTTAGTTGCTTGATGCGGCTTCATGGAAGTATTGCAGTTTCGAGTAAGGACCATTGACAACCTAGGAATTTAGTGTTCTATAACCTTCTTATTCTCGAAATTCCAGTGTTTGAGTGCATAAAGTATGTATAAACGATTTGAATAAATTCAAGGCATATATTGAAAAAAAATTAAGAACCCAGATTTTTGAAGTATCCATAAACATCCCAAGTTGTATCAAAGTTGGAAGATTCTAAATTTCATGAAAACAATCCAGTTTTTTTCTTTTGGAAGTTAACTGTCCATGAAAGTGAAGTAAATTTCATTTAGAGTTCTGTTCATGATTCTATGTTCTTGCCACTGGCGTCAGACAATGAAGATTTTTGGAAGCAATGGGCAAGTCTAGATAAGATTATCACTGAATAATTAATGGTGTTAATTAATTAATAAATTGTAGCATAAAAATTGACTGAACGTCCTATTTTTTGACCTTTTCTTTCTTAATTATACAATTCAAGATTCCTGGATGTAGTTTATTATAGTTACTGTGATCCTTGCATGACGCATGAATTAGTTTTATTTATTTAAACGTGTGTAAATATATAAGTATAACTATTCTATACATCATTGGTGGAGATCATAATTCTAATACCGATTGTGAGTAAAAAAAATGAAATAATTATTCAATATATGAACCCAAATATAAATAATTTATAGTATATTCTGTTCATTCAAGGTTACGGAGAGAGAAGCCAGATTTACTGAAGCTGAACATACGGTTATCCATTCCGCTAGATCTGCCATAAAACTGCCATCTTGAGATGCAGAATCGAAAGATTAGACCATTTTGATCATTCAAACTTTGAATTTCAAACCTTTGGGATCCCGAATCTGTCAATCTAACAAGATTCAGAATTCAGTCGTTAGGAGATATGGCAGCTCAACAAAACAACTGTCGACGTTACATTGCTAAACTATTAATAGTATACGGTATAAGCTGAGCAACTCTCTCATTATGCTGGCTACTTCAGTGAGTTCCTTGGCACATATTTATGTATAGTTTCTGTGTCTTAAAAGACCACACTGATTTGTTTAAGCTTGCCCATTTTCGAGTTCGTTAAGGAGAAGAATTAAAAAAGATGGTGTCTGAACGGTCAGAAAGAGACAATGAGAAGGCCATCAATGATTGGCTTCCCATCACGTCCGCCAGGAATGCAAAGTGGTGGTACTCAGCTTTCCACAATGTCACTGCCATGGTCGGAGCTGGTGTTCTCAGCCTTCCATACGCCATGGCTGAGCTTGGATGGTATGTTTCTTTCTTTCTTCTCTTTATCCGTTTGTTCTTAACTACATGCGACAGATCTTGAAGATGTTATTGACTTGGACGAACTGCAGGGGCCCTGGGATTACCATAATGATTTTGTCATGGATGATCACGTTATTCACCCTTTGGCAAATGGTTGAAATGCACGAGATGGTCCCTGGCAAGCGTTTCGACAGATACCATGAGCTAGGCCAACACGCATTCGGCGAAAAGCTTGGGCTTTGGATCGTCGTGCCCCAACAATTAACCGTAGAAGTTGGTGTCAACATTGTATACATGGTCACCGGCGGCCAATCGTTGATGAAGTTTCATGACTTGATATGCCGCGACTGCAGTGAGATCAGGCTCACATATTTCATCATGATCTTCGCTTCTATCCACTTCGTTCTCTCCCATCTCCCCAACTTCAACTCAGTAACCATCGTCTCACTGGCTGCGGCAGTAATGTCATTGAGGTAAGTATCAATATCATCACTTGAAATTGTTAGTCACTGTTTATTGTTTCATCAATTCATGGGATTCTTTCGTGTTCTACGCAGTTACTCTACCATTGCCTGGGTAGCTTCCGCCGCAAAGGGTGTTCAGCCAAATGTGGACTATTCATCCAAGGCTTCAACCCAGCCCGGAAAAGTGTTCAACTTCTTTGCCGCATTGGGTGAAGTAGCTTTTGCATATGCTGGTCATAATGTGGTTTTGGAGATACAAGCAACAATCCCTTCCACGCCTGAAAAACCTTCCAAGGGCCCAATGTGGAGGGGTGTTATTGTGGCATATATGATTGTGGCAATCTGCTACTTTCCTGTTGCTTTTCTTGGTTACTGGGTTTTCGGAAACAAGGTTGACGAAAACGTCCTCTTGTCATTGGAGAAGCCCACCTGGCTTGTTGCTATAGCTAACCTTTTTGTCGTCATCCATGTCATTGGTAGCTATCAGGTAGAATCTGGCACTTCAATTCCTCCATCAAAATTCCCATTTTTTCTGTCTGACCCGGAATTCCCTTCAAACTGATAAACTGCAGATATATGCAATCCCAGTGTTTGACATGATGGAGAGTTTTTTGGTAAAGAAAATGCGTTTCACACCTTGTTTAAGGCTTCGCTTAATTACTCGCACTCTATATGTTGGTAAATAGCCAATCCCAACTCCCAAACATTCCAATTTCTCCTACACAAATCTGAGTTTTACTCTATCTTTTGCCATCTTTCATCTTCCTTTGTTGCAGCATTCACAATGTTAGTTGCAATATGCATCCCATTCTTTGGAGGCCTTCTCAGCTTCTTCGGAGGATTTGCATTTGCTCCGACAACATACTATGTAATTACTTCTGGTTCTCTCATACTGTTAACTCGCAACCAAACACAATTCCTCCGCTAGAATATAAATTTGTGTAAATATGTTGCTTTGCAGCTGCCCTGCATCATCTGGCTTGCCATCTACAAACCCAAAAGATTCAGCTTCACTTGGATAGTAAACTGGGTAAGTAACTGATTCATTAAAATTTGAACTTCCAATTCTGACACTTGGTTGTTTGGTTTCCACGAATGCAATGTTTCAGATATGCATTATTCTTGGTGTTTTGCTGATGATTCTGTCACCCATTGGAGGGCTGAGGTCAATCATCGTGAAAGCCAAGGATTACAAGTTCTTCTCGTGATTCTATCACCGGTTGTACAACTAGGCCAGCATTTCAAGTCATTGTAACGGGCGCGATTGCGAACGAACAAGTGCCAGACAGTAGAAATTTTTCGTCAGTTTAGAGGCTTCAAAGAAATTTTTAGTCAGTTTTCTAGCCTATCTGTTAACGCTGTACTTGTTTCATTCTATCAGTTTTTATTTATTTATTTATTAGTTTATTTCATTTTCTTAAATCCAAATAGATGTTTGTTATTATCCTTATTTCATTTGATTATCAATAGTTTTCTTTCGTGGTATCATAGACAATCTTTAGAAATTGTCAAGAACTTTATTATCTAACAAAAACTTTTGATATTTATAATCTTCTTGTTATAATCATATCATATCATCATATCATTGTTTACGTAATAACTTGTTTTATTAATGTAATGATAATTTATTGATAAAATAAATCATATAATTTAGAATTTTTCAAATTTATTTAAATTAATTTAAACTTATAAAGCTTTGAAGTGATTAAATGTTTAAACATAAAACCTATTCTATTTAAAATCATGAATAATACGATTTTTTTTGTACAGATGAATAATACAATCTTTTATAACATAATCTGAATAATATATTTGAAATTTAGAAAAATTAATATTTGAATAAAATTTTGGATCATACAAAATTTTTTACTATTTAAAAATTATGGATAATAATATCTTGGATGGTACATATAAAATCTATACCTTTCAGAAATATGAATAATACAATCTTCATAACGTGATCTGAATAATATATTTGAAATCAAGAAAAATATTAATATTTGAATAAAATTTTGGATCATACAAAATTTTTTACTATTTAAAAATTATGGATAATAATATCTTGGATGGTACATATAAAATCCATACCTTTCAGAAATATGAATAATACAATCTTCATAACGTGATCTGAATAATATATTTGAAATCAAGAAAAATATTAATATTTGAATAAAATTTTGGATCATACAAAATTTTTTACTATTTAAAAATTATGGATAATAATATCTTGGATGGTACATATAAAATCTATACCTTTCAGAAATATGAATAATACAATCTTCATAACGTGATCTGAATAATATATTTGAATTCAAGAAAAATATTAATATTTGAATAAAAGTTTGGATAATACAATATTGGACATACAGTACGTATGAATAATATATTTAATAATCATAAAATTCCATTTACTAATCTTGAAATTCTCACACTAATAAAAGGTTTAAACATAAATTAATAAAGCATGAATTCATTTAAATTCAAACTGTCAGTGTATCATATACAAACTCATCATTTTTTTTTTATTTTTTTCTATTTAATAATCTTGAATTTTCAAATTGTTAAACTTATAAAAAGTGATAGTGCATGCGCTTATTATTGAATAATCCTGAAAAATAAAAAGTATGTTTCATGCATGTATAGTTATTATATATATATTGAACATGTAAATGATTAAATAATATTAATTTATGTACTTATACAATAAAATTAATTTGTGTATCGCATGAGTAATAGGCTAACTAAATATGCAGATGAATGATAAACATTTTAATCGGTATGTAATTTGGATTATATTTATTTTATATATTATTAGTGAAATTTTTAAACAAACGATAGTAAAATATTATCACTTTCATTTTATGTGTCATACTAATTAATGAGAAATTATTTTCTAAATTATTAGATTTTATAAGTATAATTTTTTTTAGGGACTCATAAATAGAATTAGCAGAGTGAAATTAGGGACTCATAAATAGAATTAGCAGAGTGAAATAATACATACTTCTTATGATATATAAAAAAATAAAAAATAAAACATGTGATAATATTTTAATTCCTTTTATGGAGTTAAAAAGTTTTACTGCTAATATATATAAAAAAAGAACTCTTAATTTATTAATTAATTTAAAATAACTCTAACAAAATATTTGACAATCTTTTTAAATTTTCTGATAATGTTTAAATTTTTTCTTTTTGGTTTTGTAAAGTTTAAAAATTTCATGGTTGTGTATAAGATACTTTTCTTACATATATTATGTATTGTAATATCCAGTCATTAATTGAATTTATCAAAATAAAAGAATACTCTTCGAATTCGAATTTCAGATTAATTTTTACTTTTTTCCTGCAATGTTCCATAAAAAAAAAAAAAAAAGGTGCTTAGGCAACGGATATATCTGGGCCGGGGTGGAGCCCAGTGTCTTAATTGGGCCATACAACAGGCCATCCAAGAGGGGTATTCTTGCTAATAAAGGAAAAGGGTGGGGCTAAAAGTAAATCGAACACCAAAACCCCGCGAAAGTGCCAAGCCCCTTGCCCATATATTCATCCAAAGAAAAAATGTTCCCGCCATTTCTCGCATCACTCATCAGCATAAAGGAAACCCTAGATTGACAGAATCGGCCGGGGGAGAGAGAGATAGAAAAAGAGGAGGGACCCATGGAAGAGGAGATCAAAGCAGAGTTCTTGAAGAGTGGGTTCACTCTTGACGACGAAGAAGAGATCCTCAAGAAATGTGAGTTTTTTTTTTTTAATTTCAAATTTGTCCCCGTCTCTCACTCTTATTTTTGAATAATTGATGCTAAAAAACGATCTCAAATCCTCTCAGGTCGTACGTTTTGCCTAAATTACAGTATGGAGCCTTCGGATCTCGTCTCAAGCTGGGAGGTTTATTATCTCAATCGGTAATTTTGATGATTTAGCTAACCGTATATTCTTTTGTTAGTATTAGTGCGTGGGGAAAAATTTTGAGAGTAACTTCTTAATTTGAAGATTTATTAGGTTTATAGAAGTGGCAATAATCTGATTAAAAGCTACTTTTGGTTGCAGACAAATTGATGGATCAGTTGCAAAGGATGCAGAAATGGATGGGTTTTTGGGAAACCTTCAGAATGAACAAGTAGAGGCTGTTGCTAAAAAGGAGCCCAGTTTGCATATGTACTCTTTTAAAGATGTCGACATGTGAGCATTTTATTTATTATCTTGTTATGTACACAATCTACTCGCCTATTTTGTAATTGTACGTGGTTATTGGAAAAAAAAAATTGACTGCATTTGCTTGCTTATCTTGTTTGTTTGATAGAATTGGCCTAAGAGGATAAAAAATTTGTGTCTCCTTGTGGTTGAATTCATATGGCATTAGTGGATGCTTATATTTTTTTTTTTGGAAAATTCGCAAGGATAACTAGTAACTTGTTAAATGTGTAATTCTATTATGTTGCTATAATGGGCATAACCAGGCTTCAAGTGCTGCTTTATGGATTGTATTGTAGAGTTTCTGTTGTAAGTGTAGTTTTTAAATACATGGGACTTGATTTGCCCAGGATTTACGATGCTGAAGATGAAGATACAAAAGAGGTTATTCTTGGAACTCCAACAGACAAATCTAAGAAACTTAATTTGGATGTATATGACTCGGCACATAAAACAAATGGGAGCATTTATTCTTCCGGGAGAAAATCAAAAGTTGAGACACCATTTGGGAAACGAAGTAATAAATTTGTGGTGAAATTCAACATTGACAATCTTCCTTCTACTGAGTCTGTGAATGGCATCCATGATCATGAGAATCTTGAGGATGACATTATTAAAAGGATTCAACCTCATAAAAGCTGTTCATTGGTGGTGCACAGATCAGGGCCAGAACCAGGTTGCAGGTTCATGTATGACAGGATTGAAGACAGGGTATCTGACAGTTATTATAGCATAAATTATTTGTTGTTTTTTTTTTTCCTGCAACATGTATCTCACTAAGATGGCATTGTTGGCACAGTTCAATGCACTTGAAAACCGTATTAGAAAGCATGCAGCTGCACTTGTTGCATCTGGGCTCTACGAAGAACCAATGGATCCATCAGTTGCGTCACAGGTAGTTGCTGCTTCTCCAGTCTCTCATCTCTTGCTAGTCTTTAGTTGTCCATGCATCTAAAAGAATTTATTTCTTCAGAGGAGCATATTTGCCGTTGGAATGATCTGCTGTGATGGCGAGGGTCATTTAAATGATAAGTCCATCTTGTTGCAAAGCAGGTAAAATGTTCTGTGCCTTCTATTGATTGTATTCATCTACACAAGTCAACTAAGATGGAAACAAATAGGTGTTCTTGATGTGTTAACTTGCATGAGCATAGTCAAGATCACAGAGGATTTTACCATTAATGATTCAACCACATAACAAAGGAATCATCAAGCATTTTAACACATGTGCCTACATAATTAAATTTTGAATAGAACTATCTTACCAAGCAGTCAGACCAATTTGGCTTCCATAATACTTTTATTCAGCCTAAACTAGGTCTGAGAGGTTTTCTCTCTCTTGGTTTATTGAGTTTCTCAAGATTATATACTCGGCAATTTTGGCATATGTTAGTTTATATTTAAGAGCTTCATCTGGTAAATGGAGGACCCAACTACGCTTGACACTTTTCACATTAGGAAGTCGTATTTAATGCATGCTGTTTTAACCTTCTTTTTTTGTTGTTTAATATTTGATTAAGTCTCCTACCCTTTTGATAGTGTTGAGCATTCTGGAGGGCAATGCATCCGACTAGAGTTAAACAAACTGGGCCACTTTTCCGTTTTTCCTGGCCAGGTAATAAACATTATGAAAGATTGTTGGTTTTGTTTGGTGTGTTGAAAAATCTCAGATCAGCCTGTAAATATTTCCTCTATGCAGGTGGTAGGCATAAAGGGTCACAATCCTAGTGGGCATTGTTTGATTGCATCAGAGCTGGTAGATTCTGTTCCTTTATCCATTGCTGCTGATACAGATTTGCCTCCTGCAAAGAGGCAAACTTTAGATGAGGAGATTCAGGCAACAAATCTTTCCTGCGGACCAACTGAGATAACAATGGTGTGTTGGATAATCTCCTATATCAGATAAAGATCTTAGAATACACTGTTAAATGCACCCCATCATAAAATTACAGCACCACCAATTGAATCTTAGGTTTTAATTTTTGGACACATGCAATTGTGGCAATTTGGAATTCTCTTTAATGATGATTCTTTTTCTCTTTAAGTCTGTGTTTTTTAGTTCTTAAGTTTAACAGATTTTTTGAATGTGATGAATGTTTGACAGATTATTGCTGCTGGTCCATTCACTACTACAGACAACTTGTTATTTGAGCCTCTGGCAGAACTGCTCTCTTATGCAACCAGAAAGTCACCACAGTTGCTTATACTGGTGTGAACTCACTTCATTCTTACTCCAATGCTCTTGAAGAATTTTACTGTTTTGACTAACCAGAGGACATTTTGTGCTGGCTTATTGATAATTTTCAGTTAGGACCATTTATCGATTCTGAACATCCACAGATCAAGAAAGGAACTGTTGACCTGAGTTTCGATGAAATATTCCAAATGGAGGTTTTTAGAAAGGTCTCTATCAATCAAAAGTCTACTCCAATTCTAAAAATTACTACTTGTGCATCTTTTAATGATCCGCTTTTCTCATTGGTATTTTCAGGTGAAAGATTATTTGGAATATATGGGACCCAATGCTCGGGTGGTTATCATTTCATCTCTACGGGATGCTAATCATGATTTTGTTTTCCCTCAGGTCATTTTTTGGCCAAATAAAATGAATTGTACTTCTTTGCTTGATTTGGAGATATTTGCAAATAAAGCAAATGCTGAAATTTTTATTTGAACTTTTTGCAGCCTGCTTTTGATCTTGATTCTCTCGATACTAGACATCAGGTACATTTTATGTACTACTAGTCTATGAGCAGACCATCTCGTTTCCACAACTTTCTTTCATAATTAACATGATCTGTTTCTTCATTCTTATCCAGATAACCAGTCTAAAAAATCCAGGGATTTTTGAGGCAGATGAGGTAAAGCAATGGCAACCTTTATGCAACTTCTATCTAATGCTATATTTACCTTTCTGTCAAGCTTGTGCTTGACAGTTCCCACTTGAATTTATTGGAAATGTTCAATAGTATGCTGATGATATCTAATGCTTTCTCTTACAAACTAGTAGCTGAATTAAGATTATTTAGCCTGGAGTGATGGAGCATGTCTCAGTTTATTCCATAATATTTTGGGTTTCAGGTCAAGATAAGTTGCTGCACAGTAGATATTCTCAAACATCTTAGTGGGGAGGAGATGTCACGACATTCAATGGATGGAACACCTAGCGATCGCCTGAGTAGACTTGCCAATCATATTCTTAGCCAACGCAGGTATATTTTAAATATGTTATCTTTGTTAGACCTTGCTCACTTGATAATTGGTTAGTTGGTTCAAATTATAAGATGTATTAACCTTCAAACGTATTTGCTAAATGATGTTTCTGGCACAGCTTTTATCCGCTATATCCACCAGCAGAAGGTGTCCCATTGGATTTGTCCCTTGCCCCTGAAGCTCTTCATATTCCTTCAGTTCCGGATCTTCTTATTTTACCTTCAGACATCAAATACTTTGTCAAGGTTAGTGAAAACGCTTCCACACCAAACTGCTCAGTTCCAACTTCAATTTAGAACAGCAAAAAGAAGAAAACATGGCTTCAATATTAACTTTCTGCAACAATTGTTGAATACACTACTACAAATGATAAAAGAATGTAAACCTCACATATTCTCTCCGGTTGCAGGTGTTATCTCTTGGAGGAACAAGTGAAGGGGAAGAACAAATGAAAAAATGCGTTTGCATTAACCCCGGAAGACTAGCTAAGGGAGAAGGCGGAGGCACCTTTGTTGAGCTCAAATACCAAGGAAGTCCTGATAAGATGAATGCTTCAATTATTGGCATATGAGTCTTGTCTTGATGCAAGAGATCCCAAACAAACGGTCTTCCAACAGTCATACCATTCGAGAAATGGTATTGGTCCACAGCATGGGGAAATCAAATGCCCGAGGAAAGCAATAGAGGGAAAGTTAGTGGATTAACAGATTGGAGTTCAAAAAGTACCTCTTGTCATTTGTCATTACTGACCAAATCAGTAGTAGAACCAGACAGAAAGGGTGAGATGGGATGGGAACTTGTCCCTACCATTATTTATGTGTGTTCATGTATGATGTAACCATCAGTTGTATTCATCTCATACTATGCCACCAGATGAAGAACCATTGGTACATATTTTGCTTTCAATCTGTGTAAAAAATCTACACTAGAGCCAATTACACCTTGAGTGGCTCTATCAAGTGCTATTCTTATCCAAGTTCTCAACCAATTTCCATTTCCAAAAATACTGAGATGTATGAAAAATAATGGTACATTATGAGCAGAAAGAACAACAAATTCCTGTACAGATTGCTACTGATTTGAGTTTATTACATTGTCCAATCCCCTTCAATCAGCTCTAATCTTATCTATAATCTATCTACTCTTTCAAAGCTGGAATCACCCACAAATTCTATACCACTTTCTTCACAGCTCTGCTGTTTCTTCCTTTACACCAGTCCATCCAGTGATCGAAGACCCAAACTATGCTTACCAAGATTGCTGTGATAATCACAACCATCCAAGAAGCCCAAGCCCATGTTGGAATCGAGTTGTCAGCCACCCCACTAAGATAGAAGACCACCAGCTTATACACAAAGAGCGGCCCCAGAATCCCCCTTACAACGGAATAGAAGGCATAAAACGGAGGAGACAAAAGCTCGTGCAATTTTGCGGCGGCGGGCACATCAGCTCTTATGAAACCAGCAAGACTCCAGATGTTCTGACAAGGGCTTGTGACTTCAGCGAGAATAAGTAGGACGAGAAGGGCGGATGCCCCATGATGAACCATGTAACGACATGTCAAAAACACATACAATGTGGCTAAGTGGTGGAGGATGAAGAGAATATCACCCGGAAAAAAGACTAAATAATGGAAGAGGTCCATCAAGAAGTAAGAAATACTGTAATCAAGTACGATGTTGTCTGAAGCAGAGTTTGGAGAAGCAAAAGCACGGGCGGATTGGGTGTTTATTAATGCATTAACAGCCATGACAACCACAGGCGTTCCATGAGCCAAGGAGATAAAGCAGCTTGAAGCTTGAGGCCGATGTGTAGGACCCCAGTTGCGGAAGACTAAAAGGTAAACAAAGAGATAAATCGAAAGAAACAACAAGAAAAATGCCGGCAAACTTGGGCTCTGAAGGGACAAGGCCTCCATGGAAACCCCTTAGAAGAGATAACTAACGAGAGAGAGTTGTGGAAATTTGAAACAAGTTTCCGAATTTCCTGAGAGTATAGAAATAAGGTATGGTTAGAAGACTTACCCTGAAAAAAGAAAGCAGGATGCGGTTGGGAACTCGGAATAGTGAAGCAGAAGTTCGGGGCTTTACAACTCCTAGTTTTTAGCTTTGGCTTCGGAATTGAAAGAAAGACGAAGGCAAAACCTGGAATTTAGATGGTTTTGGAATCTTGTGTACTTGGAGTCTTTTTATAGGTTCAGAAAACTGTGATTAAAGATAAACTTAACGGTGATTAAGTTAAGATAAACTTGACGGCTATAATGAAATCAGAACGGCGTCTTCAGGGGTGTTCGGAAATTAGCGGTCATTAAAGATAAACTTACAGTTTTAAACACTAAATTATATTACGAGAAAACTTATATGACAATAAAAAGAGCAATGAGATGTATTAATTTGTTAAATTAAAGGAAATATAATTTCATGTTTTCAACGTTGACATCGATTGATAAGACAATAATGTCTATATTTTACACATGTAATATAAAATAACTACAAAATATATGCATGCATTATTAAGTCTAATTAACAAATTATATGTGACTCTGATTTCTTATCAAGTTTTATTATTTTATATAAAAAAATTGTTTTGGAAGGAAAAAAATTTTAATCTTCATTTAATTAAAAAATATATATTTTCTTTGCTCCTTTTCTTGACGACTCTACCCAAGTAAAGAGTACACACTACGCACGAGAGCTGCGAGTAAATGAGAGGCATCTTTCCAAAGAAGTTAATACGTTATCCTTTATGCTTTAAAGGATATTCGCCTAAGGAATTCGATGAGCATTGAACCAAATAAAAAATAGGGATAGTTGCCCATTCAAATATTTTCGTATTTCAGAATATCTTACTTTGTTGGTTCAGCCTTTCCAATTTTCCAACTATTAAAACATGGCTACGTAATCCTCCCGCAATAACTTTTCTTCTTTAACTTGAACAGGTATCTCTATAAAATTCTTCGGCCAAATTACCTGTTTTGGTTTAATTGTTCTAGAATCAGTTGGCCATTGCAGTACGATCGAACCCAAAACCATGTCTCAATGCTGTCATAAGAGGATGACAATCTGCCCAAAAAAAACCGCTCCCGCAAAGCCAATTGGAGCCTAAAAACTGTTACATACATATCTCTTCTTTTGGTTTTACAACATGCTTTAAGTTAAATGCTGCCAAAATTCAGGAAAATTCTTGTTTATTAGAAAAAGAATTTAGACTCCGGCCATAGCTGCAGAACCAACCGCTGAAAGCTTATCGAAGATGATAGCAATTTTACATGACCATTCCACCATCAATAGTTAACACCTGCAAGACAACAATGCCCAGGCTATCAGCTTAAGTTAAAAAAGGGCAATGTGAACAAGATAAAATAAGATGCATATCACAATTGAGACACTGTCATGAGAGGTCAGAGAAATCAACCATGGGATATGATGTGGCTTGAGCTGGCAAGGCTAGGGATTGATTTAATCAATAACTTTGAACCTAAGCAAAGTCTTTGTCCTAGTGTTTCCATAGAGGTCAATCCCCGTTATGAAAGCTTGTTAATTACCATTTACCAAGCAAAGCAAATGCCAAGGCCAAGAAAAGATTGCAAGTCAAAAAAACTATTCAATAAGCTTGGCCTAGCTCACAAACAACTGAGAGACAGCAAGGCAACGGTAACTAAAGAAATAACCAACAAAGATTCATCATTGTCAAAGTTATATCGTGGCATGCATGGCCAAACCCCAAGGTTAAATTAGTGTAAGCAACTGCCAACACAAGCATGCAAAGGCAGGAAGCAATCCACCATCACATTCAGCCTGGCTAATCTTTAGGCATCTTTTATAGCAAGCCAGCAGAGTCATGGATGCTTGTGAGTTGTGGCATAGCACTAGTTCATCAAGTCCACCGTACAAATTTTATATACAAAAAGGCATAATGATAAAACAGATCTATAACCTGTCCTGTGATGTAATTAGATGCAGGGTTTAGGGCCAAAAATTCCACCAGTCCAGAAACTTCTTCTGGTTGACCATACCTTCCTGTATCCAAAAATAAATATAGTTACCACTGCTGCAAATACAAAGCATTACTACTCAAAACATCCAATTTGAATCAGTGGAAACTGGGAAATCACATAATAATATGAGTTTATAGTAATAAAGGCAATGGAAAAAAGTCGTTTGAATACAGAAGAAATTAACAAAGACGCAATTCATTTGGTACATCAGCAGCAATAAGAACTGTCAGGCATTTCCAATGAAAGCTAGCAAATATTTGGTGTCTTGTTAGAGCTAGGAAAGCTAACAATTTAAGAAGAACTAACAAGAAATCTACAAAGATGGAAATATGAACTTCGATTTTATATAATCATCTCTCACCTAAGGGGATTGTTCCCAAGATTTTCTTCTCAATGTCTTCCCCAAGCTTGGCAGTCATATCAGATGCAATGAATCCTGGAGCAACAGCATTGACCTGGAAGAATATTTTTATATAACATTATCAGAGTTAGCATACCCAGCATTAGCAGCATAAAACCCTATTCCCTCAAGCCCCATATGAGGACAGTGCCCTTATTGGTTTTTTTTTTTTTTGTAATGTTTCATAATACCCCAGTAGCTAAATCCTCAAGACATTGACTTTCATCTTTCATCACCGTATCCAACGTTGCATATTCTAATTTCTTTTTGCTCTTAAGAGAAAGGCCAAATCTTGGACGAGAAGAGTTGGGAGCATTACATCTTGAAAAAAGTTTGCAACATAACTCCAAAACACTTAACCCTGGATCTTTCTTATTACAGTAATGAAAGTGGAATTACTCAGGAAAACTTACATTAATGTTTCTGCTGGCATATTCTCTTGCGACAGTCTTTGTCAAGCCAATAACTCCTGCTTTAGCAGCACTGTAGTTGGCTTGCCCAATATTGCCAACCAGGCCAACAACTGATGCTATATTAATTATTTTTCCCTGAAATTAGAACATCAACACCCTTGAAACATGCTTAAAAACTTTTCTTTATTTCTGACACTACAAAAGAGAAAGTATCAACAAGAAAGATGCATCTCTGAAGCTCTGAAATGTTAAATACTGAGGCTCAAGTTTGCAGGCTGTAGCTCAGTTGATTTGGATGTACAAAGTTCAATTCCAAACAAATTGACAAAGCAAGTATACTACACATGACCTTCAAATGAGTAAATATCCTATTACCTTTTTCTTCTTCATCATGATTTTGGCTGCTGCCTGCAAAGAGAAAAGTAACTCAGTTCCAATAAATGACTCAAGCATCCACAGGAATAATTAGTCAGATGTCCAGCATTCAAACCTGTGTACAAAGAAACACTCCCGTAAGATTCAGATCAATAACCTCCTGCCATTGTGATTTTTTCATTCTCATCAACAAAGTATCTCGAGTAATTCCTGAAGCCACGGTCACCAGATTAGGGGACTAGATTGAAATTAAAAATTGAATAACTAATTCAAAAAGAAAAGATTTTCAATAACCTGCATTGTTTATCAATATATCAACAGTTCCCCATGCATCAACAGCCTGCACATATAAAGTCATGAAACATGCATCTACTATTAGATTAAAAAATATGAAAAGCGAACATTCACTCACAGTTTTTATCATTGCCTCCACATCAGCTTCTTTTGAAACATCTCCACCAAAAGTAACAGCCTGACCACCATACGACTCAATCTACAAAACAGTCACACAAAATATTGGCATTAGTCATTTCAACCATGCAGTATATTTTAACCACTGGCAAATGATCATTGCAGATAACCAAAAAGTAAATAAAAATAAATAAAGGCACTTTGGTAAAAGGTTTTAAAGCAAGATTTAAGCAAAGACTAAAGGTGATGAAAGGTCAAGTATAAAAAAACCAATTATTATATCCAGAAAAAGTGTCATATTTGTGATTTTTTTCCCTTTAGATGCAAAAATGAGCACACTAGGAATCCTAGAATTAGATTTTACGCAGCCTACAAACTCTCATCAGCCAGTAAAACGAAAGACTCCATTCTCAAAAACATGACGGCTGGTTACTAATATGAATTCTTATGCATTAGACAAAAAAATATTCTGCAACAAAAGCAGTGAAGAAAAAATGTAAAATCCTACTCGAGTTCATATAAATTTCTTCCAAAGGCATATTGTTCACCTCTTTTGAAACTTCCTCAGCTTCCTTTGATGATCTGGCATAATTAACTAGGACCTGCAATAGTGGCATCAACAACCATCATCTTCATTACAAATAGTAGTAAATTGAAAATATCGTTTTAGTTGTTTAAACAGTTGTTCTTAAAGTACTTGAAGGACACTTGAGATGCAATTATTATCAGCAACGCATGAAAGGCTTAGGGACAGTATGCAGTGCATAATGGACAACAGTTCAAGTCTACTCTTAATAACTGATGAGATTGATAACCAGATCCATATTCAAGAGATAGAACTACAAGCAAACCTGATGCAACCCAGTTTTTTTATTATTATTATAATTCTCTAGTCAACAATAAATTTTAAACATTGTATGACGAAGTTATCTGCGAGTTGTAGTTTTAGTCAAGACTTGAGCTGCCATAAATTACATTCTTCATATGGCTTTACAGTAATGACAGTAAGAGAGATATTTTTCCCTTTGAAAAAGGTTAAACACTGATTTGGCCTCTATACTATACACACTTTGGTACTTCCAACTAACACCATTTGCCAATGAACTGATGTGACATGAATACCTAATAAAATCATGACACATGGCAAGCCACGTCATTAATAAGTTCATGACCATGTCACCACAATAAAAAAATTTTAAAAAAGTTAAAACATGATTTTCTTTTAAATTTAAAATTAAAAATAAAAATAAAAAAAAGAAAGAGAGGGAATCGGGGAGAGAAAATGGGCAAGAGAGGGGACCGCCGATGGGGATCAATTGGCCCGGGATGAATCGAGTTCAGTATGCCTTGGACCTAGCAGATCAACGATCTAGATTGCTCCTACCAGATCGGTGAGTCTGCCCAATCCAAGACAAATTGACCACAATCCGTATAAGACCTGCTGACTGAAGGCTGATCTTCCCCTCTCCCCTTCATTCCCATTGCTTCTACCTCCTCCTCCTCTCTCTCACCCATTCCCTCCATCTCTTTTTTTTTTTTCTTTTTTATTAATTTTGAATTTAAAAAATCAGATTTTAATTTTTTTTTAAAATCTTATTTTAATTTTCATATTTTTTTAAAGTATTAATTTTAATTTTTATAAAAAAACTATATTTTAAAAAATATCTTACAATAAATTTTTTTTAATTTTATTTTTTAAAATTTTTTCATATTTTGAATTTTATAAAAAAAATTCTATATATTTTGTATTTTTCATTTTTAACCTTTTGTATTTTAATATTTTTTCTGTTTATATTTTGAATTTTTATAGTTTTTTATATTTCATTTTTTGAATTGATTAAAAAAGATTTTTTTTTTTTTTTTTTTTAATTTTTATCTCTTACATGAGGGTAGCTACCGATAAGACAAGGCATTTGTTGTCACGTGTCATTATTTTATTGGGTATTCATGCCATGACAACAACTTACTTTGTCTGTTTGGATGCAACTGCACCCCAACTAAACTGGGTACACATTTGAGTGCCTAGTGGTGTGGCATGGTGGGACAATCCCACCGTGAAGCACTCTTAAATCTCACTAGACCCACGCTATGTTTGGATTGGGGTGGGAAAAGGAAAGGAAAAGAAAGCTAAGTAAGAGAAGGATGGAAACCTTCCCTTTGTTTGGGAAAAATTTTAATCTAAAGAAAGGAAAGAGAAGGGGAAGTGAGTATATCTTACTTTTCCTTGAAAAACCTAGTTTTTTAAAACCTCATATTGGAGGAAACAAAGAGGAAAGGAAAGTTAAAAAAAAAAAACTTATAAAATATCTATTTTAATGTCGTTCTGATTTGATAAATACTAGCTTCACTTGACCCCTTAATCGTTTTTCTTTTTATTTAAAAAAAAAAGAAACAAAACAAAATTAAAAAACAACTTATGATCTATTAAAATCTTATTAAGCACTACAAATTTGTGGTGTGTATTATTAATCTTGTTTGTTAATAATATTTTTTGATACTTGTCAACTGTTGGACCTACAAATAATATCTTTTTAATTTGTAATCTTAATGTTATTTTAGAAAGAAAAACAAATTGTTTCTTACAATTAAAAATTATTGTACGTTGTTTTATGATTTTGAGACAGGCGCTTGAATCAAGAGAGTTCAAACTATGCAAAATAGAGACTAAATATATGATATGTAAATTCAGTTCAAACAAAGAAGAAAATCAAAACATAGTGATGATAGATGGGGTGGCAATCCCTCAATGAGATCATTTCAAATATGGGGTTGATCATATAGATGGATGGTGAGATTAATATCGATGTAACCCATCAAGTGTAGAAGCGCTACAGGTGTAGTGCAATAAAAGAATTCTAGGGGTGTAAACAAACAGAACGTTCGACGAACCGTTCGTGAACTTGTTCGGTTTCTGTTCGTTTATATTCATTTATTAAGCTTAACGAACGAACATGAACAAAGATATAGTTCGTTCGTTTTTGTTTGCGAACAAGCTCGTTTATTGTTCATTCGTTTAAAGTGTGATGTAGGACAAATTTGAGTTAGGTTTGGATTAGGGTTTGGGGGTGTGAATTGGGGCTAATTTTACTACTAAAACAGTAAAGAGTAAAAGCCTAGGAGTCTCACCTAGGGTTTCTTAGGAGTCACACCTAAGAATGGTTGAGTCACACAACCGAAGAGCAAAACTTTGCTGAAAATTCTGATATTATTATTCTCTATCTTTTAAAGAGAGTACAAAGCCTATTTATAGGCAAGCAAACCAAATCCTAATAGAATACAAACTCTCTATTAAAATTCAAATACCCTAATCCTATTAATAACAATAAAAGACTAAAATAAAATCCTAAATCCTATTAATAAAATAAAATACAATATTTTTCAGCCTAAAACTCTAAAACAATTAAAAGACTAAAACTAAAATATTTTGTTGCTCCCATTCTCCATTATTCTCCCCCGCTGGGAAAAACTCGACTCCGACGAGTTTAAGGGTAAGATTGAGGCGTTGCAGCTCTTGCCCTGTAATCCAAGTGCAATTTGATTATGGGTGTCCTTTCCATTTCACAAGAAACTCTTGATAACCACTCTTCTTGGAAAAGATAGTAAGACCAACCATTAGATCTAACATATCATCAAGCCTAGTAATAAGAAACTTATGACTATCAACACACATTCTCCAAGAATTAGGTGTTAAAAAGATCAGGGCAGCACATGGACTTAAACTCTCATGAATGAATCCCTTAGACAATAGCTCATCTACTTGTCTTTTAAACTCATCATGTTCACTAGGATTCATACGATAGGCTGGCAGATTAGGTAATTGTGATCCTAGAATCAGATTAATTGCGTGCTGAATATTATGCATGGGAGGTAGTTCATTGTAGTTCTTTTGGCACTACATCAGAAAAATCAGACAGCAATTTGCTCACTTCAAGAGGTATTTCTGAGGTAGGGATAGTTGCTAACTTTTGAACTTCTTTTGCCACATCTACCTTCATCTTCTCAGCAATATCTGTAGCATAATCATGGGGCTTGACGCATTCTCCAACTAAAGGTGGTTGAACTACAGGTAGTTGAGTAATCGTTTGGGCTTGAACAATGCCTTGAGGTGCTTGAATTAGATGTGCTTCGATCCGTTCCATAGAAGCTACTAGTGCTCTAACCGTAGTTTCCAAGGTAGTGAGGCGTTCATTTATATTAACCACAACTTTCTGGGTATGCTTATGTACTTGTCGTAGTTTCTCAATATCTCTAATTAGTTCAATATTAGTCACCATCGTAGAAGCAAGTCTGTTTTTGCAAACACTGTTTTGCAAACACAGATCTGTCCAGTTGATCCCTCCTTTCGTTTCCCACAGACGGCGCCAATTGATGTAGGACAAATCTGAGTTAGGTTTGGATTAAGGTTTGGGGGTGTGAATTGGGGCTAATTTTACTACTAAAATAGTAAAGAGTAAAAGCCTAGGAGTCTCACCTAGGGTTTCTTAGGAGTCACACCTAAGAATGGTTGAGTCACACAACCGAAGAGCAAAACTTTGCTGAAAATTCTGATATTATTATTCTCTATCTTTTAAAGAGAGTACAAAGCCTATTTATAGGCAAGCAAACCTAATCCTAATAGAATACAAACTCTCTATTAAAATTCAAATACCCTAATCCTATTAATAACAATAAAAGACTAAAATAAAATCCTAAATCCTATTAATAAAATTAAATACAATATTTTTCAGCCTAAAACTCTAAAACAATTAAAAGACTAAAACTAAAATATTTTGTTGCTCCCATTCTCCATTAAAGTGTCATTTATTGTTCGTTTGTCGTTCGTTTGTTGTTCGTTCGTTTATATTCATTTATTGTTCGTTCGTTTAAAGTGTCATATGTTGTTCGTTCGTTTAAAGTGCCATTTGTTGTTCGTTCGTTTATGTTCGTTTATTGTTCGTTTGTTATTTATTAAAATACTAAAATTACTTATATTATATAAGTTATATAATATATATACTCTATTTTTAAGACATTAACTTAAAAAATTAGTACCTAATTTTTAAATATATTTATACAATATAACTTTGTTGGTTTAAAAAATTAATAAAATATAATTATAAAATTAAATTAGTTAATTATACTTAAAATAATTATTTTTAAAAAAATTTAAACATAATGTATTGAAATAAAATTAATAAAAGTCTCATAATAAATTAAAATTTCATTCATATGATCTTATTCATTGACCATTTATATATATTATATATATATATATATATATATATATATATATGTTACACATATTTGTGTATACACACACATACATATGATATTTTAATATATGTATATGTGTATAATATAAATTGTACTTAAAATAGTAATTATCAATTTTAATAAAACCTAAGTTGTATTTAAGATTTTGTATTAGATGATTTCAATTTGCATGTGGAATTTAATCTTTATGTAAGATTTTTAATATTTAATATTTAGTTTGTTCTTATGAATACTTGTTCATGAACATGTGTTTGCGAACGCATTTGTTTACGTGTTCGCAAGTGCGTTCGTTTACATGTTCATGAATGTGTTCGTCAATGCGTTCATTTACATGGTCGCGAATGTGTTCGTCAACGCGTTCGTCTACATGTTCGCTAACACATTCGTCAACGCGTTCGTTTATATGTTCGTGAACAAGTTTGTTTACATGTTCGCGAACATTAACAAACAATCCCTACCAAACAAACGAACGAACACGAACGGCACTAAAAAACAAACAAACGAACACAAACATCAGTTCGTTCGTGTTCGGTTCGTTTACAGCCCTAAAGAATTCCATTGAAAAACAAGTTTTACAAGACAGTTGTTAAACCAACATTGCTCTATGGAAGTGAATGTTGGACAACTAAAAAACAACATACACAGATGATGAGTGTAGAAGAAATACAAATGTTACAATGGATGTGCAGATATACAAGAAAAAATAGAATGAAAAAAGAACATTCGCAAGAAGGTTGGCAGCTATTGTAGACAAGATGAATGAAAATCGTTTACTGATTTGAACACATATAATAAACCTATAGACACTCTAGTTAAGAGAGTGGAGGTTATGAGTAATGTAAAGAGGCACGGCTAGGAGAAGAACGAAAAAGATTTAGAATGAAGTTAGTCGGGAAAAATATAACAGAACGAGAGTTGGAAGAACAAATTACCTTATATAAAAATGAGTGGAAAGGAGAATTCATGCTAATGACTTAACATGAGTTTATATATTGGCTTATGTAACCTACTCTAGATTGGGATAAAGGCTCCAATGATATGATGATTGTTTTATGATTTTGATAGAAGAACAAAAAATAATAATTTATTTTCAATTTATTTTAAACAAAATAAGGTTATAATTGGAAAAAAAAAATTTAAATGAATCATTTTCTTTACTTTTCACTCTTTAACTAAATAGGTGCATAGGATTACTTTGCTTTCTTTTATTAATTTTAACCATCCAAACAAGAGATACATGTACCATATCTTTTCCCTTCCCTTACTAATATCTATCCAAACATAGCCTTCGACGTCTAGTGAAAAAATTAGAGGTGATTTTTACTTTTGTCCCCTTTCCTTTTTAGTTTTACTTTATTTTATTTTTCAAAATTTTACTCTTAAAAAAATAAAAAAATACTTAAAAATAATAAATAACTAAATAAATATTTTTTTATCAAATAAATCATAAATGAATGAATAAAAATAGGTATCTACACAGTTAAGTAGTTAACTTAAATAAATAAGTACATAAATAATAAAGTAAATAAATATTAATAACTTTTATTTTTGATGGTATAAATGTATTATTATTTTTAATAATATTAAGATATATTAATAAAAATATTTTATGATAAAAATAATTTAAATAATTTTTAATTTTTTATTATTTTCATAAAAATTAAATATATATTATAAATTTTATTTTATACAAATTTTAATCTAATATCCTAGATTATCATTTTTTATTCTCACTACATTTTACCTTACCACCACCGTTTGCATACAAACACATATCCTATTTTAATTTCATCTTTATATCTCACCCCTATAATAACTAATTTCACCTCTACATTTGTTTTCAATCTCACCAAAGCAAATCTCACCACATTTCCAAATGGACCCTTAAACAATTACTAATGAAAGTCCTAGTATCTAATTGCGAAAGTTCTAGTATGTAATTGTGAATTTTATTTTTTTTAAGTACCAAACTGACAAAGTATAGACACATAGTATATAGTATAAGGGCCAAATTTTTTAACCCTTAAAAAAAAGATCCTGAAAAGGAACACTCACTAACCTTGCAACCTGCTTTTCCTAAGGCCAATGCAACTGCTTTACCGATGCCTCTAGAAGCTCCGGTAACTATGGCTACGGGAGCTTCCACTTTTTGAGCTGCTTCAGTGCTAGCTTGTTCAACAGTGGCAACCTGAGCTCTTACACCTGGGAAAAGACAAACAACCAAAAAAAAAATCAAAAGTCAGATTAACTAGAAATGTGTCTCTCGTTACAAACAAATGTGGCTTCTTTCAGTTAAACTTGTTAAACAAGTTCCACAAGCTCCAACAATAATTTGACTATAATAAGAATCCTTAATTCGAAAACATGCTAAGCTTTTCTGCGAAGTGAGCAGAAAATATCCCATAAAGATGAAAACGATGCTAAAAGCAAAAGAAAACAATACCGGAGGAAGCAAACGATCTTTTCGATCTGCACTGGAGTCCGATACATGGCCGAGCCTGAACCGATCCGATTCGCCAGAAATTGGAGACCATTGTTGAATCTGAACAACTTTTCGTCACCACAATCACCGAATTTCGCGGCGGACTTCAAGGCAACGACATTGGATCTGGCTATAGCAGCCATCGGAATCAGAGCTCCGTAGAATCCGCCAACAGCTAGAAGAGAATATGAACGAGAAGCGAAGAGAGTAGCCAGAAATGAAGCAGAGAAAAATGACTCTGATAGCTTTATATAAAAGTTTATTGGCGCTTGGTTTGTGTAGCTTTGGGAAGTCCGGACTGTTAAGAGTGGGCGAAGCCAACGAAGCGCAGACCTGTTTTCCTCCTCGTTGGATTTGATGACACTTGAGGACAATAATGGGTCTTTGTTTCCCTGATAATTACAATGAAAACCAATTCGTTTCACTTTCAATGGCCGATGTTAGAGCGCTGATATCCGCAGGGTGGCAATGCAGTAAATAAACGGTCTACTTGGCACTTTATTGTAAATCGGATAATTAATTAGATGAAAATTAGGTTAATCCGCTCAACCGTAAGCAAGTTATAGGCACACCACTAGGTCCTCTGCAGTCCTTCACAGATCGGGCGTTGATGACTGAAACTGCTGTTTCATCGAACTGTTCCTACAAGGCTACAGCCTACAAGTAATTTGATGTACACTTTCAAAAGCAAAGGAAAATTTAAAGTTAAGATTTTTTTTAAGTACAAATTTTTTTTTTATCTTATAACTTAAAATTAATTATGTTCGAGTTAAAAGTAATAATCGATAAAATCAAAGAAAATTTAAAAGTTAAGGCTTTAAAGTATGCGTGTTAGCCGAAAGATTGAAACAAATTATCAAACGCAAGCACGAATTTGATAAATCCTTCTAGTAAAGTTGTAAATGTACAACAAAATAGTTGAAAGTTGGAGAATATGTTTTGTATTTGCTAGTTTGTATCTTTTTTTATAAGGGAAAGAGAGATTTGAATTTTGGACTGATTTTCTCCTAAAAAAAGATAACAACTGTTAGGTTAAGTATTAATTGTTATTTGTATTCATTTATTAATCTTTATAAAGGATCATACGTTTGTTTATGTTGTTAATAAATTCATTTAAAGTTTGTTTAAAACTTATTCATTTAATGAATCATTTAGAATGTGTTTGGTAAAGTGAAAAAGTGAGAAGATTGATAGAAATGTGTGAAAAATTAAAAAAGAAATGATCTTTGTTAATACTTTGTACAAAGAAAAAAAATATTTTCTTCTTTATTAACAAAACTAAATTATTCTAAAATGAAAAGATTATTAGAGAGAAAATGAAAGATATGAATTTAATTGTATATTTATAAAATTATTTTTTAATTTTATTTTATATATATATGGATTTATATATTCTATCTTTTTCATTTTACTCTCTTTTCACTTTTTTACTTTTCCATTTTTCTTTCCATTATATCAAGCAATGTCTTAATGTTTATTTGTTGTTTGATAATAATAAAATTTTAAATTACATAGTTACTCGTAGTTAATTTTAATATGTAATAATCAAAATGAGATGTTTACGTAAGATTTTTTAATTTTACATCATATATGATAAGGTGAAAAAAATGATATACCAAAAAAAAAGCATAATTGTGAATGTATGGGATAATAAACCTCATATACAATAGCAAATATAATTAAAAAAAATTACGAGTACATAACCGTAAATGTCAAATAATAAAAAAAATTCAAAATGTAAAAATTTATATTTATATAAATATTTCTTAAATTTTAAAGTGTTAACGTTAATATTCTTGTTATAATTTTATTTAATTATATAAAAATAAATTAATTAATACATTTAAAAATGTAAAAAAATGTGTATAATTTACAAAATTTCAAAATCATTTGAATCTGTCAAAACTCAATCAACGTGAATCAATCTTAATCCAAAAAAATCCCTTGTAAGTACTAAACAAGAAATTACTCAAACTTAAAATTATTTGAATTTGAAAAAACACAAACTCAAAAATATTTGAACTCAAAATAATTCAAACCCAAAATCAACCTATATCTAGTTTGAATTATCTCGAATGGGCCCATTTGCCACCTCGAAATGATTCATCAAAAATGTCAAAAAAATCTTCTAGCTTTGCTAAATTGGACATTAGTTGTTGAACCAAATAATTTTAAGATAATTTTAAACATAATGCAAAATAAAAAACACAAATAAAAATACAAAAATAACACAAATTAAAATGAATTTATATATAATGCACTGATAATATATAATATTATACACTGTCAATGCACCAGAGATTAACACTTCATCAATAGACCCTTATAAGCAAATCAAAAAAATTTATTTATATTTACTTTTATGGGCTTGACATATTTTTTAATTTGTCAATTGATGAGGTGTCAACCTCTGATCATTAACAATGTATAGAAACTATACACTGTCAGTGCATCATATACAAACCCAATTAAAATTTGATAAAAACTATATATAAATTTTACAAAATTGAAAAAAAATGTTTTTTGTTTAACATATTGATGCAAATTTTAATATTATAATTTCTGTTTTACTTGACATAAACATAATTATACATAATACAAATACAAACCATATATATATATATATATATATACATATATATATATATATTTATTATATACAGACACACTAGAATTATCAAATCTACTCAACGGTATGTATTGGGATTAGAGAAAAGGGGAGAAAAGGAGGCGGTTTCTCCTTGATAAATAGAGCACAGGCCATCAGAGAGCTGAATATAGCAGAAGCATAAACACATGCTCCAGAAAGAACTATTAATAATATATCAATCTATAGCTTTCAAGTACAACAAGCAGAGAACTTTATAATGTGCTAACAAACTACAACTGCAAAATCCGAGTTCAACTCATGATGCAAAGGAACTTCCTCGGTTAAGCACTTCTCTGAGCTGGCTTTTTGGAATTGTTAATTCTACGAACCTTCACAAAAGCTTTTGTTAAGTCCTGAAAGGATTGAGAAAGAAGAATTAGCTTAAGAGATTGACTAGCAAAAGGAATTTTGCATTTGCAGGCAAATTTTGACAAATATACTAAAAAAGCAAGAACGAGAGAGCCCGAGAAAATAAAAAGTGTATATTGGCTGTTCTTTTCAATTAAATGAACCAGAAGAACATTACGTAACTAAAGATCAGGTTCATTTTGACAATCCTATGGATTAACTGTGAACAATATATAACAATTATTTTGCTTTTGGAACTCGGTGAATAGAATATCTCTACTCTATAAGTCCATAGTCCATACACAAGTGGTAAGTATACTTATGAACCTAATTCTATTTTGGTACACCATAAAGTAAACTATGCCATGTTCAACCAGATGCGTTATATCTGCAGAACAACGAATTGAAATCTAGACTCATTGCCAGCCATATTTAAAGTATGGCTAGAATTCTATGATCGACTGTTGTCTGCAATCAAGAAAGGTTCTGGAATGTTCTCCTGGGGTGTAACACCACAAAACAAAGAGAATTGCATGACAAATCATCGATGGAGAAGCTAAACCTGACTATCTCTGGTCATCTGGGGCCTTAACAGTTTCATTAAAAAAAAATGACAGCAAAAGATTAGAAGTTCATCATTGTAGATCAAAGTTTACAGACATACCTCAACTGGTTCCTTCTGGACCATCTTCGCAGTCCAAAGATTTTCCAAATTGTAATAAGCTCTCGCCTTCTCGTCCAGAGCATGAACTATCACTCTGCCTAAAGTAACACCCCAGAAAAATAAATTATCAACAAGGTGTACAATTTGCATGAAACTAGTCAGAATGTATAGATTTGGATACTGTCATTGCAGAAGATTTTCCTAGAATTCACACTGCTAACCACCTATATGTTCTAACCGCTGATAAATATCCTTAGAGGAGACCAATTCCTCCAACGCTGAAAGCAAAACTTGACCAGCTATAGTTTACCTCCAACAAACAGATTACCATAGGAAGCAATTGATAAGATTTGCACTCTTTTTACATTTAGTTTCCAGAAAGCATAATGCAAAAGCAAATCGCGAACATTCTACTCGACATTTTGATTTTTGCATACAAATCATTACCAGCATTATCTTTGCAGCCTTAGTCCTTACATTTCATTTTATTTGTTTTCAAAGTGAAGGGTTTGTGCATATAAAGAAATGAGTCAGAAACAACAGAGCTAACGCTAGTAGGGAATGCCACACGAACCAGAGTCAACAACAATCCATTTTCCCGTCTCTTGCCCTTGCACACTGGGTAGCACCAACCGCTTAGCTCCTTTTTGCTTCTGCTTAACCTGTTGTAGCCAATATAACGTAATCAATGACTTCGTATTGATAACTTAAAAAGACATTTAAATGAACAGCTTTCACCTTTACTAAGAAGAAAGAGAGTAGTTCTATACTTTTCAAAGAAATTTGTGTCGAAAAATTAAAACACGAAATAAGCTTGCCTTGTAAATTAGGGCTTGGGCGATGTTCTTGATGTGCCACGTGGACCTACCGGTTGCAATCACCATGAAATCCGCCCAATCGCATTGTGCCCCAACCGGAATCACCGTCACGTCATCTGCTCTTACATCGCTAAGAACCTTCTCCACCTCTTGCAGGCTCAGCAACTCTTTGCTGCCGCTCGGCGCAGTGGATGAAGAAAACGTCTGATTTAAACCTGTAAATCCTCGCTTCCACGATCTATTAATGAGAGAGGACGAAGGCAACGATGTTGCAGATAGATGCAGATAGCGGGATCTTAAAGCCGTCCACATCAGATCGCTCGCAACTCCTGAAGTTTCCTCACTGAATCGCCGCTTCGTCGAGCTACCGCGCTTTCACTGCCTAAACGATTCCCAGTACTACCTCAGCGGCGAGAACGTCGCGACGTCGTTTTAGTTCTTGCTCCTAAAGCGATGCTGAAACGCAAGCGTTTTGGTGGCCGATGACAAGACGGAATAAGGTGTTTCGCATTTCAGGGCTCGGGGTTAGCTTAGCTGCTGAGAGAATTACACGTGTACCATATGACTTTTGTCAGACGTTGCTTGATGCGTACTTTAGCTTTTTGCCTGACATCCCACCTTCATAAAGTAAACGCCGACATGATTAATAGTTTCATGGGCTCTAATTACCGTCGGATCTACATTGAAGTACGATCTGACTAAGGAACAAACTGTCATCTTACGCCACGTGTGTTGGGAGAGAGACTTGAGTTCAACTCGGCTTTTTGGCAGCCGAATTGGATGATCGGAAACCCATGACTGCGAGCCTCTCGTGCACAACCAAAAGCGATTGGAAACTCAAGAGACAAGATAGTTCTATTTTCAGAGGCAGGTTTTGTTTAGAGTTGTTTTTTTTAATCAGTTCAATTAAATATTTCTGTCAAGTTTAATAAATTTATGAAAATTTATTTTTTTATAATCTTTTAAGGAATTTAAATATTAAAGTGCAAATTCTATTATCATTTAAATCAATTTTTGTTGATTATATATTATATTTTTCTTTAAATAATTGCAAATTGAACAGCAAAAATAGATTTAAATAACATTAAACTCATCTCTGATCTAATACATTAGTTCATTACAAAATGATTAATAAATTTAAAATTTTTAATATTAAAGAAACCTAAGGTAACCACTTCATTGTTTTTTATTTTTTTTCTTGGATTCCATTTTAATTTTAAATATATATAATTATTTTTTGGTACAGAAAATATATATATATAACTATTTGACATATATATATTCTTAATGTACAAAAAAAATTAAAATATCATATTGTTAATACTGTAAATTATACTTACCCATAAACACTAATAATACATAGGAATAAATAAATGGCTATATTTCCTTTTAATCTTGTGTAAAAATAAATAAATAAACTTTTTATGTATGTTGTGAATTTTTTGTGTTTATAAATGGCTATTTTTCCCTTTAATCTTGTGTAAAAATAAATAAATAAACTTGATTTTTACCTTGTGAATTTTTTGTATGAAATTTAACTGTGAGAGTTGACGATCAATAAATAAAGCCTAATGACACACCCTATTTAGACCTAAAGAAAACACATCTAACCTAAGCTTTCTAAAAGTACATGAGAACTTGTCACTGCGGGAATTGACAAAAGGGTTTCATGCATCATTTTAATAGCTAAGGTGCTTTCTTTGCAGTAAAGATATATAATAGATTATCATTTGATTCGCTTTGTACTGTTTTTAAATTTTACCAATGAATTTAAAAAAATAACATATATTTTATTTTATTTTTTAATTTTTTTTAAAAAATATTTGTAAACATATTTATCTAATTTGTAGATCTAAAAACTTCAATGTATTGGATAATAATTTTATAATATATGTGCTTATATTTAATATAATGATAGTATATAAAAATTATACATTGTCAATCAACTATAAATGTTATATCTTCATTAATAAGCAAAGTTAAAAAATATGTAACATTCAGAAATAAATATCAATAAAGTATTTAAATTTATTTTTGTGAGTTTACATAGTTTTTAACTTTATTCATTAGTGAAGTGACGTTTTATTATTAACAGAAGATGTATAGAATTTATATACTATCATTATATTGAATATAAACTCAATAACTCATATATATTAAAAAATTAAATTTTTTAATACTAAATATTGGTTTAAGTGACATAATTTTTAACTTTACTCATTAATGAAATGACATTTTACAAGTAACCGAAGATGTATAGAATTTATCCACTACATTATATCAAATATAAACTCATATATATTAAAAAAAACTAAATTTTTTAATACTACATATTGTTTCAAGTGACAAAAAAAATTATTATTTTTTAATTGTTTTGAACTCGAATTCATGGAAAGTTTTATGAAAATGTTTAGGATAAATCTACTATGAATAAAATTGTTGAAATTGATTTTTAAAAGTATACTGAATAAAATAAAAAAAATTAGGTGTAAATCATAAGTATCTTTATCTATTTTAACGATTTAAGACTAATTTTATTCAAAGTTTACTCACAATTAAAATTCTTCATTGCTACTTGAAAAAAAAAAATCCCTTTGACAGATTAAAAAAGAGTGGTTATCATTGTTTCGATCGTGAAGAAGCCTTTCAAGTTTTCCCGACGCCTTCCAATAACAATCATGACCATCATTCTAAATCTAAATCTAAATCTTTTCATGGTGGACAATTAGCAATCATGACCATCATTATCATAATCTGGATTTCTTATGCATTTTTATGGCTAATTGTCAGCCTAAGATTTTTATGTTATCCTTTTCTTCTTCTTTTTTTGGCCAAATATGTTATCCTTTTGTTAATCATCAGCTTGTTGCATTAAAATAGAATATAATTTTATTCTAAATAGTTTATACGAGAAAACAAACCTTTTCAATTTCATGTACTAAACTATGTTTGGACTGGCGGCCGATGATCTAAATAAAAAAAGATAATAGTTTAAGGATTATGTATAATATAAAAATAAAAAACAATTGTTTTAAGGATTATTATCTTGTAAGTTGTAAGCTAAGATAACAATTTATAAGGATTATTATAATCTTAAGGATTATTCTTATAAATTAATTGAAAATTCTATAGGACATAAGTTGAATCATCATAGAAAATGACGGTTTTTTTAAGTAAATTATAAAAAGAAACGTTTTAATTATAAAATACAGGAAAAAAATCTAGTTGCGAGATTTTATAATGCCCATATTTTGTTAAATTATACAGAAAGATTATGATTGATAGGAAAATGATAGGGATAGGACAGCTCTATCCTGCTAAGCAGAAGCACATATTCTCTTCTTTTTGGATAATTGAAAAGTTTGGTAATTTATTCATACATACATGTTGTGTTTGAATAAATTAGTAATTTATTCATACATAAATAAATTCAAAAAAAATATTAAATACATAAATTATTAATTTATTTTTTTTGTTCGAAACATAAATTAAATTATTAATTTACGTTGATATTTTAAATACAAAACAAATTTTTTAATTTTATACATAAATTTTATTAAAATTTTAATTCATTTTATTTTCGTATTTTATATCTATTTTAATATTAGTCATCATTAAAATTATTAGATAATAAACACATATTCAGTTTAGTACATTAAACAAAAATTAATTATTTGAATTTGTGTTTTTGGATTAAGGTAACGTTCGTGTTAATATTGGATAAGTTTAATTAAAAAATAACACACCTAACCGCTAAAGGTTGGGGTACAAAAAATGGCTGCGACGAGAAACAAAAGGAAGTCCATGTTTAATTTTGTACCCGTACCAAGTGTTGACGAAATCCAACGGCTACTTACAGCTTTATTTTAGTTCACTGTAAATGGTAATTACCGCTCGCTCAAACTGATTACTGTTACTAAAGCAGTAAAATAAAAATTGATTAGAGCTTAATTAAAGCCGGAAAGGGATTAAAAAAGTAAAAAACCAAGCAAAAGAATAAGAAAGAAATAACTAGAAAAACTCACAGAGCACTGAGCAGAGAAAAAGAAAAAGAAAACCGTAAGCTTGCTGCGGAGGAAATAAGCAAATCTGAACAACTGAAAAAAAAAAAAAACTAAAGGTTAGTTATTTTCATTTTAGTCTATTAGAAATTCCAGTTTCTCTCATTTTCTTGGAGGAGAGAGAAATGCGAGAAAATTCGAGGTGTATAAGTTGGAAACTGATCGTTCTCTGCTTTATGTCACCGATCTGAGCTTTGCACCGCTCATTTTCCCAAGAAGAAAAGGCATTAAATGCCCTTAGATCCAGGTGTCCCATTCAACACTCTTCGCATTTTAATTGGCTTCTAAGCTCCGTTTTTTTTCTTCCGATTTGAGATCTCAATCGCAATCAAGACGAGCTTCCTTGTTCCACTGGAGTTTTTTCTTTCTTGACTTGGGATTCTTTGGTAAGTCCAAGGAACTTCACGTGTAGTTTTCAGAAGCGTGAATTGATTTCCGCACTCTAATTTTGAGCAGCGCTGAGGAGGCTTAGCATAGCGGTTACAGGGGGCTGAAAATTTTGAGTTTTGACTTAGGGTTTTGTCAACGAACGTATTTTCACTGTTAAATTGATGGAAATCTAGGTTCCGGAGGCATCTCAATATGGTCGTTGTTATTCAGTTGTTGGTTCTGAAGCTCTCCTTTTGGAATAAGCGGTCATTTCAGTTATTCTCAAAATTTGACGATTTATAAAGATTTTCTATCTAGTATTCTAGTCTAGAAATAGGCCTTGTACCTTTGTTTAACTTTATTTGGAAGTTGACTGCATTAGTTCGTTGGAAACACGAAAAGGCAGCGAATTGGGCGTAAATTATGGGGCAGGATGGCTGCTTAATTTCTAGATGTGTGGGGAGATTGCGGTGATTGCTCCGGAAGTCCAAGTTAGGGCCGCAGAGATGCCTCCTTCTCCAGCATTGAGATACTCTCCGGGAAGGGAGATGAGAGGGGAAAACCACAAACGGGGACGTAGTCTTGAGAGCGGTTTGATTGTGAGTGAAAAGGATGATGACCTTGCTTTGTTCAATGAAATGCAGTCCAAAGAAAGGGAGAATTTCTTGCTTCAGTCTTCTGATGACTTTGAAGACACATTTTGTAATTTTCTGCTTTGACTTTTCATTTCAGTTATGTTGGGTTTATTTGACCGTGAATTTAGGACTGTAGATTAGTGTCTGCGGACTAATGTTACTTTTTGTTTTTTGGTTTTTAAATTATGGTTTGCAGCTACAAAACTGAGGCATTTTTCAGATTTCAAGCTTGGAATCTCCATTCCTGTTCGAGGAGACACTAACGAACTTCTTATGCAGATGAGGAGAAAAATGACTATGAATGGTAAGGTCATGGGTATCCTCTTCACGATTTTCGAACTCTTAGTTTCTAGAACTGTGACACTACAAACTTTTTGGTTGGGAACTAAGCAGAAATAGTAACATAATCTGCAAGTAAATTGGTGTTTCCATGTTCAGTGTAGATCATAATAAGTCATTGAAAATTACTTTTGCTAGCAATTTTTATAATATGATCATTTTATTTCATTCATCTCATTTATCATGCTATTGAGCTGTTATTTGTTCTTTTCCAAGTTCTTGGTTCTAACAAGGTGTCTGTCTATGTGATTTTGAAGGCTATTAACTCCACCTGACAGCCCTCTTTTTGCTTCAATGGATGATGAACCACCACCAGCTAACATTGCCCGCAGGGGTAGACCTCGAAGTCAACCCATTTCCATATCAAGATCTCCCACAGTAGGTTATCATGTCATTCTTACGGAATGAAACTACGTGTATAAATGTAACCATGTTCATTAACATTCATCTAGGTTTCCTATTGAAACTCATAGCTTACTCTTTCAAAATCTTTGCCGTATATCCTCTAAGAAAAATATGCATCAATATGCAGATGGACAAGAGTTACAGAAGCAGCAGGGGCAGTGCAAGTCCAAATCGTTTAAGCCCATCACCTCGGTCTGGGAATAGCACATTCCAGTCTAGGGGAAGGCCATCTTCAGCACCTCAGCACAGTCCAATACGGCCAGCTACTCCAACTCGGAAACCATCTCCTCCCCCTAGTAAAAGTTCCACACCTGCTCGAAGGTCTTCTACGCCTACTCCTCGAAGAACAAGTACAGGTACCAGTGGCACTCTGGCCACATCAGGGGTAAGGGGAACTTCTCCTGTAAGGGCAAGTAGGGGAAACTCTCAATCACCGAAAATAAGGGCATGGCAATCTAACATCCCCGGTTTCTCCTTAGAGGCACCACCTAATCTTCGTACTTCTCTGGCTGATCGACCAGCATCATACGTGAGGGGTTCCTCACCTGCATCTAGAAATGGCAGGGACACAAGATTTGGCAGGCAATCAATGTCCCCAACTGCCTCTAGAAGTGCCAGTTCATCACGCAGTCATGATCGAGACCAATTTAGTTCATACAGTAAAGGTTCCGTAGCATCATCTGGTGATGATGACATAGACTCCTTGCAATCTATTCCTCTTGGTGGATCAAACCATTCAGTCTCAAGGAGGCTTGGTCCATTTCCAAATAACAAGGCTCCAGCCTTTAACAAGAAATCAGCTAGAGTGTTCTCACCAAGTTCTGCTCCTAAACGTTTCTTTGACTCTGCTCTTCGTCAATTGGTATTTTTATTTCTTTTCTTTGGGTCGATGTGCTTTGATTATGGCAGTTTGGGTCCTTTTAAATATTAAAATATAAATAGTTAATTTGTTTGCTCTAACAATTGCTTAGTATTCTAAACCTGCCCTCTATCTGCTACTAGTTTATTTAATTCCATTCTGACTGCCATCCAGAAAAGGAAATTTAAGAAAAAGGAAAGTGTTTCTCTTCCAATCCTTTTTGCTAACACATTATTGATTTAGTCGGTGGTAATAATGGAAAAAGAGATATTAAAGGTCGACATAAGTACTTAACTGTCTTTTCATTTTCATTGGAATGTAAATCTGTGTTAGTTATCTCAGTAGAATATCCTTAAATTCCTATATCATGTTTGAATACAACGCTATATATCTAGAGGTGGCAACCTCGATGGTATAATTTAGAGTGATGTGTTTGATATGCTCCTGCTAGTTAGCAAGAACTGTGCATGGCAATTATAGTTGGGCTTAATTGCTAAAATCTGATATGACTTTTTAGTTTTTGGTTGGATAACTATTGAAAAGTTCAATGTTTAATATTAATTTGGCATGTCTAATTTAGTGATACATTCTACGTATCACATTTTATATTTAATTAAACTTTTGATGCAATAAGTATTCTTTTGATGTGAGTTAATTGTTAATTAACTCACTTACAAACTTTAATGCATTCTGCATAGTCAATCTTTACCAAGAATTAAAAAGAATTTGCAGAGAGTTGTGGCAGAATCCATGCAGTGTCTTTTCCTCTATCTTTCACAGACGTACTTGCTCTCATTTAGAAGTTTTCACGCATAATTAATACAAATAAAAGTGCCTGGTCATCAATGCTTATAGTTTATTATAATCAACATTTTGATACAGGATGATCGGAGGAGTCCTCCAAATATGTTCAGACCTCTATTATCTAGTGTTCCAAGTACCACTTTCTATGTTGGGAAGGGAAGTTCTGCACATCATTCTTTGATGTTGAGGAATTCATCTGTTACCACCAGCAGTAATACAAGTTCTGATCATGGGCCAAGTGCTGTGCTTGATACTGAAGGCGGTGACCACCAACATGATGATATGGCAAGTGAATCCAGAAAGGGACCTCATGCCGATGTTCAAGAAGAAGCTTTTGCCTTAGATAAAATGGATGTATTAAACCAGGATGCTAGCTGTAAAAGACGTGATGGGTCGCTTAATATTCTTATTGAAGATGCTGGTAGAGACTCTGCAATTCTATGTGACCCTCACCACTCTGAGGAGTTAAGTCACCATGGTCTTGAAGTGGAAATGAGTTCAACTTCTGATGCTCTGTGTGACAGGGGTGATCTTTCAGAAGTTGATAGTTTTGAAAATACAAAAATTTGCTCTAAATGTGGTTGCAGGTTTCATGTTATTGAGCAGGTTGAAGAAGAAATCAGTCTTTGCACAAATTGCAGAAGGCAACAAGATATTCTTACTGGTGATATTTCTGATCCGACAATGTTAACTGCAGATAACTCCCCTGGGTCGTGTATGCAAATTTCGAAACGATAAACCATTTAATGAATCAGAAACCTTGATTCCTCCATTTGATTCACTGTTGCAAGTTACTGATGCAGTTGAACCATGGATTTCCGACAATGAAGAAAGCATTAAGCTAAGTGAAAATTTCTCTCAAGAAAATTCTCGTGGAAGCTCTCTGGCAGAGGGAGGCGAGCAGAGGCTTGGTTACCAGCAAGTGATGGACCAACCAACCATTGCTTCCCTTCCTGATAGGAACACTGGGGCTCAGCAGTTGTTGTACTCTGATGAACATTCTGGTTTGAAGTTTAACACCTCAGAGGTTGCAGGCATTTCTCTGCTGTTAAAGAGGTCAAGCAGCAGCAAGGGTCCTGTTGTTCTTGGTAGGACCTTTGCTACCATACCTTACGAAGATCTGTCTTATGCAAGAGATAGTTCTAACAGTTTCAGAAGCTCTGTCGGACATGGGAGTATCTCTGCATCATCCTCTGTTGATTTTAGCTCATCTAGACAAACAGATACACGTGTGCAACGGCAGTTAAGTGGTAAAAAATCTGAGTTGGAGAATTACAGATATGACATGAATGCAAAGCCTCAAAGCTATTCTTTGTCTTTGTCTCGAAGTTCAAGCAATAATTGCCAAGCTTTAAGTCTTGCAACAAGCACAAACGAAGAAAATTTTGAGGGTTCTGTTGGCAGTGTGAAATTTGACGAAGAAGAGGAAATAGTTGTAGTTACTCAAGCCAAAGTGGTAGCTTCAGAAAATTCAGAAGCAGATTCATCATTCACTGATGCTGCCATTTCCAAAAAAGATGGTTTTGAGTGGAACGTAACTAGCAGAACAATTGGTACTTCAACCTCAGAGCTATCAGAGGACAATTCAGCAGCACCATTTCCTCCTTTTCAAGACTGTGTTTCATATGCAAATGGAGATGACTTACCATGTAATGCCAGGATTGTCTCCAGTGCTGAAGCATTAGCTATGACTTTAGATCCTTCCCTTGAAGAACATGGTGTGCTGAGTGCTGGTCCTGATGAAGTAGATGCTGCTGGTCTCAGCTCTTTGGCTACAATCTCAGAAATAGAAATTGAGAATTCCTGTCAGAGTTCCTCTGGTTCAGATATTGATGGCTTTACTCCAAATTCTGAGAGAAAGAAGCTACCCATGGACGTGTCAGTTGCCATACCTTCAGATGTGTGTGCTATAGGATCTATTGAGGAGCACAACACGTCAGATCATGCAGATGGCATTTTAGGTATGCTAATTAATCATTCCATTAAAATTTGTCATCTACTATGGGTTTTCAACTTTCCGTAACTAAACTTTTACTTCCATCCCTGAAAATTTTTTTAGGGGTGGTTGACATTGTTTTTGTTTCTTGTTTGCTTTTATTGTTTTCAGTTTTTTCGTAAACAACAGCAAAAAAAATGTTGGTAGCATGTTTCTGTTTTCAAAAAACGAAAACAAAAATTTCAAAATTGTTAAAAACAAGAATTTCTTGTTTCTATTGTTTTCAGAAGCATGTTTTCATTTATGATACTGTTCATAAGTAAGTGAATAGTATTTATATGTTAATATAATATTAATATTTTTCATAATAAAAAATAAAAAATAAAAATTAATTAACTTTTAAAATAAAATAGTATTAAAATTTAATATAAAAATATTATTTAATTATAAAGAAATATTTTTAAATTAATATATTTATTTTAATATAAAAAAGTTAAAAACGTAAAAAACAATTAAATATAAATTATATTAAACTATAATATCATAATATTATTTAATTTAAATTTATATAATAATTTATTAAATATATTATATATTTTAAATAATATTATTTATTAAAATTTTGATATGCTAATAATTAATATTATTGTTAAGTACTATTATCTAATATAATTAATTATTATTTTACTAAACAATATTATTATTTAATATTATATTCTTTCAAGTAAAATTCAAAAATATCACTACTATTATTAAATAATTTAATATTATTAAATAAGTGAATACTTACATTAAAATATTATTTATTTTAAATATAATATATTTTAATAACTATATAATTTATTATAAATTAATTAGTTAAATATATTTATTGATAATTTAATATTATTACAATTAAATTAAATAATATTATTAAATATAATTTATAATTATTAATTCATATTATTATTTAACATATAAATTTAGAATTTTACTAATCTCAATTATTATCTAATAAAAATTAATATTAAAAAATTATTTAATATTATTTTTAATTGAATCGTTTTATTTAATATTATATTTAATTATAATATTGTTTAAATTATATTAAATTTTAATATGATTAAATAAAAATATTTAATATTAGTATTAAAAGGATAAAATAATATTATTTAATATTTTTTACATAATATTATTTAATATTTTAATATTTTATTTTTAATATTTTATTTTGTAAATTAAATTATTATAGTTGAATTAGTTTAAATATTTGTTTTTAATACATAATTGTATTAACAAAACATGTTTTTTGTTTTTAGAATTTGAAAACAAACAAAAACAAAATTTTCGAAAGCAAGAAACATAAAACAGAAAACAGATTACGGTCCAAACGATTCCCAATTTTAAACAATTTATGATGGAGTTATGTTTAATCCATCATGAACTATCCTTTTAACTCACTTTAAAAGTTAGCAATACCTATTTATTCTTCACATATTGTTGCTTTCCTGTAGTTTAATTGGTAGGAGTAGTAAATAGCAACACTAAGAGCTATAAGTTTATCTCTCTTCTTATTCCATTACCAGTTTATGTGTGAGTGCATCAAAAATATCAAAATATAAAAGTTTAATACTAGTTTTTGTATCGTGATATCATAAATGTGAAGGTGAGATTTGATGGAATTGGAATGAAATGATTGGCCCTTTTACTCTGTTCTTTTGGGTAGGTCCAAATTTGTTACTCTACTTAGGTTGATAGATCAAATTCTTGGACATCTTTGAACGGATGTAATTTTAATGTTGTATTTTTAATTTGGTTTAGAAATGGTCAAAAGTTAACTGTAAAAATGGAATATTATGTAGGAAAGCAAAGGAATATTTGGAAGATTTATTGACCATTTTTTAATCAAATTAGAAGTAAAATGTTCAATTTGCATTGTTCAAAGATAGGTGGTAAATTTGATACACCTTGTTAAGTAGAGTTGTAAATTTGGTCCTTATCCCTTTGCTTTGAGCAACTCTCATTCATATCTGCTGTTTCCCACTCAATCTGACTCATCAAAAATGATAAACATTTAGATACTGCCAGATTACTTTGTTCTTTCTGGCCTTTGTAATAAAAGTTATGTGCTGGCGAAGCACCAGTTTTGAGGGTGGTGCTGGTTCCAAAACCTGTTTATTTCAGTTTGAGTTCAGTCACAACCTTTGTAAGGTTTGTAGGCTGAGAAGCATCTCAATTTAGTGTACCAAATTTGGAGCAGCCAGGATAAGGCAATTAGTGTTCTCATAATAGATGTGAGGAAGCCTCCTTCCAAACCCTGCTTGTTTCGATGAAGGTTTTTGTGGCTTCAATAGGAGTTTTGGAGTTGGGAGCATTTAAAGTTTAGTTTACCACTAAAGTATATGTTTCCATTTTGTGATCTTCGGAGAAGTTACTTGCATGGCAGTTATTACCAATAATATTTTGCAAATGAAGCTATCATTATTCACTAAATCATTTTATCATTTATACTCATCTTGGTATTATGTTAGATCATGCCATCATGTTATCGTTTTCAGTAATCAGTATGTGCACCGCCTATTTAGTGAAATATTTTATTTACAATTATTTTAGTTCTTTTTCATGCTAAGAATAACATGGACTTCACCTCTGTGTTTACGGTTAAAAAAAAAGATATACTGAGTTTATAGATTGCACGAAGTTTATATTTCTGTTTCTTGATGCCAATGACTTTTAAACGTGTAGCAGTGCCTACAGCCTCACGGTACATGATTCTTTGTTAAGGTTTGGTTCTGACAAGTGGCAGACTGGCAGTGAGATTTTGTTTAGTCTCTGATGATATTTTATGCTTTTTAACAGAGGAGTCAACTGTCATGGTAGAATGTCATGGAGGAAGTAAGGCGAGAAGCCTGACACCTAAAGAAGCAGCCGACACAATACTTTTCTGCAGATCCGTTGTTCAAGATCTTGCCTACCAGGCTGCAACAGTAGCCATTGAAAAGGAAAGTTCAGTGCCATTGGAAGGTTCCAGGCCAACAGTGACGATCCCGGGGAAATCCACTTCTGTCAGGAAGGACATAAGGGGGAGAACTGTTGGTCGACGGACTTCAAATTCTCGTAAACTCAGGCAGAAGCGGGTAGAAACCGATGTAAAATCTCCATCTACCAAGACTGAAAACGATGAGAATTCCAATGAATCTTCAATTCGCAATGTTGGTCTTCCTAATAAGTTGGACACCATGAAGCCACCGAAGCTAGAATCCAAGTGCAACTGCTCAATAATGTAAGTCTTTCGTTCAGACCTAACACGCAATGCTCCACCAGCCAGCCAGCCAGCCTCCACAGGACTTTGCCACTCCTCCAGGCATGCATTTGGAGAGATGGGCAAGTGCTTTGTATTTGAAAGGTTTTGTGTTTGAAAGGCTGTTTGAATTTATTGCCAATCGGTTTTCTTTGGTTCAAAGATTATTTGTAAGAAACGCCACCTGATGTTGGTGACATAATTGTAAAGCTGTTTATTATTTTCTTCTAGGTTGATATTAGTGAAAGGCAGTGGGGGGATTTGTGTTCTTAATTTCTCCATCGCCCAAATTCTTGTTAGTTATTCTTGTTTGTTTCGGGTCCCAGTCCTCCCTTGGGGAAAGTGTGAATTAAGACCCTCTCCCTAATTCATATTCACTATTATGATAATTAAAATATAGCTCAACTCTCGTGGAATAAATGATTGCATTTTTATTTGAATGTGTTTGTTGGTAAAAATATTATCTATAAAATTTGAAATTAACATGTAGAAATAAACGCCGTAATCAATGTAATATAATCAAAATGATACGTTAGAATTAAGTTTAATATTTTTTAAAAATAAATATCAATTCTTAACAAATTATAAATAATAATTGATAAGTGATGAAATTATTTAAATAGTTTTCTTCAAATTATAATAAATAATTAGAAATCTAAAAATGCATATAATTGTTAAATTTAAAATTAGAATTTCATTATTGTAAAATTGTCTCTAGTTTTGATCATCTTCATCGGTGCGACTATTTTTATACACTTGCAATTTCGTATAAATTTAGAGATTTTTTATGTAATCACATGCATTCTCATTTGTTTTATGATCTGAAACTAATTTTGTTCGAGTTGGAATTGGTAAACGGTAAAGCTTTTCTAACAGTGAATCATGACCAAATACTTAGAAAAAAATTTACTTCCACTTCTTTCAACCATTTGTTGATGAGATATTTTATTTATGTATAAGACAGTGTTCTTGATGATTAATTAACATAGGTAAAACCTTACGGACGTGTATATAGTTTTTTTTTTTCAAGAGTTTGAAAAATATTTTCATCTTGTACAAAAAAAAGAATATTTTCATCTTTATTAGCTTTATTACTTATCAAAATATTACTTATTAAAATGGAGTCTGAACAATTCGAATGTTTTATAGAATCAAATTTGAATTCTAAAAATTATATTTTATTGAATTCAAACCTAAATTTAAATTTTAAATTTTTTAACAAAATCTTATATTAAACCGACTCAAACTTGTGAAACCGAAGCCAAATTAGAGGAAATAGCAAAGAGCAATGCTCCCTTACGGCCACCCCGGGACATTTTGATCCCAAAGACAGGTCAAAACTTTACTGACAATTACGCCAAAAGTTAATACATCAATTAACTCATAGACGCAGGCCATCACATTTCCAGCCACGTGAAGAAGTTCTGACTTCAGAGCGCCCACGTTATTAAAATCTCCTTCCTTCGTTATCCACCTTTCTCTAGGAAGCGAGTGATTTATTCAATTGAAAACAATCCCCATTGTCAGTGTGAATGTAAGGCAAAGAGTTGAGAATTCCCATTTTGTTTTACCTTATGTCTGGTTTTTGGTTAGTTCAAGTGTCCAGCCACGCAAAGTTTTTATTTTCAGTATTTTAATGTTCAATGGATCTGAAGTTCTGAAACCTCTTATCTTTAGCTCTGGCAATGTGTCAGAAAGATCCATGGTTTAAAGGCATTATTCTCTGTTACATTACTTTTCTTCTCCAAAACCCATCTGCCTTTTCTCTTCCTTTTATTTCTTTAACATGAAAGTCTTGTCCGATTTGTTTACTGAGTCTGGAAATTCACTAAGCTTTTATCGGCAGCAGCACTCCTTAACAGGTAGCTTTTGCCTTTTACTTGTTTCTGGTTAATGGATATTTAGAGTTTTAAATATGGTGATTTGTTAGCAATGTGGATAAACCCCACATGGGTGATGGGACCCTTTGCTGCATTGATTCCTGTGAAGGGAAGTTTGAGAGATTTCAGAGCTACCTGTCGAACATTATTGATTTTTGTTTACTATACTTCTGCCATTTGTGTTTTAAATGCTTGTAAGGATGAACTAGAAGTTTTCTCTATGTAATAATGAGTAGAAGCTGAAAGTGTTTTGGCTGGAGAAAATTTTGGCAGACTTCTTCTTTAGTGCTTGTGAATGGGAAAGTTCCTGTGAGCCTATATGAAACAGGAGTGAAGCTTTTGTTGATTAGAAAATGAGATCTATTGAAGATAAAGGATGCTATAACCTTCGACCAGCTCAGGAAATTTCAAGCAGCGACGCCATTAGTTTTGAGTTTCACAAAGGGAAAGGGACTAACAGCCGGGCTTCTCATCATCGAACTGCCTTAGGCAAACCAACACCTTCAAAATGGGACGATGCGCAGAAATGGCTAGTGGGGCTGTCAAGAGGTAGAGACAAGAGCCAATCTGAAACCACACCACGAAACTCCAACGCTGATGACAGAAGACTCATAGCACAGAAGGAACAAGATTATTCAAGCGGAGAGGATGAAGGAGCAGCACAAGCAAATGGATTGGCTGCTGCAATGTCAGCTAAACACGATGGAGAAACAAAAAGGGTGGATTGTGACGAGTCAATTTGGCGAATCAACAAGCCTGCAGGGAACTCAACAGCAGTAGTTAGATCAATATGCGTGAGAGACATGGGGACCGAGATGACCCCGATTGCAAGCCAAGAGCCATCAAGAACAACAACACCTATCAGAACCACGATTCCTGCTGCAAGGAGTCCAATTCCTTCAGGATCTTCCACGCCAGCAAGATGCCAACATGGAACACCGTGTGCTGAGGGCTATCAAGCACGACCAGCATCGACTGTGAGCAGGGGTGAGGCTAATGTTGCAGCCAAGGGAAATGGATCAAACGGACTGTGTGGACAAGAATCCAGGATACATGAGAACAATAATTCAGATCAAGCTAGAAAGCAGAATACTCTAGAGACTCGAGCCATGGCTTGGGATGAGGCTGAACGTGCCAAATATATGGCAAGGTGATGTACTACTTCTCTTTTCTCTGACAAATAACAAGCCGTAAGTAGTTGTTAACATTAATGTAACATGGGGTGTTTTCTACTCAAGCGGATCTGATTAGCGTATGTCTTGCATTCTAGGTATAAGCGCGAAGAAGTGAAGATACAAGCTGGGAAAATCATGAGACGAGGAAAGCGGAAATGGAAATGAAGAAAATGGAGGTAAATGATTAAACCCATGTTGCTGGTGTTGAGCAAAAGTAGCTCTTAGAAATATTTTGGTCATGCTCTTCGCTGTTGTGTTTGCTGTAGAAGCATTTCAACAGCAATTACTCAATGCCAGAACATGACTTCCTTAGGAATTTCCAGGAGTTAGTCTGTTAACACATCCTTTGAAACATTTACTTCTTGGTTTACCAAAATAATGACTGTTGCATTTTTCTCCAAATGCCAAAAAGCCTCGCTGTTTTTCCGCCATGGATTTCTTTTCTTAAAGCCTTAAAGACCTGGAACTAAAATCATTCCACTGTGAAATCCTTGCAATGGTGTCCATCCCATCTTACCAATACTGTCATGTTGTTTAGGTGAAGGCTGAGAGATTGAAAGCTCGAGCAAAAGAAAGGTGTGCAAACAAACTGGCTGCCACAAGAAGAATAGCTGAAGAGAAGCGTGCAAATGCAGAATCCGAACTAAATGAGAAAGCTTTGAGGACTTCTGAAAGAGCAGATTACATAAGGAGGACCGGTCACTTGCCCTCTTCATTCTCTTTAAAGTTGCCTTCCCTTTGTTGGTAGTAACTCTGCTGCAAAAGTTAAATGCCAAATCCGACTTCAATCCTTGTCCTGCCTCTTTTTCAATCTATGTATGTGATTAATGCTGTAAAATTGCAGTTCCTTCAATAAACAACCCCAACTGATTCTTTAGCAACACTCAATCAAAATTCTTAGCCGTGTTAATAATCATATCTGATGCAACTGGAATTGCTCAAGACTGCCATATCTGTTCTGTTATTATTACTTAAAGGGAACTGATCATGGTTCAATCATGAACATGCTGTTGTTATAATTGCTCAATGAAGCAACTTTACTGCAACTGGAAGAGCCAAAGTGCAGATTATGGTATTAACTATTAAATGTCAGCTGGGATTTGTTCAGGTGCCGGTAGGTATAAATGGAATCATTTAAAAGCTTAAGATATTAGACTTGAGCAGATATTCCTCCATCCACATTGAAATTTCTCTATTTTTAACATTTTAATCTCATCGTCTTAAATCTTTTCATGAGAAAGCGCATGTTTACTAACTTGTCATTTCCTTCTAGAGAATTTAATGAAGTTGGGAGTTGGGACCCCAATTGAGTTGTTGGCTGTCCGACCATGGAATAGACCTGTTCATGGGTCGAATTATCTGTTCAAAGTTGAAGGTTCATTTAATAATTCTTTGGTGTATTTGAACAAAAATGTTAAATTTATTAAAGTTCACCCATATTATCTATTCAAAGTTGAAAGTTCATTTAATAATTTTTTGATGCATTTGAACAAAAATATTAAATTTATTAAAGTTCACCCATATCAGGGAATGGAGAATGCAAATGCCAAATTGGGGAGGAGGAAGGAATCGAGAATGGGAATGGGCTGGGGAGGTGGTGGGAGTTGGTTTTGGCTTGGGATTTGGGAATGGGCTGAGGCAGCTGGGCAGTTTGAGCTCTATGGATTGGTTAACATAAATTGCGAATCTAACCAGACCAAACTCGTTTAAGCATGATTTTAAGCAATTTAAAAATGAAAATCCATCTTAAGAAAGTCCATGGACCAGATGGACTAATCCATGAACTTTGGTCTATTTTACGCCCATTATCCTTGATATTTTTTATACATTTTCCTTGATATTATCCCTATTCAATGTTAAGAGAATGGATGTATTGAGCATTGCTTGGACTCCATATAGAATTTTTCAAAAAAATAAAAACCATCCTTGAGTAGTTGCCACTTAGCAAATTTAGCCCTATCCAATGATATATTTAGAGGTGCTGATTTGACTTATTTGATTAATTTAATAATGGATTGATCAAAATCAAATTTAATTAAATTAGTTTATTTTTGTATCGTTAATCAAATCGAAATTTCTAATTTCGAAATTAACCAAAATAATAAAATACATTTAAGTTAAATTATTAATTTTTCATATTTGAAACAAATTAAATGGTAGTATTTAGCAAAATATTCAAACACCAAAGTATTAACATAAAAACTTTAACAACATTGAATTTAAACACATCATCTAAATTTCAAATATTAAAAATGTCTTTAGATTTCATATATTTTTAATTTTATTTTTAGAATTTTATATTTCAATTAAATTTTGGTTAATGTAATTAATTAGCTAATTAACCAAAAACTAAAATTCTTTTAAAATTATTTTCATTAACCGATCAATTAATCAAATTAAATTTCGATTCAATAGATTAATTCGATTAAAATCAAATTTTGAACAACCCCAAATATAATATCAGGAACTTAAAGTTTTTTTTATAAGGATGTAATTTTTCTTTTCAATAGAATCTGTTATGAGCATTTAAACATCTCGTAAATTCATTACAGATATATTCTGGAGTAGAAGAAAATCACTGAATTTCCATTATATGTAATCTTTGGTATTTGCTTACATTTCTTGGAGGGAACTTTCTTGAGCTGGTTAGCCAACAAAGGAGAAGAACCGTCCAATGCTAAAAAAGAAAAATTACATTAGCAAAAGAACCAGGACTGAATATTTGGTCAAGTCAAAATTGAACTCATATGTTGTCTCATAATGTTCAGTTAGATCTGATTCAAACCAATCTGACCACAAACATGTCAATTACAAAAACGTACAATGCAGGTTTAGTTCTGGGTGCAATCAAATCAAGTTGATTTTTTAAACTTTGGTTTAATTTTGTAGTTAAAAAAAGTTTGGTTTGATTTAAGAATTTGTTGAATTTCACTTTTCATACTCAAACTTAACTTATAATTTATTCGAAAGTTCAATGATAAAATTAAAAAATATAAACAAAAAATATTATATTTTATTATTTATGTGCATATATAAAATATATTAAGATATATTTAAAATAAATGTTCAATATACTCTATCATCTATGAGATTTTTTAATCGAATGTCAAAATACCCAGACTCAAGTAGTGTGAATTTAATTTTTAAAAACTAACAAATCAAATGAACCCAAATACCTTACTCTCGTTTACGTATGTATTTTCAAATTGCCATAGCATATGACTTTTTTTTTCTTTTGGGATAGAATCAATCATAGCTTATGATTATTTACAAACTATTTTATTTCTATCTATATTGGATATGGATTTGTGGAAATTAACAGCGCTCAAGATTAAGTTACATGTGTTTCCTCTTTTCTTAATTTTATTAATTTTGAATATTCCTGAAATTGAAAAAAATAAATAATTATTCTATACATTACTGTTATAATTTTTTTTCTCCACAAACATTATTAAGATCATGACACGTGTTATATAAAAATATTAAAAAAATAAAAAAAATAAAACATATATCATAATCTCAACTCGACTTATTAAATAAAAATTATTATCAAATACCCATATTTAAAATTTTTGATAATAATAAAATAAATAATTTTCTTTTCGCGAATGGGATCGCATAGCCAAACATAAAACGCAGCGTTTCGGTTTACGAAGCCCTCTGGCCTTCGCTTTCTCGCTATCTCACGATTTCGAATGCTCTATTTTCTATTTCCTTTTTAGAATTATTTTTATCTCTTTCTCTATCTCGACTCTCGAGCCAGCGATCGCCGACTTTTATCTTTGTGTCCATGTTTTTTCCTCGTCTCAATCGGTAAGCCCTACCCACTCTTAATTCTCTTTGCTCTCTTAATTTCGTCGAGAGATTGAAAAATTCCATGCATCGCTCAATTTTCATCCAGATTCCTAGGGTTTATCTTCTTCGTCTTTTGCTTTAATTTCTACAATAATCCAATTCTTTTCCCCTAAAATTCGAGCTGCACAGTGCGAAAATCGAGGATCTGATACTTTTTTTTCTTTGTTTCGGTTATTTTAACTGCTTTTATTGTTTATTTTCGTATTGATTCCCCTAGAATTTGGTCTTCTATTTTTTTCTCAAAAATTGTAAAAAAAAATTGAGTGTGAACTTGGTTGTTTTTGGGGGGGTTTGGGGTTTGTAAGTAAACAATTTAGCGGGAATTTCTTGAATCGGGTTTGGGCTTTCGGATTTTTGAGATTTACACATGGCTGCTGGGAGACATGGGGGTTATAGTGATTATGAGTTCCGAGATAGAGAGTCTGATTTTGAGGTGACAAGGCGGGAATTTACTAATTCTAAAGAGTATGAGCCATCTAGGAATGGAAGCCGTGATGGTGAAAGGGGTCGAGGACGGGAAGCTAGAGATAGAGATAGAGATAGAGCTAGGGTTAGACAAAAGGATATTAAAGAGAGGGAAGTGATAAATGGTGGGTATCGTTCTTCTTCGAGTAGAAGTGATTCTGGTGGCAGTAGTGGTGGTGGAAGTAGCCGTGGGCCTAGGAGATGTGAGTTCTCTCTTAGGGTGGTAGATAAGGAGCCTGGTGAGTTGTCTAGTGAGAGTGGGTCAGATGATGCCATCGAGTCTGAGTCAGTGGTTAAAGATGGTGAGTTAGTGAAGGTAATGGAAAATGGGACTCAGACACCTGTGGGAAGGAAGAGGAAGTTTTCACCTATAGTGTGGGATAGAGGTGACAATGAGTTAAGTAATTTTTCCAAAAGTAGGACTTCATCAGCAGTTAAGGCCCTTCCTCCTCCACCACCGCCTCCAAAAGCTTACCCCAAGTCACCTAACAGCATTCCTGGTGGGGCTGTACAGATATCTCCTGTTAGAGAAAGTATAATCCAGAAATCACAGTCTCCTTCATCAGTTGCAGCGGCTGAAACTGTTGGGTACTCAGCATTGCAGTCTCCAGAGGGTTTGGATTTGTCACCACCAAAAGAGCAGGTTAATGATCAGGATGCTAGGCAGCTAGAAGATGAAGATTATGTACCCTTTCGACATATATCTTCCTCAAGATGGGCAGCAGGTGATAGTTCTCCAGGTGATGAGGGTGAAATTTTAGAAGATGAGGAAATGCCTAAAAGGAGGAAAAAGTTGCCTCTTTCAGAATCATCCCATAGCAGATTACAGAATAAGTCAGCAACTCCAGAGCTTGGGGAGCTTAAGAGGGAGGGTTCTGAGGGAATTAGAGTTAGATCATCTGAATCTGATGAACGAGGTGCCCGTTCCAAGTCGGGAAGTGAGGATAATTACCCTGGTAATGATTCAGAGAAGGATGACTGCATGGAGATTGACGAACGTGATAGAAAAGACAGTAGTGTTAGCCAGTCTGATACTGATTCTGAGAATGAAAATGACTCACGGGGGACACCAGAACCTCCAGCTGCTCCTTCAAGAAGTGTTAACATGCTTCAGGGATGTAGAAGCGTTGACGAATTTGAGAGACTAAATAAGATAGATGAAGGTACTTATGGTGTTGTATTTAGAGCTAGGGACAAGAAGACTGGGGAAATTGTGGCATTGAAGAAGGTAAAGATGGAGAAAGAAAGAGAAGGATTTCCTCTGACCTCTCTGAGGGAAATAAACATTCTTCTTTCATTTCATCACCCGTCGATCGTAGATGTTAAAGAAGTAGTTGTAGGGAGTAACCTTGATAGTATTTTTATGGTGATGGAATACATGGAACATGATTTGAAAGCGCTGATGGAGACAATGAAACAACCATTCAGCCAAAGTGAGGTTAAATGCCTGATGCTTCAACTGCTGGAGGGTGTCAAATATCTTCATGATAACTGGGTTCTGCATCGAGATTTGAAGACATCAAATCTGCTTTTAAATAACCAAGGTGAACTGAAGATTTGTGATTTTGGGTTGGCTCGTCAGTATGGAAGCCCATTAAAACCATATACCCATTTGGTTGTTACTCTTTGGTACAGGTGAGTTATGCATGCCATTGATTGCTTTCCTGAATGTCATGGTTAAAGTTTCATATTTTCCAATGAAACAATGTATATGTTCATTTGCTGTTTATGATTCAATGTTTGGAAAATAATTATGAATTCTGTATTTGGCTGGCAACTGTTGATTATTGGTAGAAATATCTCTGCTTGGTTTTTTTTTTTTTTCCTGATTCAATGTTGAATACTAATACCTAAAAAATCTCTAATTCACAGTTCCATGGAGAAGCCTTCGACAAAGTATTAGCATGACTTGACTGTGATTTGGGCTTATCTTTTTTTGTTTAATGAAAAGCATGAACCCCATATGCTGCAGGGTGCTAGCTTGTTTTTACTGTTTGTATACTTTAGGGTCAAGTCTTTTCTTTTGCACTGTTAATTTGTCTTAAGTTGGCCTGATTAATTATCTGAGCATCTAAATTTTTTTGGGATTCAAGTATTTAGGAACTTTTCATGTTGGTTTTACAGAGCACCTGAACTTCTTTTGGGAGCAAGACAATATTCCACTGCAATTGACATGTGGTCTCTGGGTTGTATTATGGCTGAACTACTATCAAAAGAACCACTTTTCAATGGGAAAACTGAATTTGACCAACTTGACAAGGTGAATTGAATTAGTTGGCCTCACTGTTCATTAGTCATTACCATCTGAGCCTACAATTGCTGGAACGGTTCAATATCCCAGTGGTGGTTAATGATCGTAGATTTGTTGTCTGTGTTTTAATGATTGCAGATTTTCAGAACCCTCGGCACTCCAAATGAGACAATATGGCCTGGCTTTTCCAAGTTGCCTGGAGTCAAGGTCAATTTTGTCAAGCATCAGTAAGTATTAGATCTTTTATAAACTGATTTTAGATTCAGTTGAGTGTAATATTCAGGTCTTCTTATTTTTCCCACTGTTTTCCCAGGCTTCCAGCTTTGGGTGATTCTGATCTGGCTTTCTGGCCTCCATTGGTGACAGTTCTGTAACACATCATTTATTTTTGCTTGTATTAATTACTGATATTTTCCTTTCAGGTATAATCTATTGCGCAAGAAATTTCCAGCAACATCATTCACTGGAACACCTGTTCTCTCTGATGCAGGATTTGACTTGTTGAATAAACTTCTTACTTATGATCCCGAGAAGGTAAATAACTTGGCGTGCGTAAATATTTTGCTTACTTTGTCATTATTCGTGTGGATGATTTGTTGATTCTTGTGGTATCACCTTCAGCGTATAACAGCTGAAGCTGCTCTTGACCATGAGTGGTTTCGTGAAGTTCCTCTTCCCAAGACTAAAGCTTTCATGCCCACTTTCCCTGCCCAACATGCTCAAGACAGGTATTGAGCCACTGGAACAAGAAAACATCACGAGTGCTATTTTATTTTAGTAAATTTGGGTTTAATCTATTATTGAAGTTTTAAATAATGTCTTTTGTTATCATGCTTAGGCGTATGAGAAGAATGTTGAAGAGTCCAGATCCTTTGGAAGAGCAACGTAGAAAGGAGTTGCAGCAGGGGGAATTGGGGACTGGTGGTTTGTTTGGCTGAGACAAAGTTCAACCATCAGTTCCATTTGATCTTCATGTTTTAGATTTTTCACATTATTGTTAGATGGCCATGAATGAGGTGAGAGGCATCAATTCAACGGAAGTTGCAAACTTTGTTTGTGAGACGATCATTCTAGCTGTTTTTTAGCAGGCACTGATGATGATTTGGCTGGAGATATTGTTTGCCTCTTCCTGTGAACCAGATGTTTTGCAGGTTACTTTGTTTTCCAGCGTTGGTCATCATATAAATATGCATCTGACACTGCTCGCATCGCAAGGTGTGGCATATCAGCCTTTCTTCTTTTAGAAATCAGTTTCAGCTGAAACTTGTGTAACATATTCTTATTGGAACAATGATGTAAACATTCCCTTTATAGCTGGTTTTGAATATTAAAGCAATATGGATTTCTTCCAACTATCAGTTCCATCTTTTTTAATATTGAAATTGTGTTTGCAAGAGACGGTTGGTGTGAAGTGGAGGGGACGTTCTTTGCTTTTCATTGATGAAGAAATTGACAGTAACCATTGTACATCAAAGGTAATTTATTAATCCAACATCTGTGGAATGCTTTATGGGATTAGGTATATATTGTCCATCCATGGAGAATTGCCTCTGCAGTATGAAAATTGTGGTGCCAACTTACCTTTTTTAGTGTTTTTTTTTTCTCTTTCATTTCCTAATCTTGTGGGGTAATTATTTGTAACTTCGTTGGAGATTCGGAGGAGAATCCAAGATCTAAAATTGCTGATAGGCAACAGTTATGTAGATGGTTTTGTAGAACTGATTTTCTTTTAGTTAAAAATAAAATTTGAAGAGTCGAGATGTTGCAAATGTTTCCTCTCTCTTCCTATGGACATGTTCAAGATTTGTTATTTGTGTCTGTGTTGCATTCATTGGGAATAATGGTACAAAACCCAATTTATTGTTGTCAACTGAGGGAATTGGCTTCATAACTGTTTTTCATTGATTTGGCAACCACTTTAACAGTTCATTCGACATTAGTGACTGTTTGTCTGTAACTGTGGACAAGTTATCAGAGGAGGAAGAAGGTATCTATCACTAATTTAAGTCAAACAACATATAGTTTATTTTATGTCCTTTTTATTTTGGTCATGCCAAACTGTAGAGCTTCTACTTTTCCTCGCACTATCAACTTGATTTCTTTTGGTGCTTAACTTTTTGCCATCAGTTTTTATGGATTTATATATATATATATATATATATATATATATATATAAGACTATTATCTAATACACTGTCAGTGGAGTTTTTGGACTCTATTGACAGAGTTAAGATGATGACACATACCCTTAAAGAGAATATTAAAAAATAAATGAAGTGGGGATATATATCATTATCTTAATCCTGCTTGTAGAGTCTAAAAACTCTACTGGCAGTGTATTGGATGATAATATATATATATATATATATATATATATATATATATATCCTCTAACCACAGCGAAAGAAAAAAAAGGACTTAAATTATAGAAGGAAATGAGTTATGGCAAGATAGGATGTTGATTTCATTCAATTTAGGCTTTTGTGAATACTTGTAATTCACCAAGTTTAAAGAGTGGGTTTAGGTCCATGAATTAATGAGTTTGGTTGGGTTTTATAATGTTCCTAATTATAAACTCAAATGATTTTTAACCTTTAGTTTACAGTCTCTTATTTATAATCCAGTCTTCATTTTTCCTTCATTTGATTTAGTTTACCTGTTGAGTGTAAGTAAGGAATTGAAACATCTCCTAAAGACATGAAAGTTAACATATAGTTTGCTATTTCCATTTTATTATGTTTGAATTATGGTCTGAGAGATTCAAGCTGTAATTAGCTCTGGAATCTTTTATGACATGTCTGCGAATATCACTGCAGTCTCCAAGCAAGCAGGTTGAGGAGGTTACCTGCATATTGTGGATTTATCTAACTTCCAATTAGTTGTTCTTCAGGCTCAGTAGAGGTACCATGCCAACTTTGGTCTGTTACAATATCTTAGATTAACTTTTTTATTTTAATAATATTTCTTTCTATCTTAGCTAACTTGTTCAATATTTCTATCTTTTCTGGTATACTAGCATTTTTTCATTGTTTTCGTGTGGTATCGTTAAGATGCATTTGATTCTATGTAATTGTAATGAAAGGTATTATATAAATGAATCAAGAAGGAATGAACTTTTCTGTATCTTTCCTTAAAAAGTTTGTCTTAACCTCATGGAACAGTCAGGTTAAATTATGTCTTACATATCTTCTCTTCTCGCCTCCCATTCTCTATGTTCCTATATAGCTGGAATGGATGTGATCATATTGATTGTTAGATTTTCGTTAGTGGCATGCTCTGCTGTGGCAACCTTGGCTGTAATAGAAGTTTTTTCTTTTGAATGCATGAATACTTAGAATATTCCAATTTTAAATTGATCCGTACTATATTTCTTGTATGGAATTTGAATGTCAAATTAGTGCATAAATAAGAGATTTTCTTGTGAACCTATGTTTTCTAGAAATATATACACACACACACACACACTCATACAGTTTATAGGTTGTATGAGCAAAGCCAACAGTGATTAGTGCTTGCGGGTGATTGATGTAGAATTATTTATGGGGCTAAGGATATAATGATTGTTCTAAATTATAACGTAGTGAACAAAATTTTAGGAGGATGCAGAAATACAAGTGGGAGAGTATCTCTGATTAGCATAGGGCAATTTAGAGGATTTCACTAGTCTGTCCTGAGAACTAACATCTGCCTCCTTTTAGTATTTTTACTTTTTTAATTCCACTAGCTGGTTTGCAAAACAGAGTGCGTCCTTGTACAAACCTAACAATTTATGAAAGCATAATTTATGTCAATTGGTTAAAATATTTCGAGATCATGTTTAATGGAGACAATAGCTTTGTGGTAACTATTTATCTCGATCGCTGGCAATGTGTGGTTACATTTTATTCACAACATTCTTGGTTGAAAAAGTTTACCACCCAATAATTGTTGTTTTATTATATATTTGTAATTTGCCTTATTGTTAACAAGAATCAAGTATTTTTTGGATGTCGATTCAATAGATGTTCACTTCAACCTTGGGACAAGCTTGCATTGTTACTGGACCAGTCTGCATTTAGGTAATATAGGCTCTCTATTGTTTTTCATGTTATCAACTCCTTTCACATGTACATGGTGTACTCTGATGAAGTTCCATGTTTGGCCGCATGCTCTATCCCTTTTTTTTTTTGAGTTATTGAATGTTTACTTCGGTCTCTTGGTATTTTTGTTTATTCTTGTAGCTGCATTTCTGTTTACAGTTCTGTTAAGAACTTCAGAGTGCATATAAATTATTGTTCGTCCAAATAAGCAGAAAAACTTGTTGGAAAAAGGCGCAAAGCTATGATAACTGCAAGGGGAAGAGAATCACGACAAAGAAAAGATCACCAGAATAAACCGTACACTGCTTACTCCTCTCCCAACAGGGTGATTGTGGAATGAATACTTTTTTAAAGCTCTCGTGTCTTAGATTCAGACCAAGCACCCTTGGTTGCATAAAAGAAACGACATGTTTTGGCTGAAATCAATGCGGCCTTATCCCTCGTTAAAACCCAAATGGCAGAAATCTGTTCTTAGAATTACGTCTTGTTAACATTGGTTGTAAAATTACCCCCTTACTGCCTCGGCCATCTCCAACAATGACTACGCGAGCCAATAACAAACACAGTGCTAGCCAGCGAGGGACAATGTTTTAATCCATGAACGATCACCTACGATTTGATAATTCCTTGGAATTGAAGATCAAGTCTGTCAAAACTGATTGGCGATGGGGAAGTTAGCGAAAAAAGATTGTATTGATAAGATCCCGGTCAACTGTCCATCCAAAAATAGTGCTGCCTCGAGAGTTGGCCTGCAAATGCATCACTCCATGCCCAAGAAATACGACTTAGCATAGTAACCATAAATTTAAACATTAACCACCACAGGTTTGTATGCTGTAATGCCTGCAGGAAATTCCCACGCCATGGATTTGATGTAAGGATTTGATTTTGCACTCAATTTATATGAAAAAAGTCAAATAGATACTACCTTCCAGGTTGCAGCCCAAGAAAGAAACAGGCTAGAATTTTCATTCTAAATGTTGCTGTAGTCTATTTAACCATGACCCTTGATCAAAAGCATTTACGTCCACAATGAAATTCAAATCTAAAAACCTTCTAATAAGAAAGATAAAAAAAAAAGATACGAAAAACAAAAAAAAAGGGAACTTACACGGTAGAAATAACAGGGTTTTTAACTGTGCCTAATGATACACTGTAGGTGATTTGCAAAACTAAAACACATGCTTGCAATCTAAATATGGCCTGCCCTCTTCAAGTAACTATTGACAAATGCTATACACTATAGATGCATGGGAGATTCATATTATATTTTTATGTCATCAGAAATTACTCTGGTAAAAACTGTCTAGCAAGTGCAGGTGCTATTGTGCGTTTTGTTCTCAGTTATTTATAGTGCTTGTGTTGGGTTCGCATTGTTGCTTCATTATAAGCATGGTCCTAAATCTTCATATGAGAAATAGAGAAACAGAATAGGTATAGCAACAAAGATAAAATTCATACCAAGAACTTGTCTTCTGCGATAAGAAGACATATAAGAGCCCAACTGTGCAGTCGTAGGCATGGCAACATAATCCATTGACTCCAGCTCACTGGTGGAAAAAGTCATATGTGAGTTCAATTGATTGAAAGCTCCATGTTTCCTACACTTTGAACTTCTCAGCGATGCATCAGTTGAAGTGCATGTCACCAATGCATGCCATCTAATTGCAAGTGATACAATTCCTTGAGCTTTATGAGAAATTTTTGTGGCTGCATGCAAGCAAACAATTCCCAACAATCTGAGAAATTAAGGATGCCTAGAAAGTCCTGAAAGATAACAGAAAACAATTAGAACTTGATAGCATTAAATGGTTACACTCTAAAGAAAATATGCCAGGAAATTAAAAAAAATTCATGAGAGTTAACATTCAAATTAGCAACCTCTGTTATTATTTAGGAGCATTAGTAAAGCTTATGGAGTGAAGGAGTTAAACTGTTGTTGTGTCCCTTCACTGAACAAAAAAAGAAACAAAATAAAGAAATAAGCATATGCAATTACTGCAAAATCACTGCCATTTATGAAGTCAACTATTCCACTCTATCCTGTCATCTGGAAAATTCACAAATTGGCCAACTGTGACTACTAAAAACAGTAAAAGAAGAAAACTTCTGAACCTGTGGCTCATCATGGAGAGATGATGCAGTTGTCGAATGTGCTCCTCTATAAATACCACAACATCAGATTCCCTTTCCCAAGAGCTTTGAATAATCATCAAAGCGAATAACTTGCAGACTAAATGAAACAAGATGCTGATGCCTGCGGATGGAATAATTGTATTCACACAAGTCCATGAATCATGTTGCGCATATAAACTACAGATGATCTCACCTGTGGTCATCAAAATAAAGCATTGGCAGCGACCACCATATCAGCAGGCGCATGGAATCCCATACGAAAGTAACTTAATCCAAATAAAGAAAGAGTCACAAAAAAAAAAAAAGAATTTTTTAACTTCATCTTCATTATTATTACCAATGTTGGTGTCAAAACTAATAGGAGAAGATTCGTATTTCAAATTCCATTGAATGATCTATTTAATCGCTCAGCAGAAAACCCTTTTCTGGGTGCCTGTGAAGAAATATAATTATTACTATACTAGTAATTTGCAAATCAATAAAACAAACAAAAGTGAAAAAAAACTCATGTGTGCTTGTCTTTCCATGCTGGTTGTATGTGAGAACTAAAGCATTAACTTTACCATTCGGGGGGTTTTCATCTCCGCCCCACATAGTGTTTGTGTGTGTGGTGTGTGAGTTTAAAATGAGTTCCTTGCTAACCCAAATCAACTAATTTTGAAGTTAATAGCGTGTGCCGTCCAAAAAAACAAACAAAAGTGAAATCAGAGATCATTTCTAAGGTTGGGATTAATCCAACAACATTAATCCAAAATTTAACATAGAATTATAATCAAAGATCAGACTTCGAATGCGTTAACCATGATTAAGCTCAGTGTAATCCTAACTAATCAATTTTAACAGAATTTTTGTTTTTAAAAAAGAAATTTTACCGAGATCCGCTTAACGAAGATGTTAGCAAAACGAGCCATTTGACTACCGTATCGATCAACGAACAAAAACCTCTTAACACCGTATTTTCTGGGATTAACGAAACGCGGAATAAAGAACCGGTCGCCAAACTAGCCTGAGAAGCCACGATATCCATCTCGAAACTCTTAATCTAGTACGTATCGCAACCTTCGGATTTGGAAAATTCCAGCACTAAACCGGAACCAAAATCCCCAACAACCGAGAACCAAGACAAGGAAAAGCTCAGCAAAGAAGATCGATTGAATCCGAGGAAACTCAAAATTGCTCCAACAATTCCAAGGAGTCATCGGGATCGTTGCTTAAGAAATTGTTGTGATTAAGCTTTTGGTTTTATGATTAAGAAATTTTAGAAATTCCGGAAAAATAACAAACCTAAGGAATGAAAAAGAGATGTAAAGAAACACCACCCAGAGGTAAATTTTGGGCAGCACGCAACAGTTAGATTTAGGAAAATTCTAAATATAGCCTTTTTTTTTTTTTAACTAATCATATCCATTTTTTCTTAATAAACAGTAACTCATGAAAAGAATTGAAATACTAAGAAATAAAAAAATAGATATATTTAGAATTTTTTTAATTTATTTTTGTGGATAATTATTTTAAAACTTTCACTAAAATTTTTTACTTTACAAATAAGATTAGAATAATTATACATATCTTTTAAACATATTAAAAAAATAAAAATAAATAAATAAAATATATGTAATCATTTTAATCCAATTGTAAAGTTAACAAATTCCGTGTTGGTGTATAAGATATTAGGTAATTAATGATTTAAAAGTGGAATAATGATATAATTAGAGAGAGGTAAAAAAAAAGTTAATTACTTTTTTAAATTTTGCTTGTTAAAAAATGGAAAGGATAAATATGAAAAAAAAATTGTTTTTATTAACATTTTTTTTTTCTGTGTCAAGCAAAATCTTAACGAGGATAAGGTGAAATGAAAGAGATTACATAGGGCAACATTCGAATAACCAAAAAAACAAAAAAGGTGTTAGGATTTCTATTTTCAAAAAAGAGAATTCTTTATAGAATTTGTTTTTGTATATAGTGAATTTTTATTTATGAAAATATCATATGTTTTATTTTTAATTTCTTTAATTTATCTTGAGATGTATAAGATGAATTTTTTTCCTAATAGTAGATATATGATGTATAATAATATTTTGTTGGATTTCCAAAAACGGAAAAAAAAACTCTAAAGTTAAGAAATTCTGCAATAAAGCCGATTTTATTGTAAAATATGACTTATTTTATGCATATTTTAAAATTATTTTCACTTAAATTTATGTGTTTATGCTTATTTATGATAATGTTAATTTATTTTATGCATATTGACACTAAGTTTACATTTTATTTTTATGTGTTTATGTTTATTACCATATGTTTATGTCTTTTTACCCTAAATTTACTTTTTTTTTCATATGTTTATGTTTATTATCAGGATAATTATCATATACACTATCAGTGGAGTTTTTTGATTCCACAAGAGGGTTAAGATGATTACACATGTCTTTTAAACATATTAAGAAAAAAATAAATAAAATAATATATATAATCATCATAATCTCGCTTGTGGAGTCAAAAAACTCCATTAACTGTGTATAGGATATTAATCCTTATTCTTATGTAATTATGTCTGTTAACATTAATTTTACATACATTTTCATGTATTTATGATATTTTTAAAATAAAAAATAAACTTAAAATAAGCATAAAATAAATCTATCTTATTATAAAATTTTCTGAATTAGGTTACATGTGATTGGGAATAAAAAAGTGCCTTTAGACTAAATTTGACAGCTTAGCAAATTATAAAACATTAGCTCAAGGAACCTCCACCTTGTAAAGAGATTTCTTTGCAATATAACATTTTTGAAATATTTATTTCTAATTAAAAATTGCTTTTGAAAAACATATGTTTACCCAATTTTTCTTTTAGTTTTCTGACTCGAAAATTTCAAAAAAAATGTTAAGCTAACAAGGAAAACCAAAAGCCAAGGATTTGAAGGAAAGAAGTGAAAAGAACAAGGCAATAATTAGGGATGTTCATTGCAAACAATTTTTTTATTGAGTGGTTAAAGATAAGTTATAATATCTTTTAAGATTGGAGTTCGAATCTAAGCAATCCTACCTTTATATTCAATTATTTAATATTTATCTTGTAACAAAAAAATAATTAGGGATGTTCATTCAATTAAATTAAAATCAAATTAATCTAAATTAAATTAATTAGAATCAAATTAATGGAAATATATTATTATATTTTCTTTAATCAAAGGAAATTTATGAATTTAAAAAATTTAATCAATCAAATTTAATTTGATTAATTTTTCAAATTAATCCAATAATAAATTAAAATTAAAATTGTATTATATTTTAAATCTTTTTATTTGAAATAAACTAAATAAAATCATTTGACAATATATTCAAAGGATTATTATCCTATCCACTGCCAGTGAAGTTTTTTAACTCCACAAGTAGGGTTAGGATGATGATATGTGTTCTTTAAAAATATTAAGAAAATAAAAAATAAACAAAATGGAACATGTGTCATCATCCTAATCCTGTTTGTGGAGTTAAAAAACTCTACTGGCAGTGGATAAGATAATAATCCATATTCAAATACCAAAAATATTAAGTTAAAAACTCTACTAATATTTCAACTTAAAACATCATCCAAACTATAAACATTAAATATATCTTTAAACTTCATATATTTTTAGTTTTTTTTTTATTTTTATATTTCGATTAAAATTTTAATTATTTATTTAATTTGTTTTTTTAATAAATTAACCAAAAATGAAATTTTTTTCATTTCATTTTTGTTAACCGTCAAAATTATTCAATAATAGACACTGATCGATTAGTTGAATTAAATCAAATTTTCAGTTAATTCGATTAAAATCAAAATATAAATACCCATAATTCATGTGATCGTGGATTCGATTCCCATATTCAACTCAATTGTTGATGTGAACAATGATGAAGGTAAATTTTCTACAAAGAATGAGGGCTAGATCATCTTGCAAATTAGAGTAAGGTCAAGGAGCGTTATAGGTTGGAACTTTGGCGGATTTTTCTACGCTCAAGTCAATGTGTGTTTGAGATAAAGAAAAAGAAGAATATAGTAAAAAGATTAAATGTGCAGAGAGTAAAATCAGTAATGGAGGGTTTAGGAGAGGCTGATGCTAGAGATGTAATCGAGTCTAACCAATATAGCAGGGTGTTTGAGCTCGACTCAAAACTTGCTGCTTGATACTCGACTTGAGCTCAATTGAACTTTAATTTTTTAGCTTGAGCTTGACTTGAGATCAATGTCGAGTTACTTGAGCTTGTTTGATTAAGGTCGATTACAGGTAATTCAAAAAATAAATAACAAAAAATTAAAAAAATAAATAAATGAAAAAAGCAATTTTTCCTTTTTTTTCTTGGCTTAATAGTTAAATATGTCATCTACGTTTGTTACAAAATGAAATTAAGTCCTTTAACGTTTAAATGCATAAAAATCAATTCTAAACGTTACAAAATAATTGAATTAAGAACATTTCTTTAAATTTTTAATTTTCATTAAATTTTATTACCGGTAGGGATAACGAAAATTAAAAAATTTAACGAAATATCTTTAAATCAATTATTTTGTAACATTTAAGACTGATTTTCATGCATTTAAACGTTAACATTTAAGATTGATTTCTATGCATTTAAACTTGGAAGACTTAATATCATTTTGTGACAAACGTGAAAGACACACTTAACTATTAATCCTTTTTTTTCTTTCGTTTCTTTTTCATTTTTTTCCTAAACTGGAAGTAAAAACAACATTACAAGTTCCACAAGATCCAACGTTAGTATCGTCGGAAATGAGCTGGAACAGGTTAGATCTATCTAGCCAACTTCTCAATTAAACAAATTCAAAGTAAAAGAAATTCTGAAAACATTTTAGAAGCAAAAAAACTACCAAAACATTAGTAATGGAGGAAAAAATCTAAATCATGTCGGATCCGATAACTTTTTAATTCCGATAACAGCATGTGGCTATCAAGCCTTCAATCTGATGACAGAAATATTTAGCTCGTCTTCCATTCGCACCATGCTCTTGACTTTCTAAGATAGAAACAAAAATACCCAATCTATAAAAATCTCAAAATCAAAAAATAAATTTCAACCAAAAATTGCAAAATTTAATGCCTTACCGTAGAATATGGAGGCTCCAACCTTGATACAGTCATCTCCTTTTCCTTCCCACCCTTTCTTCTTTCCTCAGTTCGCCGCTCCTTTAATCTACCTATAATGCCTCTTTTTCATATTTCCATTTTTTTTCCAGAGAAACACAAACCAGCGATGCTAATGAGGGAAAGAGAGGAAGACAGTGCTAATGGGAGAGAATCGCGATTTAGGAGAGACACGAAGGGGACACTACTGTTCATATGGGATCACTAGAAAGGGTTTTGACTGGTTGCTAGGATTCAAGGTTGGAAAAGAGTGAAGGAGGCGCCGCTGAAACTTAAGAAATATGAAAAGGAAATAGGCTTAGGGTTTTTCAGCTTAGGTTAATATTTATTAAAGGTAAAATAATAAATTAAATAATTAAATAATAAAAATATATATTAAAATAATAAAAGTTCGATAAAGCTCATTAGGTACCTAAGTAAAATATTTTATTATTCAAATTCGACTTATTCGATAACTCAAATAATTAGAGTTCAAGTTTGATCTGCCAAAAATTTAACCGAATTCAAATTTTGTTCGAATCGGATTCGAATAACAAATATGTTGAAATTGAAAAAGGCAAAATATATCATTTAATTTGTTTGTTATTAACATTAGCATTATTTCTATTAATTATCATTGTCATAGTAAATAATACATTTTTAACAATGAATATGTTAAACATTCGTTTGTGTAATCGAATGATTGATTAATGGTTGAATAATAGATTAATTATGTATCTTGAAAAATATGTGTTTCATGATATTAATAAAAAAACTATTTTATATCTTTTTTTAAATATAAAATCGTATCAAAGATAATTAAAATTTTTTAACAATAATAACTAAATATACTGATCGTAATCCCCGCCAAATATTTTTTTGGTTCCGCCAAAGACTAGGCCTAACACCTATTAATAAATATGTAGAGATTCTTTGTGAGATTTTTGTAACGTTTTCATTCTATAATGATTAAATAAAAAAATCATAAATAAATAAAAGTCAACTATATAGGATTCATATACTAATGTTATATCAAACAAAAATTAGTTGAAAATTAAAAAATATATATATACAAGCATGTAAGATGATTCTTTTAAGGGGCATGAGGCAATCATGCCGAGATTTTGACAAAAAAAAAAAAAGGAAGAATCATGCCAGATTTTGACAAATAAAAAAGAAGAATGCAAACAGTGTATTGGCTCTCCTAACTGAACGAATCTCATCCACTTTTGAGTTTTGACATTCCTTTTCTCCAATATATCTATAACTTGAATAAAAATAAAACTTATATAAAAAGAATCTCATGAGATTTTTTGTTTGACACTTGTAACCAATATAAAATTAATTTTAATAATTTATTTGTTTATTAAATTCTAAAAAAAGAGAGAAAGTACAAAAAAAAAATCTGTAATCTATAACTACTAATAAAAAAATTCTCATTAGTATGGATTTGATAGGTATTTTTTTTATTTTCATATTTTTTAATTTTTATATTTTGATAAAAGAATTCCATTAATATGGGTTTGACATGTGTCCCTTTTTCTTTTTTTCTTTTCATATTTTTATATTTTTATATTTTTTAATTTTTATATTATATATTTTTAAAAATTTTTATATTATATTATTTTAATTTTTAGATTTTTATATTATATCTTCTATTACTACTAATAAAAAGAATCTCATTAATATGGGTTTGACATGTGTTCCGTTTTTCTTTTTTATTTTCATATTTTTTATATTTATTTTTCAATAAACTATAATAAAACGAATCCCTCCCTAGATTCGAAATTTACATAAATTCATTTACAAAAGAAATTTACTTCCCAAATATAACGTACATAAAAGTAACATTGTATAGAAAGTTTGAATACATAAAAATAGAATTAGTATACCTCGATGAAATCGGATAGGTCACCTGAGAAATACCAGAAAATTAGGTTCTCCAGAAATAGCAGACCCAAACTCATTGTAAATAATCTAGGAGTAAAAAAAATAAAAGGGTGAGCTAACGTGCTCAATAAGGAATACCTATGCGAAAGCTAATATTACATATCCTATATACAATTTAAGAAACGAATTTTCATACGACAACCATGAATTTTAAAATATTTAATTTAAAAGGGCACGATTTAATTGGAAGGATACTATAGTGAATTGGATAACCAAATGGAGTATGGGCAGAGATGGCAATGGGTACCCGGCACTATTTGACTTGTTTAAATAGGGTTAAGTAGTATATAATCGGGTTCGGATAGTGAAATTACTACCTGTCACTAGTTCGAGTAGTTATTTTAGAGTATCGGCTACTCGAACTCGGTTATAAATAATAATTAATTAATATAATATGTATATCTTTTATATATAAATTAGTTATTATTAATGTTACATTTAATTAAATTAATTCATTAAATATTATAATTTTGATTTTTAACTTTAATTTATTTTTATGAGTTAAATTAGATTTATTAATTTCATTTTTTAATTAAGTTATTCCAAATTAATTTTAAATTTAAATTTGAAAGTCAAATTTTGACTTAATAAACAGGTAATTAAATGGATATTTTCTATTTTATAATGTTAGAGTTCGGGTAACATAAATTAAAATAATTGGGTAGTTAATCGGGTTTGAATATTATAAAAATTATTCGGGTTTGGGTATCCTAAATTTAGCGAGTACCCGACCCGTTTACATTCCTAAGTATGGGAGGTACTTTGCAGTACCTTTCGTGTTCCGGTATCCAAATCCACTATAAGGAATTCATTTGATTTAATTAAATCACAAATTCAAATGTAAATTCAATATCTTGAAAAATATGATATTTACATCAAAAATTAAATAATTTTTCCGTAAGCATTATAAACCATATTTATAGCCATCTCAAACAGATAAGTCAAATAAATAAATTCATAAAACTTATCATCCATATCAGAAAGTGTAAAAAATCGATAATTCAAAATAAAAAATATATCAAAACCGAGAGCACTTGGATCTAAGTTAATCAGGGATTTACTACCTCAATATAATTTTAGTGGAGACTAGGCTATACCCAATAAACACATGCACTATAGTAGACGTATAGCCATAGTCAGGGTACCACAGTATATACATTAGCTAGGTGACACCTATGAGAGCTAGAAGATTGAGCTAGAAGATTGGGCTAGAGTCAACAGCAATCAGAACGAAATGGAAATGTATGTACTCATAGGTAGCCACGGGGCCACAATCTCAAATCATCTTAAATCAATATTTCAGAACTGTTTACGAAAATAATTTAAATAAAACATACCTCAAATAAATCCATAAGGAATATAAAATCACATAATTAAATATTATTTCACAAAACATAATATCAACACATTATTTAGCTTTTCAAATTCCATATAAATTTTCACATTAGTAGGAAAATATTCTAACACAAAATTTCAGAAATAATTTTATAATTAATTTTATTTATATAAATTTATATTTAAGAATTTTAATTTCAAGTTTATAAAATCAAATTTCTTTTATTTCAAAATTCATGCCAAAATGGAAATTTTAAATAGCTTAGGCAAATTTAGAACAATTTTTGCTGCATAACGGTTTATTTTAATCTAACATTCCTGCATAAAATCCAACTTCGAAACTACAATTTCCAGTTTCAAATTCCAATCCAGACTTTTAAATCCAATTCCACCAAACATAACGCAATATCCCTACGCTTCATACAAATATCCCCTCACTCTTAATTTCTTAGTAGACGCCTTGTCAGCACAAGTAATACCCTCAGATTTAGAGGCTGCAAATTATTATTTAAACTTGATAAATTCACTATATTTTATCTAAAAGAATATTTAACTATTTAAATATGAATGTATTGTCTATAAAAATTATCTAAATGCATTCTAATTTCTATCAGTGCAAAATTACAACTTTTGCTATATAACTCCATTTTCAATTCCAATCGCGTCTAATTCTCAATATAAATTGTATTGAAATTGACACAATTTCGTCCTCCGCTTAGCTTGGCCGAAAGCTTCCTTCCATTCTACATATGGAATTTTTCTAATTTAAGCTCCCTTATTAATTCTAAATTAGTTCTATAAATTTTCTACACTACTTTTACCTAAATTATACATCAAATGACCATAAATTTCAGCCCTCCATGCCATGGCCAAAACTCCCTTCATTGCCCAACATGTTGATCTTCCTCCATTTAAGCTAACTAAGATTAATTTCAATCTTTTCATGATTTCTACAGGATTCCTACATCAACTACTCATCAAAACACATCATAGACATGAAGATTAGCTGGTGGTTGAAACCCTCACTTGCCCGCTTTCATGTTTCATGCATGATTCAAGCTAAGAGATACCTGGAAACATCATGAACACATGGTGAATAATTAGAATTCCATTAAAAAGCTTAAATTCTCCATTGATCTCACCTTGGCCAAACACTTCAAGGGATCCCACACCTCTCTTTTGGCTGTTTTGACAATTGATTTTGGTGTAGGAAGATAGAGGAAGTTGAGTAGAATAATTTTGATGAAGAAAGTTTTGAATTTTAGTGTGATTTTTCTAGGTTTTTCTCACTTTCTCTCTCCTCATCAAGGTCTCGTTATAAAGGAAGGCGAGCTGCTGGTTGCTGGCCGAAAATGGACAGGGAAGATGCTAGAAATTCAATATAAAATGATATTTTATGGCAAATTTACTATTTTACCCTTAAAGTTTAACTTTGTTAAAAACAGTCTATCTAATCTCTAAAATATTTCATTTAATCATAATTCAACTCTATTTAACTTACTCTAATGTTTGATGAAGCTTTTGTTGAAGTTCGAATACTGATTTGGATGAAATTACTAAAATACCCCTAACAGTAAGATCGCGTAAATTTATACTTTTACATCTTGTTTTTTCCATCTGTCTAGATATTCTAAAACTATATTTTATGAGAAATTATTTAGTATAGATAGAGGGTCAAAAGTTCTTTTGGTTTGACTATTATTTTCGAAAATTCTAACTGTCTAAGGACTAAACTATCATTTTTTAATTTGTTACACATTTTTTAAAATATACAAAATTAATTGAGATTAAAGCTAGAACTCTAACCATCATATTTTTCGGCTCCGAATATTGAATCTTCCAAGTTCCACCTTCATTTGGATCTCTGAAAATCGATAGAACCCACTACTATGTTTAATCTTAAAACATAAGATATAATCAAATATTTATTAATTTTAAATATTCCATAATCTCAATAATAAAAATATAATTAAATAGTACTTTTGAATCCTAAATATTTATTAGCTTTGATATAATGTAATTGTAACAACAAACTATTAAAAATGTACCTTAAACTAACTGAAGACAGAACTTACAAGTGCCTTACGTTAAAGCCTAAAGATATTTCTATGTTCTTTAAGTGCCCACATCAGCCATGGACACATCACCCCTTCTAGCACTTTCTTTTTTGTTTTCTAGTCCACATAAGCATGCAAAGTGGCAAGGGCATATGTCCTCCATGTATTAGCCATATGTCCTTTGTTCTTATCTACTAAGAGTGAGTAGGATGATGACATGTGGCATGCTAGGTGTCGAGAGAGAAAAGAGAAAATGATGAGTTAGGTCCCTTTGTCTTTTTGTGGTCCAGTCTCCTTCATTGCCCATTTTTAGTCTATTTTATACCGAAAAGATTGAAATTCATCTAGAATTTATTTTTTGCAAAATATGAGGAATTTAATAATATTAGGTAAATAATTAATAATATCATGGGAGAATTAAATAATTATTAATTAATAAAGTACTAAAATAACTCTATTTTCAAAGAGTTATCAACTTTAAATTACGAGGTTTCACACACCATATCGACATTTGTTAATTTTTTTATTTTCTCTATTTAATTGGTTTCATATATATTATATATATTTACAATTTTTATATTATTTTAGTTTGATGAAAATCACAGCACAGACATTTGTCAATTTTTTTCTTTCCTATATTGAATTGGCTTTTATATATATATATTTACAATTTTTATATTGTTTTAGTTTGATAAAAATTATGGCACAACATGGATTAAAATATTAGTGGGTATAAAAATTATTCCTTAATAAGTGAGTGGCTACTATATGGCATTTTATTATCCGGCAATTTTTTTATTTTTTTATTTATAATTAGTTTTAATTTTTTTCTTAAAATTAAAAAATTAAAAATAAATTTAATCATGTGATAGTTTTTAGTTTCTTATGTGATAATTTTTACTTGAAATAAAATATCTATTTTTAAATTTTTTAATGCAAAAATACTAAAAATATGAAAAAATGAATTTACTATGAAGAGAAGAAAGAGTTAGTGAAAAATCCAAACAAAAATATTTGAGAATTAAATCAAATGTTCATATTTTTCTTTTGTAAATACTATTACTATTTTTTTCAAAGTTAAAATTTTAAAAAATAAAGCGAATGATTTGAAAAGTGGAGAGAAAAAAGTTAAACTTTCAAATAATATTTTTTAATGAACTAAATCAAATATTCATGTAAAAAAAACAAATATTCAAAAATACATTTTAAATTTTTTAAAAAAATTCAAATCAAATACCCAAAAATTTTAATTTGCAAAAATTTGGATAAAATACTAAAATTCAAATACCAAATATCCAAAAAATTCAATTCAAATTTGAATTTCTTTTTTATTTGTATAAGATTAAATTTAAAAAATTACAAAACAATAAAAATCTAATAAATATTACAAATAATGTAAAAACAAAAAATATGATAAAATTGCAATATAAAGCAAAAAATTCCAAAAATAATTTTTTTAACTTAAACACAAATAAACATAAAAAAATTATAAAAAATAAATCTACGAATAAAAAACTTTCAAAAAATCGTTTGAATATGAAAATCAAAGAGTACAAAAGAGAAAATAAAATAATAAATAAATAATTTTAATATTAAATACTTAGAGACTATGATAAATAAAAAGAAAAGTGGTGGTGAGGATTAGTTTAATCTTGACATATACAATTTAGGATTAAACTGAATAAACATTTAAATATTTTATAATTTTTTTTATTTTGACTTTGTGTTAGATTTTTATTTTTTAAATAAAAATAAAAAAAATAAAATAATTAATTAATAAATTAAATATTATCATTTTTATTTATTAAATTAATATTTTTAAAATAAATATCTTTTTTTATAGAAATAAAATAATTATCTTGATTTATTATTATTTTTAATACTATTTATATTTTTTTTAAAGAAAAGATAAACTACCAAGCGAAGCGGGGGCATGGTCCTAGTTCGAAATAATAAGTCAAGACATCACTTGGAAAAGCTAAAGCTTTAAAACAGGCCAAACACATTCGCTCCGTATCTCCGTTCCATCTTCCAATGGCCAACTCCGTCGACCCAGGCAGCGGCTTTTGCTGCAAAACGATGACGTTCCACAGCCTCCGACCCCCCGTTCCACTCCCACCCGAATCCGAGCTCGTTTCACTTACAGACTTCATCTTCTCTCTGCTCAACTCCTCTCCTCCCTCCCCCAGCGCCGTTGCTCTCATCGACGCCAACACTCGCCGCCGTATTCTCTACCCCGAACTTATCTTCCGCTTCGAAAACCTAACTGCCTCACTCCGAGCGCACTTCGGCCTCTCCAAAGGCGACTGTGCTTTCGTCTTCTCCCCTAACAATATTTACATTCCGATTCTTTGCTTGTCTCTCTTCTCTCTTGGCGTCGTTATCTCTCCCGTCAACCCAGTTGCCACAATCCCCGAGATTCACCACCAAATCCGACTTTCGAAACCGGTAATCGCTTTTACCTCGTCGGATTCAGCTCATAAAATCCCTCGGCTCAAATACGGAGTTGTGACTATAGACTCGGTTGTATTCGAGTCGTTAATGGAAACTCAAAGTGAGAAAAAGGAACAAGATGGAATCAAAGTGAACCAATCAGATGTGGCCACGATTCTCTACTCGTCCGGCACAACCGGTCGGGTCAAAGGAGTTGCATTGACTCACCGTAACTGGGCAGCGACAATTGCCGGAGGAATGCCTCCGGTGAGGAAGTTCCCCATGGTTACTTTGTGTACGGTTCCGTTATTTCACGTGTATGGGTTAGCAGTCACTTTGAGGGCGGCGGCGTTGGGGGATTGTGTGGTGATAATGGGAGGAGGTGGGCCATTTAATTTGAGAAAAATGTACAGAGCTGTCGAGGAATGTAAGGTTACCCACCTGGCAGTGGCTCCACCTTTGATTGTGACAATGGTGAGAGATGCTGAGATAATGGATGGCTATGATTTGAGCTCGCTCGAAGTCATCGTGTGCGCAGGAGCTCATTTGAGTAAGAGCATGATCGAGAGGTTGAGGAAACGTTTGCCCAAAGCTCAGCTGGCGCAGGTAAAACTCGACAATTAATTACAGTGCTAACCCATTTTAGTTAATTAACATCCGCTTTGGTGAGTGAACTTCTTAACTTTTGTTGATGAAGTCGTATGGTCTAACTGAAACAACTGGGCGAGTGTTTGGTACAATGGGACCCGACGAAAGCCGAGTAGAAGGTGCGACGGGGAAGCTTACGGCGAATTGTGAAGCCAAAGTTGTCGATACCGAAACTGGTGCTTCCTTGCCTCCTTGCAAGCCTGGAGAACTTTGGGTTAGAGGAGCTAATGTAATGAAGGGTAATAATAATATAACTTGTAAAAAATCAAGGAGAATCTGTTGTATATTACTCTGTTTACGTTTTTGTTTTGGGATTCAGGTTACGTTGGCGATGAGAAGGCAACTGCTGCGGTTTTGGATTCAGAGGGTTGGTTAAGAACCGGCGATCTTTGCTATATCAACAGTGAAGGTTTCCTGTTCTTTGTGGATAGGATAAAGGAGTTGATCAAATACAAAGGCTACCAGGTGCGTTCCTGAGCTCTTCAACTTCAGAAATCTTAAAAAATTTTATGGTTTTTAATGGTAATTCTTCGTCAACGGAACAGGTTGCCCCGGCTGAGCTGGAACATCTGCTTAACTCCCATCCGGATGTCGTCGAGGCTGCTGTGGTTCCGTATGTGACTTTCGATATCTTTCTTCGAGCAAATGCCAACATTTGTTTTGACATTCCGAATTTCTGACAGGTTTCCCGACGAGGAAGCGGGTCAGGTGCCAGTGGCCTTCGTGGTCAGACGATCAGGCAGCGACGTTGATGAATCACAAATAAAGGATTTTGTTGCCCGACAGGTGTGAAATAAAGAACATCCTTTGCTTCTAACCAAACCATCTTTCTTTGTATCATTCTCAAACATATTTGATCTCAGGTTTCTCCGTATAAGAGAATACGAAGAGTGCTGTTCATTTATTCATTGCCGAAGATTGCCTCAGGTAAGGTGCTGAGGAAGGAGTTGGTGAACAAACTGACAAGTGCTACCTCCAAGTTGTAGAATTCAGCCACTTCTTTTTTTTTTTTGGTGAATAAAAATTCAGCCACTTCTTCATTTTGATTGAGAAATTGCTATTTGATGTTGTTTGTGTATTTTGTATAATTGAATGTTTTCTGCATATCATTACAAATAATCAAAATAAATACATTTATGTCAATTTAAAAAATTTGCTCTTAGAATAATGAGAATAAACACTTATATTTATAATATCTTAATTTCTAAGATTTTGATGTAATTGTCATAAAAGAAAATGAATATTTATATATAATTGTTTAATGTATCATTAGTAAAATTTTTAAATTTTATTAGTGCAACTAACATATATATATATATATGTATGTATCTGTAAATAAGATATCTTAAAAAAAATTCACAAAAATAAACATGCGACGGTTTTTTAATTTTATTTGTAAAATTAAAAATTTTTGTCATCGGTATTTCAAATACAAATATTATATATATATATGTGTGTGTGTGTATATATATAATTTATTTATATTTATTGCTAACCATATGTGTGTGTATATATATATATAGTTTGTATATGATGCACTGACAGTGTATAGTTTTTATACACTGTCAATGCATCAGAGATTGACACCTCATCAATAGGCTTTTATGGGTAAATTAAAAAAATTTATTTATATTTGCATATAAGGGCCTATTGATGAGGTGTCAACCTCTTATACATTGACAGTGTATAGAAACTATACACTGTCAGTGCATCATATATAAATCCATATATATATATATATGTGTGTGTTTGTGTATATATATATATATATATATATATATATATATATATATATATATCCAGCGCCTGTGTAGATGGTTCATTTGACCCAGATACTCTTCATCTGGGGAATGAGTTGACAGAGTGTCTTGAACAGCCATGACTTTGGTTGCTTGAAGCTTTGTTGGCAGAGAGGATAGAAAAGTGTGCTAAGGGTTGTGAATAACTTTCTCGAAATCAGGGTCAGTTTCTTGTGGGTTAAGTTTTCGCATGAGAGTGGGACGGTTTGGCACATATCCTCCAAAAGGGTACTGCCCAAAGTTTATAGCTGCATGCTGACCCAATGCAGTCCAGATCATTGTTGTAAGTATGCGGACAGGTCTTCTTTGGTGGCTAGTTTAGGCCACCAGGGTTCGTTCCTTTTGTCATAGTGACCTCTGTTCTTGATCTCATTCCACCAGGCTTGGAGTTCAACATCAGTTGTGACAGAATCGGGTTCAGTATAAAAGTGTTCGACATAGGATTCTACCCATTCTTTGATGGCAGACCAAATAAGCAGTCCATCTGCTGCGTAAGGATAGTCTTCAATCACAAGTTTCAGGCCACCAGGCATTGAAGGATCCTCCACTGCCATGCCCCTGAAATTTAACACAACTATCTAATATTGTTTTGAAATGAGGATAATTACATAAGACTAGCACATGAAAACACGCATCTACATATTAAGCGTCAAGTTTTAACCCAAAGTAGAACCTTACCTCCTAATGAGATCTGCAGGCAATGCTTCCATGTCAAACCGCCAACTCTCATAAGCTGCAGAGCTCAACTCCATGGCATATTTTCCCGGGCTAAAACAAGCCTCAATTATCCCACCTCCATTAATTAAACTTTGTCGTGCAAGTGCATTGATTTCGAGTGTGTAACGCATATGAGGTTGAAGCAGCTTGTAAATGGGGTGCATTGAGCTAAGCTGTCTGTGAGTTGCAATTATATATGGCTCCATGCATGCATGAGTCCGCAACCTTAGATTTCCAAATTACCTCCATATTAGAAAAGTACATCTCATAACATTTTATCTGAAGAGAATGTAACAAAATATGCATGAATTATCAATGCTGCTTTACTGGTGACCATGTTCCGTGTCAATCCCCCTCAAACCCCTAAATTCCAGGTCTCAAATAATAAATATTAAAGTTAATAAGACATGACTGAATTTAAACTTTCACAGGGGTTTTGAAACTGTTAATGTCTTACCAGTGATTTACTAGCTGATGGATGCCAGCATCATTTGAGCAAACATGAGCTTTGGCTAGTTTCCAGATCCAATGTGTTGTAGCATCATGCCCGTGAGTATAAACAAATTTATTCTGAGATGTAGGAGTGGGAGGAAGTGAAAGCTCAATAGCTATTGGTGTCAGAATACCAGTCTTGCTATAGAAGAACACTGTCCTGGAGGCATAAGCTTTTCTCCCAGGTAAGTCATTCATTCTCTTGATAAAAGGCAAAAGCATGTCATGAAAATCAAGTATAAACAATCGATTTTCCTCAATAGCCTGAAACATCGTATAGAAAAAGAGCAGCCTTAGAGATGAGAAATGATTTTTCAATATCATAGGTGGTTTCAATGTTTAAAAAGCATTATCCTTAAAGAAATGTTTGTAGATGTCGATACCTTATCCACACTCATTTCATGAAGTCCTTGCTCTATCAGTTCCTTTGTGATCGATGATTCTGGAGGGCCATAAATGGCAGGATCTATTTTATATTGAAGGTTAAGGGTCTATTTGATTTTTTTTTTTTGTTTTCTGACTCAAAAATTAAAAAAAATGTTAAGCTAACAAGGAAAACCGAAGGGCAAGGACATGAAGTGAAAAGAACGAGGCAATAATTAGGGATGTTCATTGCCAATAATATCTTTGTCGAAAGGTTAAAAATGAGCTGTGATAATTTATAAGATTTCAGTTCGAATTTAAATAATTTTATTTTTATTTTTAATTATTTAATATTTCTTTTGTAACTAAAAACTAATCAGGGATGTTCATTCAATTAAATTAAAATCAAATTAATCAAAATTAAATTAATTAGAATCAAATTAATGGAAATATATTATTATATTTTAGTTAATCAAAGGAAATTTATGAATTTAAAAAATTTAATTGATCAAATTTAATTTTGATTAATTTTTCAAATTAATTCAATAATAAATTAAATTTAAATTGTATTATATTTTAAATCTTTTTATTTGAAATGAACTAAATAGAATCATCTAACAATATATTCAAATACCAAAATATTAAGTTAAAAACTCTAATAGTATTTCAACTTAAAACATCATCCAAACTATAAACATTAAATATATCTTTAAACTTCAGATATTTTTATTTTTTTTATTTTTATGTTTCGATTAAAATTTTAATTATTTAGTTAATTCGTTTTTTAACTAAATTAACCAAAAATTGAAAAATTTTCATTTCATTTTTGTTTATCAGCCAAAATTATTTCAGTGATTGACCCATTAGTTGAATTAAATCGGTTCTTCAAGTAATTCGATTAAAATCAAAATATAAATGCTCCTAATTCATGTGATCGTTGGTCCGATTCCCATAGACAACCCAATTGTTGACGTCAACAATGATAGAGGTAAATTTTCTGCAAAGAACGAGGGCTAGATCAACTTGCAAAATAGAGTAAGGTCAAGGAGAGTCAAAGGTTTAAACTTTGCCGGATTTTTTGACGCTCAAGTCAGTGTGTCTGGGATAAAGTTCGTAATTTGTGTTTTTTATTCGTTTTTATATGATGGAGAATGGTGTTTGTGTCGTATAAAATATAAAAATTTTATGTTAAAATTTGTATTGATACGAAAAATATAAAATTTTATTTTTAATTTTTATAATATTGATATATAATTATTACTTAATTTTAATTCGTATCATTCGTATTATTTTTATATCGTATATTTATGTCATATTTAAAATTATTAAATCTAGCGGAAGAATACAGTAAAAATGTTAAATGAGCACAGGGTGATGCTGGCCCTTCCCCCTTGACCTCCGAGCCCTTTTTATAATACTTTGGCTACCTTGGCTCTCGCGCCTTCAGGCTGGTGCTCCACCTCCAACTTCGCATCGCAACGTTCACTCGTTACTACAAAGTAAGTGGCAGGTGCCATGTGTTCTTTTCTTATTGGTTCTATTATTCGAGTTGTTTTTCTCAAAAACTGTTTGCTTCTGACTACTTTGAGTTGCTAGGCTGACGAGCTAAGCTTTGCGATTGGCGACTGTAAGCCCTTGCTAAACACTTCTAGGGTTTAAGCCCCACTGGCCCAAAAAAAAAAATTAAATTAATATAAATCATATTTTATATTTTACAAAATTTTATTCGATTTTTTTTCAATGAAATGTTTGTACTTTAACACTGAGTTTTTAAGATTGAGCAAAATACAAATTAATTATAAAAATGTTTGAGACTAAAAAAGGTAAAATATATCTATTAATTTATTTGTTATTAACATTAACATTATTTCTATCAATTATCATTGTCATAGTAAATAATGTATTTTCAACAATGAATATGTTAAACACTCGTTTATGTAATCAAATAATTGATTAATGGTTGAATAAAAAATTAATTGTATATCTTGAAAAATATGTATTCGAAGATATTAATAAGAAAACTATTTTGCATCTTTTTCAAAATAAATATTATGTCAAAGACAATTGAAAATTTTTTAACAATTATAACTAAATATATTGAACGAAGTATCCACTAAATAAATTTTTCTGTTCCGCCACTGTCTAGGCCTAACACCTATTAATAAATATGCAGAGATTTTTTTTTAGCTTTTTTGTAAAGTTTTAATTCTATAACGATTAAATAAAAAATCATAATAAATAAATAAAAGTCAACTATATAGGATTCGTATACTAATGTTATATAAAACAAAAATTAGTTGAAAATTAAAAAATTTATATATACAAGCATGTAAAATGATTCTTTTAAGCCAACAACCTCTTGACCTAGTGGCTAAAGATGAGTTGTGGCATATTGTAAATCTTGAGTTCAAATCCAAGCACCCTTATTTCCAATTATTTAATATTTCTCTTGTGACAAAAAAAAATGATTCTTTTAAGGGGCATGAGGCAATCACGCTGAGAGTTTGAAAAAAAATAATGCAAGATTTTGACAAATAAAGAAGAAGAATGCCAACAGGTTATTGGCTCTCCTAATGCTAAAATATTAAAAATGTTTTTAAACTTTAACATTTTATTTAAATAAATTTTTATTCTTTTACTGCATTTAAATAAGTCTCTAAATTTTAATTTATGTTCAAGTAAGTCCTTAAATTTTAATTTGAGTATTCAAATAAACCCTTAACCATTACTTTGTAGTTAAATAAACTTTTAACATAAATCAATTTTTTATAAGAGTGAACAATTGATTGACTTTTCGAAGAGGCTTTAGATACCAATTTCTTGTATAAAAAAATGAAATAATTTAAATATTTATATTATATATAATATATTTTAAAAAATCAATTAATTCAGTTAGTTTGATTTCTAATTTAAAATCCCGACTTAATCAAATAAACAACATAAAAAATTGACTTGAACTCAAAATTGATTTAATTAAACCAAATCAATTGTATTTTAATTGGTTAAATCTATTTAAATCGAATTTTACTTATATATAATCTTTTTATTTGAAATGAAAATTTATTTAAATATAAATTAAAATTTAAGAGTTTATTCAAATGAAATAAAAATATAATGATTTATTTAAATAAGCGAATAAAATTTAAAGGTTTTTTAAAAATATTTTTGCCCTCTCCTAACTGAACGAATACAATCCACTTTTGAATTTTGACATTCCTTCATCTTTCTCCAATTCGAAATAAAAAGACAAGACAAAATTTGGAAAAAAGCTAAAGCTTTAAAACAGTACAAACACATTCACTCCATATCTCCGTTCCATCTTCCAATGGCCGACTCTGTCGACCCAAACAGCGGCTTTTGCTCCAAAACGATGACGTTCCACAGCCTGCGATCCCCCTTTCCACTCCCACCCGAATCCTCGCCCCTTTCACTTACCGACTTCATCTTCTCTCTGCTCAACTCCTCTCCTCCCTCCCCCAGCGCCGTCGCTCTCATCGACGCAAATACGCGCCGCCGTATTCTCTACTCCGAACTTATCTTCCGCTCCGAAAACCTAACTGCCTCTCTCCGCGATCACTTCGGCCTCTCCAAAGGCGACTGTGCTTTCGTCTTCTCCCCTAACAATATTTACACTCCGATTCTTTACTTATCTCTCTTCTCTCTTGGCGTCGTTATCTCTCCCGTCAACCCAGTTGCCACAATCCCAGAGATTCACCACCAAATCGGACTTTCGAAACCGGTAATCGCTTTTGCCTCGTCGGATTCAGCTCATAAAATCCCTCCGCTTAAATACGGAGTCGTGACTATAGACTCGGTTGTCTTCGAGTCGTTAATGGAAACTCAAAGTGAGAAAAAGGAACAAGGTGGAATCAAAGTGAACCAATCAGATGTGGCCACGATTCTCTACTCGTCCGGCACAACCGGTCGGGTCAAAGGAGTTGCGTTGACTCACCGTAACTGGGCAGCGACGATTGCCGGAGGAATGCCTCCGGTGAGAAATTTCCCCATGGTTACTTTGTGTACGGTTCCGTTATTTCACGCGTATGGGTTAGCATTCACTTTGAGGGCTGCGGCGTTGGGGGATTGTGTGGTGATAATGGGAGGAGGTGGGCCATTTAATTTGAGAAAAATGTACAGAGCTGTCGAGGAATGTAAGGTTACCCACCTGGCAGTGGCTCCACCTTTGATAGTGACAATGGTGAGAGACGCTGAGATAATGGATGGCTATGATTTGAGCTCGCTCGAAGTCATCGTGTGCGGAGGAGCTCATTTGAGTAAGAGCATGATCGAGAGGTTGAGGAAACGTTTGCCCAAAGCTCAGCTGGCGCAGGTAAAACTCGACAATTAATTACGAGAGCTACTAAATACAGCCTTTTTTTTTTTCTTACACCCATTTTTCTCTTTAAATAAACAGTAACATATAGCGTAGAATAGAGTGTGGAAAGAAAAAACATGGTGTGTTTAGCAACTCACTTAATTACGGTGCTAATTAAAATCGGCTTTGGTGAGTGAACTTCTTAACTTTTGTTGATGAAGTCGTATGGTCTAACTGAAACAACTGGGCGAGTGTTTGGTACAATCGGACCCGACGAAAGCCGAGTAGAAGGTGCGACGGGGAAGCTTACGGCGAATTGTGAAGCCAAAGTTGTCGATACCGAAACTGGTGCTTCCTTGCCTCCTTGCAAGCCTGGAGAACTTTGGGTTAGAGGAGCTAATGTAATGAAGGGTAATAGTAATATAACTTGTAAAAAATCAAGGAGAATCTGTTGTATATTACTCTGTTTACGTTTTTGTTTTGGGATTCAGGTTACGTTGGCGATGAGAAGGCAACTGCTGCGGTTTTGGATTCAGAGGGTTGGTTAAGAACCGGCGATCTTTGCTATATCAACAGTGAAGGTTTCCTGTTCTTTGTGGATAGGATAAAGGAGTTGATCAAATACAAAGGCTACCAGGTGGGTTCCTGAGCTCTTCAACTTCAGAAATCTTAAAAAATTTTATGGTTTTTAATGGTAATTCTTCGTCAACGGAACAGGTTGCCCCGGCTGAGCTGGAACATCTGCTTAACTCCCATCCGGATGTCGTCGAGGCTGCTGTGGTTCCGTATGTGACTTTCGATATCTTTCTTCGACCAAATGCCAACATTTGTTTTGACATTCCGAATTTCTGACAGGTTTCCCGACGAGGAAGCGGGTCAGGTGCCAGTGGCCTTCGTGGTCAGACGATCAGGCAGCGACGTTGATGAATCACAAATCAAGGATTTTGTTGCCCGACAGGTGTGAAATAAAGAACATCCTTTTTTTTTTGGGTGAAATAAAGAACATCCTTTGCTTCTAACCAAACCATCTTTTTTTTGTATCATTCTCAAACATATTTGATCTCAGGTTTCTCCGTACAAGAGAATACGAAGAGTGATGTTCATTGATTCATTGCCGAAGATTGCCTCAGGTAAGGTGCAGAGGAAGGACTTAGTGAGCAAACTGACAAGTGCTACCTCCAAGATGTAGAGTTCAGCCACTTCTTCAAGTTGATTGAGAAATTGCTATTTGATGTTGTTTGTGCTTTGTATAATTGAACGTTTTCTGCATATCATTACAAATAATCAAAATAAATACATTCATGTTAATTTAAAAAATTTGCTCTTAAAATAATGAGAATATACACTTGTATTTATAATATTTTAATTTCTAAGATTTTGATGTAATTGTCATGAAAGAAAATGAATATATATAATTGTTTAATACATCATTAGTAAAATTTTGAAATTTTATTAGAGCAACGAACATATATATATATATATATATATATTTATATGTATGTATATAAGATATCTTAAAAAAATTGACAAAAATAAATATGCGATGGTTTTTTAAAGTTATTTGTAAAATTAAAAATTTGTCATCAGTATTTCAAACACGATAATTATAGTGTGTATATATATATATATATATATATATATATATTTTATATTTATTGAGAACCACATATGTATTGGGATAGGTAGAAGATAATGAGAAATCTTGGATGTACAGAGCATATCTCTCACAATTACTTGATAATGAGTTGTCTTATTTTCCACCCACTCTGTGGACATTTCAGTTTTCGCCAAGTCAATGGCTGAGCAGAGCAAAGTGTCCTACGATATTGGGGTTTCCTCGCTGGCTCTTATTGGTCAACTTTAGTTTTTTTTTTTCATTGTTTTTGAAAAAATATAAATAAAATTACATATACACAAAACGGAAAAAAAATGGAAGAATTCAGATATATTTTTTAAACAGTATGGGAATGGGATTTTAAATTTCATTCAGTATATTCTATTTTTTGGATAAATTCAAATAATTTAGATTGGAATTCGAGGCAAGAGAAACAAACTATTCTACTATTTGAACCAACAACTATTGATATTCGTAACACAATTTAAGAGTAATAAAAAAAGGTACGAAAAAGAAAAGCTCAGAATAGAGAGGTTAGCACTCAATTTAACATGCCTATCAGAATTTGCTCCATAGTGTTTACGGGGATGATTTCAATGTACAACTTTGCCAGACTCCGAGCTCTGCACAAAGAAACTGTTGCACTGCCTATAGTAGAAACACAAATGAACGAAACCTACTAGTAGTAGTAGTAGTAGTACAAGTCTACAACTATGAAGGCCTAAGCCAAATTGATCAGATGGAAATGCTATTTGGTATTCCACGACCAGTTACTCCAGGACCTGATGAAGGAAGTAGCAGTTCATAAGGGGGAATGCCTGCACCAGTTCTGTTTTTAAGGCGGATGTCCTTGTTTCTTTTATTTATGGTTTCCTCTATTTCCCCTAGTTTAGCAGAAAAATCGTCGAACATTTTCAAGACTTCATGATCATTGATCCAGCTCCTGTGGAGATGGTTCATTTGACCCAGGTACTCTTCATCTGGGGAATGAGTTGACAGAGTGTCTTGAACAGCCATGACTTTGGTTGCTTGAAGCTTTGTTGGCAAAGAGGATAGAAAAGTGTGCTGAGGGTTGTGAATAAATTTCTCGAAATCAGGGTCAGTTTCTTGTGGGATAAGTTTTCGCATGAGAGTGGGATGGTTTGGCACATATCCTCCAAAAGGGTACTGCCCAAAGTTTATAGCTGCATGCTGACCCGATGCAGTCCAGATCATTGTTGTAATTATGCCGGACAGGTCTTCTTTGGCGGCTAGTTTAGGCCACCAGGGTTCGTTCCGTTTGTCATAGTGACCTCTGTTCTTGATCTCATTCCACCAGGCTTGGAGTTCAACATCAGTTGTGACAGAATCGGGTTCAGTATAAAAGTGTTCGACATAGGATTCTACCCATTCTTTGATGGCAGACCAAATAAGCAGTCCATCTGCTGCGTAAGGATAGTCTTCAATCACAAGTTTCAGGCCACCAGGCATTGAAGGATCCTCCACTGCCATGCCCCTGAAATTTTAACACATGTAATATTGTTTTGAAATGAGGACAATTACATAAGACTAGCACATGAAAACACGCATCTACGTATTAAGTGTCAAGTTTTAACACAAAATAGAACCTTACCTCCTAATGAGATCTGCAGGCAATGCTTCCATGTCAAACCGCCAACTCTCATAAGCTGCAGAGCTTAACTCCATGGCATATTTTCCGGGGCTGAAACAAGCCTCAATTATCCCACCTCCATTAATTAAACTTTGTCTTGCAAGTGTATTGATTTCGAGTGTGTAACGCATATGAGGGTGAAGCAGCTTGTAAATGGGGTGCACTGAGCTAAGCTGTCTGTGAGTAGCAATTATATATGGCTCCATGCATGCATGAGTCCGCAACCTTAGATTTCCAAATTACCTCCATATTAGAAAAGTACATCTCCTAACATTTTATCTGAAGAGAATGTAACAAAATATGCATGAATTATCAATGCTGCTTTACTGGTGACCATGTTCCGTGTCAATCCCCCTCAAACCCCTAAATTCCAGGTCTCAAATAATAAATATTAAAGTTAATAAGACATGACTGAATTTAAACTTTCACAGGGGTTTTGAAACTGTTAATGTCTTACCAGTGATTTACTAGCTGATGGATGCCAGCATCATTTGAGCAAACATGAGCTTTGGCTAGTTTCCAGATCCAATGTGTTGTAGCATCATGCCCGTGAGTATAAACAAATTTATTCTGAGATGATGTAAGAGTGGGAGGAAGTGAAAGCTCAATAGCTATTGGTGTCAGAATACCAGTCTTGCCATAGAAGAACACTGTCCTGGAGGCATAAGCTTTTCTCCCAGGTAAGTTATTCATTCTCTTGATAAAAGGCAAAAGCACGTCATGAAAATCAAGTATAAACAATCGTTTTTCCTCAATAGCCTGAAACATCATATAGAAAAAGAGCAGCCTTAGAGATGAGAAATGATTTTTCAATATCATAGGTGGTTTCAATGTTTAAAAAACATTATCCTTAGAGAAATGTTTGTAGATGTTGATACCTTATCCACACTCATTTCATGAAGTTCTTGCTCTATCAGTTCCTTTGTGATCGATGATTCTGGAGGGCCATAAATGGCAGGATCTAGTTCGCTAAGAATTGGAAATTCCTGTAAAACTAAACAAACTTGAGGATTCCCGAGAAGCAATTGTAAAGCCTAATCTGCACAGAGAAAAATATCTATAAATAACCTTCAAAATCTTAATATCCACAGGATTGACCCCTGCTAAAGCCTGGCGTGCAAATTCATTGTCTCGCAACCATGCAAATCTATCCCCTGGAAACAGAAGTCATAATGAATTGCCGAAATGAAACAATGCTCCCTTAATGAAGAATCATTTTAATATGAATGGATATGGCTTGGGACCAATGCAAGCATAAGCTATTGGCCTCATTTTGGTCTTATTTGAAGAACTAACTGAAAAGCGAGGGATGAATGAAGTGTACTTACTTCTTATAACAGCTGGGATTTCATATTTCAGCAAATTTTGCCCAACACTGAGAACTTGTTTCATCATATTGCCTATAAATAGATTGTCACCTAATTCTCTTTGCTGATCATCTTTCAAGATGAAACCATCATTGTATAGCTTATCTATGTCAGAAAAGCATGTGAATGGGATATCGGAACTTGACAATGTAGCAGCAATGGATGGTACAAGATTGTGAAGAAGTGCTTTCAACCTCCCAGCAGAGAAAGTGCCCTGCTTGATCTCCTCAAAGGCCTCATCCCGAGGTACATAAACAGGATGGGGCTTTTCAATTCTACTCTCACAAAGGGGATCTAAACGAATCACCAAACCCGAACCGTATGAAATTCCATGTTACTATCGCAGAATAAGAATTTTAACACAAAGAACAACATTGTATTACATTGAATAATACCTGTCTTAGTAGCAGGTCGGCCAGTTCTACAGCGCCTAGGATAAGGCCTTTCCTCACCACCCAGAACTGGTCTACGAAGATCTTTATCCTTGTCAGGATTGCCTAAATCATTATAGACATCATAATCATAAATTCTATCATGAGGACTCCTCTTGCCTTTCTCATTACCACGAACGCTGAGTAAATCTTCCTGTCGTAGATCTTTAAGACCAGGTGGTGTTTGTGATGGTAAGTATGCCTGTTCATAACAATGAGGCAGTGCTTAAATATCCCCTGCTTGAACAACCTCATAGTGACTGAAAATAGGAAACCAATTGTACAAAGTTCTTACTTGATTTCTGAATATAATTCTACTTTCCGGATTATCATTCTGAGAATGGATCCATGTATTTGCAGGGAAAAAAACGGGGCCTTCATCAAAACCATGAATAACAATCTCCAGCAAGTGAAATTCCTTGCCATGAAGGTTGGTAATCAGAACTGCCCCAGGTCTACCAAAGTCAGATGGGACAGTGAAATCAGCTACATATTCAAGTATGTGGGTATGCTCTGAAGGCTTAGGCAACCAGCCTTTTACAGAAGTCTCTACACTCTTCCCCGAATTAGTAACTGTGAAAACAGAACATTTCACTTTGTCAACAAGAGAATTTATTGGAGATTCAAGATATAAATTCCTAGAAAACAAAAGGGAATCTCAAGCATCAAGGAAAATATGAAAACAAATGAAATTAAGGAGGAATTGAAACAAAATTTTAATTTTTTCATCCTCCTAGGTAAAGGAACTTTGACAAAAATTCTACTTCTTGATGACTCAATCCTCATCACAAATTGCAAAGAAAGTAACTTTATTTACTGAGATCACTGACAATTTGATGACTCTAAGCAAAACGATCATGTCCAAAACTTTTAACAATGCAGTTCAAACTTCAAACAAACCAAAATCCTATGTTGTCTTGTCACAGTCAAGCAACATAAAAACCAAGTAGCCCTTAAAGTAAGCAAAGGAACTACTATTACTCAAATCAAAACGGCAACCAAAACCAGAAAAAAGAGAAGAAAAAACAGGCTTCAGTTAAAGATACGAAGAAAACAAACCAGGATCAATCTCTTCACTGACAAGCTGAATCAAGATCCCACGACCAATCCCATTCATGAACAGTTCCCATTGATTCTCAATCTTCTCTGTGATCTTCTCCTTGATCTTCTTCCTTATCGTCACAACTGCCCTCACTTCCTTAGCTGAAGAACCAGAAACCAACGGCCCATTAACATCTTTTTGTTCAACTGATGACTTTTTGGCTGACTCCGCGACCTTGTCGTCACTGATAACAGCACGAACCAGGGGTCTTGTCCGTACAGTCCGGGGGAACGGAACCAGCCCAGTAACCCCATTGAGCCGTGAAGGTCGCCGGAGGGCAGAGCCGGAGAAAGTCGAGTGGGACGAAGTCGGTGGCTTCAAAGCTAACATATCTTTCTGCTGAGTGTCAATATCAGAATCCTCAAAGAAAACCTCTACATATGTAGGTGGAAATCATATTGCCAGCGAACCAAACGTGACGTGATTTTAATATTTCTTCCTTGGAAGATGACCCTTTTTTAATTTTTTATTCTGAATTAGATGAGGTTTAACATCACCATTATTCATTTACAATTTTTCTAGTAACGTGTCTGAACGAGACCCAGTTACCGGAAGTTATGATTAAAAAGATTTACAAGCAAAAGGTTACCAAACTCTCGATAGAAAGTGCGTGATGATCACGGTCCGACAAGGGAGCTGCAAAACCGAATAGGGAACCGGTAAACCGACAGAATCAGTGACTCCGTTTTCAACTGAAATCGAAAGCACATCGTTTCTCTTTTTAAGTACCATGGTCGATTTACTCAAAGGCCGGGCTATTCATCTTAGCTCGAATCTCGTTCGATATTTGAAAAGATTTGGACAAATATTTGATGTAATTATCGAGCTTCGACAAAATTTTTAGGTCTATTGTTGTCTAGACTTAGCTTTTCAAGGCCCGAGCCCGGTCCGCCCGAACTTAATGTTAAATATATATATTTTTAATATATTTTTAATATTAAGTATATTTTTAATATATTTGTTAAGTATAATATAATTTTATATATATATAAAATATTATTAATTAAAAAACATGATTATAAATATTTAATATGAAAATTGATATATAAATTTTGACAAATTAAATTAAATTTTAAAAGAAATAAAATAATAATAATAAATAAATAAATAATTAAAATATAAAAAATTATATTCGGGAGGGCCGGGCTCGAGCTCGGGCTTATTGTATAAAAAATAGGACGGACTTAGACAAAATATCAGGCCCGGTTTATCGGGCCGGGTCGGGATTGAACATTGACTAATTTCCTTATTACCTTCCATAGGCCCGACTCGAACCCGGCCCGGCCCCGCCCATGAGCGGGCCATAGACTTTCTTTTTTTTTTTTTTTACTAATTTGTTAATGACATATGAAAAACAAAGTAAAATTAATTAATGATTAAGATATTGACCCAACAGAAAATCATACTTGCATTAGGCTTTATTTTTTATTTTTCTTCTTATCTTTCACGTGATGTTTTCTCAAATATTTTGCGTCCTTTTAATTTTTATCATTTTCATATTATATTCAATATTATGTTATCGTATTATGCTTAAATTGATCAAATTTAATTTCATTCATACCAAAAGGTTCTAGACTAAAAAAGAAAAAATTTCTAAGAAAGAACGTTTTTATTATAATAGAAATTTTACAATAAGATCGACTTTATTATAAAGTTAACTTAATTACATTTATTATCATATGTTTACTTTTATTATTACGTGTTTAAGTTTATTAACACTAAATTTATTATTATTTTAACGTATTTATGCTTATTATCATATGATTACGTCTAAAGGTGTACTCAAGCTGAATCGACACAATTCAGTATCAGGTCAAGCTCAACTCGATTCGAAAACTCAAGACTTGAAGCTTTGTTTAAACTCAAAAACTCGATACTTGAAGCTCAACTTAAGTTTGATTGAGCTTGGTTTTAAAAGCTTGAACTTGATTTGACAGAATATTCAAGCATTCGAGCTCAACTCGATAAGCTCGAATTCAGTTCGATAGATTCGATTTATTAACTTTTAACTATATATTATGATGGTAAAGTAATAAATTAATAATAAATATTAAAAATATAATAAAAAAGCTCCACAAAGCTCGTGAGTTACTTGAGTCGAGTATTAAGATGCTCGAACTTGATTTGATTCGTTACTTGAGTAGCTTGAGCTTGACTCGAATATGAACAAATCAAACTTGAGTAATTATTGAGTTGAATTTGAATAACTCATGAGTAGCTTGACTTGTTTACACCTTAGTCATGCCTAATGACATTAAAATTATGTTTATTTTCATATGTTAACGTTTATTTTTATGTGTTTATGCTAATTATCATGTGTTTACTCGATTGACACTAATTTTACACTTATTCTCATGTGTTTACAATATTTCTAACATGAAAATAAGCGTAAACTTAATATTAATATACAAAAAATAGGTTAGCTTTACAAAAATATCAACCTTACTATAAAATTTTCAATTATCCTATTAAATCATTTTATAATTACAAACTTATTTCAGATCTATTAAAATTTGAATTTTTACTATACGTATCTCTAATACTTTTAAAATCAATGCTTAATATAATATCAAAATTTAAGTTTTGTTTTATGATTTTTTTTATTTTTCTAAATTTGTTCGTGATAAGGTTTTTTTTTGTTTACTCATAAATTATGTTAAAATAATGTCATTCTATATCATTTTAATTTTATATTAAACTGAATATTTTATCAATTAATTTGCATTAAAATTAAGTGGAGGATCTTATCTCCGCAACATATCTTGAAAAGGGGATTTGATGATTGAAGATTTGTCCAAAAGCAAATGAAGTTTTTCCTTCCACAAACAGACAATGACAAGCATAAAATGTCAAAGAAAATGTCCAGAAAGAGTAGTGAATAATAAAAAAAGATGTCTCGTGTAAAGAACATGAACTTTTGGAGTTCATTAAAGAAAAACTGAGGTTTAGGTCTAGCTACTTCTTCCTATCTGTCTCCTTCCATTTTACCAATAATTTTGTTATCATTGAACATTTAACACGTGATGAATTATTTTCAAAAAAATAATAAAAAAAGGTTGCTTTTGACGTGGGTTTGCATTAATCATTATCAACAGATTAATCAAGTTTAATGTATACATGTAAGTCACATGGGGACAACCATTCACTTATGTTATGCTTAATTATTTATTTGTTTTTTCATAAAATATTTTATTTTATTTTATTTTTACAAAACATCCCGGATATATACCATGGAAGGAGGAGGTTGAAACTTGGCTTCTTTGCAGGGTCACACTCACATGGCCTATTATTAAATGCTTCAAATTAGTATTCTACTTTTGTATGTATTATCACAGAACATTGCACATACAATATTAGATTGGAAGACTTGAGATTAAACTTTGTCTTTTTTGGCTGTCCCCATAACCATAGATTAACGATAAAACAACTATTTTGCTTGTACTATATTTATATCCCAATCCTTCCAAATTTGTTCTTTTTGGTAATCTCAAGTCGTTGGACCCTCTTGCTCAAGGAAACTATGTTGAGTTTCGAACACAAGAATTTTGATAAAGATTTTTGGGTTTGTCTTGTGAGATACAAGAAAAAAAATTACAATTTTAACATTTGATAATTCGTGTATCTTGTTGTTGATAATAAATAAGATTTTAGTTATTTATTATTAATGGTGATTTTTGAAATATGTGTAAAAACGTACACTAATGTGATACAAACTAAAATTTGATAAAAATTAAATATAAATATGACAAAAGCTAAAAATGATTGTATTTAACGTATCAATATAAATTTTGACATAAAATTTTAATGTTATATACGATAAAAGTACAATTTTATATATACGAACACAAATTTTATATACGAATTATCAAGTTTGACATACCCACATTACCTTCGGTGAATAATATATTTTGGGAAATGAAGCTATGGTGAATTGGCGATATATATGGTATGATCATTTGTGGAGTACTTGTCTACCTATAATAGACTGATTTTTTGTAACAGGACCATGCTCAAGACATTTTCTTTAGTGCTGCAAGTTCAATGATAAAACTGGTCCGTGGTCCTTCTTTTCACAAATTGACATCCATTAAATATGCAGTGCTTGAGGGGCCCCAACGTTTCCGTGCGTCCACAGAGTGTGGTGGACCGTATTGAGCACTAACAGGTTACAGAATGAATCCAATGCAGCAGACACTGAGAGGGATTTCATCATTAAAATGTTCCGACACTGAGTTTGAAGTGCATTTCCATCTTTTGCAGAGAGGGATCACTAAAGTGCAATTGTTCTGAAAATTCTAGAGTGAAAATGATGGATGGGTGTTTGTATTTAAGCAGCCTATAACCTGGGAAGATTGTTGATTGTTTCGTTTTATATTCATGCTGGCAACACTGATCATCATGCCTAATTACATCAAATTGCAACCATTGTCAACAATGCTCTCAAGTGCACTCAAGCCAATTTGCACGGTAGGTTTTGTTATGCCAAAAACTAAGGAAGCACAATTTTGGATTGTAATAGGTAGAACACAAGTTGTCAGCAATCTTGGAAGGACAAACAACTCAGCATTAACTAGCTTTTTCCTCCTAGTACTGTAGGAGTAATTATTGGATTCCTGCTTTCCTTGCTGTCTGCTGGATGAGTTGTTTCTGGTTTTCCTGAAATGATTGCCCCCATGTCATGCAATATGTCTTCTGCAGCAATAGTTTCAGCCCTAATCCTTCATTCCGCAATTGCTACATCCTCTGGAATATCCCTGTCAAGATGATGGCGGGCAAACCATCTGTTAGATAGGAATGCATGAGAATATAACTGGCAAAATCCTGCAATTGTAATATTCACTATAATCTTCTCATACCAGCATGTCAAGATGTCTGTTTGCATTTAGAGCTCATTTTTGTTTACGAAAGCCATCATTAGACGCACAAACAAGACCCGTAGAGCTAGAAACCTCAGCAGGCAAGGGATTTTGCCAATATTTTCTGTACCACAACAAACATCTGCACTACATTCTACAAGATGTGAATATCAGAATTACTAATGGTTACAGTTTGATTGGTTTGGGAAGAATTTGCCCTTGCAACTTGGGTTTGACTCAAGTAAAAGAGTTGGGCAAAGAATCAAGTAAAGAGTAAGTTCAAGCACCATACTCTCAAATCCTATCAAAAAATAAATCAGCCATCGCAACAATATCAATCCTTATTCTGTATCTATTAACACCCTGTAACTTGTAGCCTTGTAGGAGAAAATAACTAAATGGTAACAACAATAAGAATGTTGATGCACAACCTTAAAAAGTTTTGATGCATATCTGACATCATCTTCACTTCGCACGTGAGACTTGCTCGCGCGCTGGCTTGCTAGCTTGTGATTGTGAGACTGAATTTCCAAAGATTGATTGATATTGTATTTTATTTTAATTTATTTTTAAAGATCAGATAGAATTACGGTTATGCAACTATATAGGTTTAATAATTATACTTGTAATAATTACATAATATAAATATTAATCAGTCCAAAAAAATAGGATATCAGTGGGGCAATATTTTTTTTCCTTGGATAAAGAGTGAAAAACCCATTCAGGTAACTAAAAAAACAGAGAAAGAAATCTGCAGCCTCTATTGCATCAGCAACTACAGACATTTCGATTTGCCCCATTCTAAATCCGTCAATGGGGATGAACTCTGCCTGAACCCAAACTTTATAAGAACAAATGCAACGTATTTACACTAGGAACTAAACAAAGGCATCCATGGAAAGTTCAAAGGCGGGAAATTAAATTGTGCAAAAACAGAACTCATATATTCTTTAATAAATTGTGTTTCTCTCAACAATGTTGACTAACTAGAAGGTTAATCAATTGCACAAAATGAAAAACACCAAAAACCTAATAACAGAAATAAAAAAAGAATTGTTTCACATCTCCCTGGCATTGTCTGCCATCTACAAACTCTAAACCCCTCCTTTCTAACTTAGAATTACCCTATATACTCTTCTTGATTACTTCAACTATACTTGCTCTGTGGCCAACTTACTCGTTCCTCGTTGGAACTTGGACTTTTACAACTGCAAAGCACAAAGATGTATCGACTCGGAAAGACCAGAGCTGTACAATGTCATTTTCCTCGAGTCCATTATCCTCCACAACTGAATTCCACGGACTTCTCAATACATACGATGAACTTTTATTCATATTCCAACGCTTAAAAGTGATATCAGTTTCCTTCAAGGATGGTTCCAACAAGCAAACTTGGATAGCTTTGTCATCCTCCAAAGCCTCAACTTCTGTTGTGGTGAGAAACTCATGAGTTTTGAGTTGTGAAAACGGTATGGAGAAACGACTGGCTTGAGGATTCACGTCAGAGGAAAAGAGTGGCTTTTGTATCACTAGAACCCAATCCGAACCAGCCATTTTTTCAACGATATGTTGTTTGAAGTTCTCTGGCAAGTCTGGTGGTGGGTTAGGGCAAACTGGCTTCTCTTTCCTGCTTCTCTTCAATTTTAGTCCTTCCCAATCAACATCATCTTCTTTGAGTTTGCGTTTCCTTTTCAGTCCGGCAGCATTATTGTTCAAACTCGTCCCCTGCTTGAAACACATATCCTCTTCTTTGCACATGGCGTCGCCGTGAGGTTGTGGTGCATTGTATAGGCAATGCTTCAAGAACCCAGAACCATCATTTTTCTTTTCTTGTTTAAGCTGTTTCTCTTGGCCGACTCTTGCTACCTCCAGCAAGTAATCAAAAGGACTCCAGTTAGGATCAAATTTTGCATCCTTGAAATCCTCAACGGTGAGTAGTTCCATCTTCTTCCTCATTTTTTTTCCAGATACCCAAACAACTTCTTGGCAATGATCAGAAAATATTTGCTTTATGATATGATATATATAGATGAATACTTGAGTTATGAAAGATATTGAATTGAACTAAGAAATACTGATATGTTTAGACTTTAGATAGGGTTGGGTTCTCTGCTAACAGTTGATGTTGATAAACAAAACAACAGAGAATTCAAGTAGAAGTAATTTTGTGAATGAATCACATGAATATATATACTGTTTTGTATTCTTGCGAGTCAAGTTACTTCAAGGCTTCTGCGAGATTTTAGGAAGGATTAGACATTTGGTCAATATGACCGTTGCTATTGATAGGTATGTTATTCATTCTAATTATGTAATATAACCATATGCCATCCTAATTCTAATTACTTATATCGATGACATCACTTTCATCCTGCTCTAGTATTCTTTTCATTGTACAAATTTGTTATTTTTTCTCTTTCTTTGTTATTGAGGAAGCCAATAATATTTATTAATTATTATAAAGTAGTTATAGGAGTTTAGTTCTCCGACAAATTGCTATTAGTTCTATTATTTAAGGTTTAACAATTGGAACTTGAAAGGAAGTTTTAATTGTCCATATTTTCTTTAGAGGTGGTAAATGGGCCAGTTCGGGTGGATTCGGTCCAGGTTATATTTGGGTTCGGGTTTTTTCGGTTATGAGTTTTTTCGGTTTCGGTTTCGGGTTTTTTCGGTTTCGGTTTTTTCAGTTTCGGATTTTTTCGGTTGCGGGTTTTTTCGGTTTCGATCCTGTTTTGGGTTTAGTCCGGTTTTAATCAGGCGAGCTTAGCGGGTTTAGTCAAATTATTTTAAAATTTTATAAATTATAAATATTTTATAATTTTGAATGTAATAATTAATTTAATTTTATATAGTTAAATAAAAATATAATAGAAATGCTAAATTAAAGTTAAAATTTAATAAAGATTTATATAAATATAAATTTTTACATTTTAATGTTTTTATTACTTAATAATTATTATTTATTTTTTTAATTTCCTGTGATATTCACATTTGTTATAAAATATATAATTATATATTAATAATTATATAAAAATTTATTTTTTAAGTGTGCCAAATGTATATAGTAAAACTAAAAGAAAGTGAAAATCCAAAAGTATTAGCTATACAAATAAATAACTAACAAATTATAAATAAATCACACTAAACAATTAAACATTTATATAAATGGCTTTATACTTTTAACAATAACTTATTGGGTTATTGTGGTTTTTTGGGTCAATATTGAGCCATTGGAATTTAGAGACTCTTAGTTCAATGAATTTTTTTTTACTTTGTTTAATTAGCTTTTTTAATAATTATATTATATTTTTAATAAAATTTTAAATTTTTAAGAATTTTTTTATATTTATTTTGTCTTTTAAGTACTAACATAATTAGTAATTAAATTAAATCTAACCGCATAACTAGTTAACTAATTGTTCAATTATAATGTTGAATAAAATTATAGTATACATTAAAAAAATACTTAATATTATGAATAATTGGTCAATTAATTATCTCAATTTTATTTTTTATTTTTTTTGGTTTGTACATAAATCATAATTTAACATTATTATATTAAATATAATCGTACTCAAACACATTAATTAATCAAATATCTCATTAAAAATTTATAACGTTAAATTAAACACGTTATATACACCAATTGACATTATATTATAAATAATAATATTTGATATAATCATATATAGGGATGTAAATGGGTAATATATAATTGGGTATTTGACACTATCCGACCCTATAATAGGGTAATTATAGGGTTTAGGTAGTGTTCTTATTACCTATATCGAATTCGAGTAGGGTTCGGATAGTACCCTTAGGATACCCTATACTTAATTAACTTTTAATCGGGTAGTATCGGGTACCCGAACCCGTTACCAGTTTATCAATTATATGAAAGTAATCAAAATCATATGATTTGAACCATGGCTTCTTACCCTTACTGTTAGATGTTTAACCACGTGAGCTAGATTGGGATTTTGTTATACTTGCTGTAAATTTTATTTTTATTTTAACACAACTTGCAATTTAAAATTTAATGAAACATTTTTGGCCAAAAAAATAGTTTACTGAATAATAATAATAATAATAATAATAATAATAATAATAATAATAATAATAATAATAATAATAATAATAATATAATAATAATTTATTCTTAAGATAATAAGATTTTAAAATTTTAGACATAAAGTACTAAAATTAAATTAATAGAAATTTCATAATATGTTAAGATACAATTCTTAAGATATTGATAATTTAACATATATGACATTTTATTATAATGTAAATCTTAATATATATATATAGTACATTATGTTTATTATTTTATTTGTAACTCATTATAATAAATTAAAAAAAAAACTTTTTTTACTAAAAAAGTATTTGAGAAGGTCAATATCTATTTAATCATCCAATATTATGATTATTGATTGATCAAGTTAAACTAAATTACATGAATACATCATAAGAGATTAAATGTTTGAAATTAAAAAGAAGAGTATATTCTAAAAGCATGATAAGAAATTGGAATGAAAAATGTCTGAAATTAAAACTATAATATACTATGAGAGATTGTTTAATTTATTCTATATTACATAGTAAGAGATTATTATAATGTAACATACAAATCATTATGATAAGATAAACATATTAATAATCTATTTTATATACTTATTGTAAATCGCTTATGAGAGATTAATTAAGAGATTGTATAGTTGATTATATATCACATGATAAGATATTATTTTTAAAGTTATAATAATATACAAATCATTATGATATGGCGTTATTTATTAACTATATTATGTATTTTATTTGCTATCTAAAAAAAATTTATGTATTTTATTTTAAATCACAGTATAAAAAATTTACAATAAGAGTTATATAGTTTATTTTATATCATACAATAAAATATTATTATAAAGTAACAATAACATACAAATTATTATAATAAAATATACATATTAATGATCATTTTTGTATACTTGAGTCTAAATCACATGATAAGAAATTATACTTTTGAAATTAACAAGAACAATATATTCAAAAACCATAATAAGGGATTGAAATATTTTTTCAAAAAAAGTATATTGTAATAAGAAAAATATATAATTTGCTCTATATCACATAATAAGAGATTATTATAACGTAACATACAGATCATTAAGATAACTTGATAAGATACACAAATCAATTATATATTTTACATATTTTATTTTAAAATCACATGATAAGAGAATAATTAAGAAATAGTATAATTGACTATATATTACATGATAAGATATTTGTTATAATGATTTTGTATGAAGAACTAAACCACCGGACGATTTAAAAAATTATGTATCAATTCTTTTTTACTAGATGTGATTGGTAATATAAGAAAATTTATCATTTTATTAAATAGAATTAATTAAGATTTATTAGAAAGATTATATTTTTGATCTTTTGGAAACAATATTTGGCTCAAAAGTACAATTATGTGTAATAAAAGATGAGTTTATATATGATGCATTGATAATATATAGTTTCTATATACTGTCAGTTAACCATGGGATGATACCTCATATGGAGGTCCTTAAAAATAAATATTAACAAAGTTTTTTAAATTTATTTTTAAGGACTTTTAAACTTTCAGACTTTGATTATTAATGAAGTGTCATCTTATTGTTGATGGATAATGTATAAAAACTATATGTTGTCAGTGCAACATATATAAACTCATAAAAGATTAGCAACTCAGCAATGTCTATTTAAAAATGACGTCAATTAATCATGTTTTATCCTTTAATTGTTGATGGATAATGTTTTATCCTTTAAAACAATCATTTTAATTTCTTTATTGTAATCAATTTTTTATATTTAAATCTATCTTAATTTTAATATTTAAAACAATTCTTTAATTCCTTTTCGTGAATCGTGATCATTTTTTAATAAAAATAATTCTAATTTTAATATTTAAAATAATACTTTTAAATTATATTTGAAAATATTTTCATTCAAGATTTTTTAAAAGTATTTTTATCATATTTTAATTAATAATATATTTAAAATAAAAATCAAATTAAAAAAGTGACCAAAAGTCACGGTAAAACAATAATTACGAAACAAAAATGTTCTTCTAACAATCCTATCCAATTCCCATAAAGACTTGATGGACCCAAAATATAAATACAAATAAGGGTTAACATACTAAAAATAAATACAAGATAAACTACATTAAAGATAGTTTATAATTTTTATCTCACTCATACTCATACCTTCAGTTTATAAATTAAAAACAAAAATAAAATCAAAACAAACCCCAACGACATCGTTTGGACTTTGAGGTTGAGTTATAAAATTCCCTTTTCCCAAAACCCTAACCATTTCATGTCTCCCTCTTTTTTTTAACCAGCGGCAGAGTCACTACCCAGCTTTCACTCTCAATCTCAGCGCTTGGGTCGTGCCTGTTTCTCAGGCAACAAATTGTTAACAGATACATTTTATTCTAATCGATAAGAGATATTGAGATTGTGCTTGACCTACCCTTAATCTTAATATTTTCTTTTATAAAAGCAATCCTGTCATGCCTGTTTCAAATTTTTAGGAAAATAAGTCTCATCTCCATCTTTAGATGGAATATTCTGCATATAGAGAAACTGAATGTATTTGCTTTATATATTCTTTTACTTCAATTATAATACTGTTTGACGTTTTGTTTATTTTATTTATGTAGGATTTCAACAATGGATTCAAGTAACATGTTTGGTGATGAAGAATAATTTTTTGTCATATTGCAGAAATTTTCAAATATTATTTTTTAATCAATTTATGTTTGTTTTAGTTTCGTAAGCAAATTTCTATGTATTCCAAGTTGATTTTGTTGTATTTTTGAAGTTGTTTATTGAATATATATTTCTTTTAAGTAATAGAAAAAATGAATAAATATGTATAAATGAGTTTTTTTTTTTTTAATTAGAGTTAGGATTTTGGTTCTGGTGTGTTCATTCAATAAGTTTTAAAGTTAAAATTTTGAACTAATTATTGGGTAATTAATCATGTTCGAGTGATAAATGGGTAGTATCAAAATTAATGGGATAGGGTTCGGGTAGTTAAATTTAAAAACTATTCGGATAATTATAGGATTCGAGTAGTTTGTTATATAATAGGTTTCGAGGTCGGGTACTTCGAAATTAACAAGTACCCTATCCGTTGTCATCCCTAATTATATCATATACAGTTACATACTAACTGAGTAGTAATATTTTTCATATTCACATTAACATAATAATATTAGATATACACCAATTGATTGAATTTCTAATTAAAATGTTAAATAATAGATATTACTAAATTTGTTAATATAATGCTAGTTATTTAAATATAATTAATAATATTAATAAAGTATAAAAACAAATTTTATTAAAATTACCATTTATATTGTAATACAACTCTAATAAATTATTAAATTACACATTAATTTACTATTAGAATTATTTATTATCCACACTGTTGTTTTACATATAATAGATAATAAATAAATTATTTTTAATAAATATTTAATTTTATCAAAATAATACTGACACATTAAGAGATTACATAATGTATTCTTAAAATATTATTATAATATAATATACAAATCATTATTATAATATATCAAATTGGTTTATTCATGTATAAGATTATTATAATATAATAATTAATTAATTACCACCAGCTTGATTTTTTAGGTCTTGTTTGGTATTGTTTTTATTTTATGTTTTATGTTTTTGTTTTCCATATTTTACAAAAGTGAAGCAAAAGTATGTTTGGCAATTATGTTTTTGTTTCCAAAAACTGAAAATAAAACACAGTATTTTGAAAACAATAAGAAACACAAATACGATGTTTCCATAATTTTGGAAACAATTTAACTACTGTTATCGCACGGGCAATGTTCATCCGTGCAGTAACAGTAACTCTTTTTAATAGTTTAAAAAGAAAATCTTCCTTTAGCTTTGCAACTGAATGGATTCGAACTTGAGCCATTTTCCATTTTAACATTTTTACCACTTTCACTCACCTGTTGCTATTTATAAAATTTGACAACAAAAGCATATTATCCAAACATGTTTTCAAAGTCAAAAAATTGAAAATAAAATGAAAATAAAACAAAACAAAATTTTCAAAAACGTAAAACATAAAACACAAAACACACAACAATCCCAAACGACCCCTTACTGTCTTTTGTTTTAAGGATAAAAATAAAATTACCACTATAATTTTCTCTTTTAATGATACCCAAGCTTATAAAAAAATTGTACTTGTATTGTTTAATTTAATTACTTAACTTTTTCTAATCTTAAAAACTTGAATTTTAATTTTAAGATTAGGTTTTTTTAATCTAAATTTAATATCTTTCTATACTTGAAACTTTAACAAAATATAGTTTAAATTTAATTTTATTAAAAATATTTTTAACTTGTTGCACAAAATATCAAATTCAAAGTTTCAAACAAATATTGAAATTATTAATTTTTTATATATTTGATTTATTATATTAAAATTAAAATTATATTATAAAATAAAAATAATAAAGTGTTAAAATGATTTTTATAATAAAATCAAATGTTAAATTAATAATATATTTATTATTATAAATGCAATAAGTATAATATTAAAGATTATTTGATATCATATATTATATCATATATTATGATGTTTTAAATTAATTTAATTTAATTAAAAAGATTCAATATTTATTATGTTGGTAATATATAATTGACAAAATTGTATAATAAATAATAATTGTTTTCAAAATTTTAAATTTTTTAATTAAAAAAGTGTATCAATTATTTATTGATTTTTAAATAATAATTATATAATTATAATTCGGGTTATAAATTCGGTTTTTTACTAGTTTCAGATCAGATCGGTCTCGGTTTCGGATTATATCGGGCTCAGGTTATGTCAGGTTCGGGTTGTGTCGGGTTCAGGTTTTTTTCGATTTTGAGCTTTTTCGGTTTCGAGTTTTTTTGGTTTCGAGCTTTTTCGGTTATGGACCTTTGACTTTTTTGGTCAATTCGGGCTCGTCCCGGTTCGGTCTCAGGCGGGTTTTGGGGTTGGGCCAATTTTTGTCACCTTTAATTTTCTTTTGTAATATTCCAATCATATATTTGTCATCCAAAACAATTTTTTCATACTTAAAACATACATACGTTCAACATGTTGATAATTGTTTAAATGTTGCATTAATAAATTCTATTTTATTGAATTCTTCTTTTTTTCTCTTTTATCAACATAGCAAGAAACCCAATTCGATTAAATAACTTCTATATTCCTTCCGAGAGCTTCTATTGACAATCTATCTAAAGTCTGTGAACATGTATCAACATGTTGAACATATGTTTAAGCCTGAAAAAATATTGTTTTGGATGACAAATATATGATTGGAATATTACAAAAGAAAATATTGACAAATAAAACTCCCTTTCAAGTTCTAACTGTTAAACCTCTTGAACTACACTAAATAACAGAACTAATACCAATTTATAGGAAAACTAGCTCTTATAACTATTTCACAATAATTAATAGTATTGGCTTGCTAAATAACAAATAAGAAAAAAAAATAACAAAATTTGTAGAATGAAAAGAATACTAAAACAAGATGAGAGTGATGCTTAGCAAAATATAAAATCATCAATATAAGTAATCGGAATTAGGGTGGCATAAGGTTATATTGACCATCATAAGTTTGTAAGTAAACTACAAAGTTAATGCCAAACACTCATAAATTTTCAACAACGGCTATATTGACCAAAGGAAATCTTTCTCCTAAATCTTCTCCGACTTTGAAGGTTAACTTGAGCTGGAAGAAACAAAGGTAAATGATATATATACTACTACATCAACAGATTTACTTCACTTGCATTCAATATCTCTTTGTCTTAACTATATAAAGAAGCAGTCGGGTAACGCAAATAATTTCTCACCATTGCCGGAAAGTTGTAATGAGGAAGAAGATGGAACTACTCACTGTTGAAGATTTCAAGAATGCAAGATTTGATCCCAACTGGACTCCTTTTGATTATTTGCTGGAGGTAGTAAGAGCAGGCCAAGAGAAACTGTGGAAACAAGAAAAAAAAAAGTGATGGGTCTAGGTTCTTAAAGCATTTCCTGTACAATGCACCCACAACCTCACGGCCACGCCATGTGCAAAGAAAAGGATTTAGTTTTTTAGTTGTTTTTTTTTACATGTTTTTTAGCTCTTTGGTGAATAACATTCACATCAGTAGCAACAACTTACCAAGATGATTCTTGAATACAGATTACTTTCATTCTTTAATTCCGAAAAACATGCACTAATTTTTATACTATTAAATATGTTGTTAACTGAAAGGTAACTTAAAAAGTAAAGAAACCTTCAAGCTAGGAGAAACAAATTCTATTTTCATGCAACAACAATGATAAGTCCTCAAGCATACAAGAATTCAGGCATTATGAATTTGATGCTTTGCAAGCAACAACAATAGCCATAGTAAAGAACCTTGTAATAGTAAGAGCAGCATTAAAGAAGGCAATCAGGACACACTTTAATACATAGGGTTTGTTGTACTTTTGAGTTCATATGACTTTTTTATAATCTTATTGTATTGACTAAATCTTTTACCCTTACTATAATCTCTTCTCCAATAAAAAGCCTTGAAGTGTAACTTGACTTGGAAGAAAACAAAAGTTAACATATATATATATATACACACACACACATGTGTGTGTATGATTTATTAGCAAATCTACTTTTACTTGATTTCTATCTTATCTGTTTATCAAGATCAATTGTGAATTTTACTTAAACCCTATCTACATGTGTTTTTCGTGCGTTTCTTGTGCGTGAACTGTCAAGATTAAGAATGTGAAAGCAAAAAGTACACTTCATTCTTAATTTCTTGTGGTACACTAATAAAAGTATACAACTGCCATCTGGGTTTTGGTTTCATCTCATTGATGTTGCATTAATTAAGTACCATTTGAATAGGAAAGTATTGGGTAAGAAGCTTTCTTTTAAGGCAATTGTTGATGTTGATATATATAAACATGCATTCTGGGATTTACCAGATATGTTTTGTTTGAAGATAAGGGATCTAAATGGTTCTTTTACTGTCAAATTGAGAAGAAATATGATAGAGGGGTTAGATTGAATCGTGCTACTGTATATGGGTATTGAAAAACCATTGGAAAGGATAGGCCTATAAGTACAATAAAGAAGTTGTGAGATGATAAAAACTTTGGCTTTTCACTGGGGTAAAGCTGCATGCGGACAGAACAGATTGGGTAATGCATGAGAATAGACTTAAAGAAAAAGAGTTAACTGACAAAGGAGTTGTTCAGGATACATATGTGCTTTGTGTTGTTTTCAAGAAGGATGGTATAGGCCCAACAAATGCTGCTCAATACGGAGCACCATTTAAGGAGGAGGATTGAAGTGATGATGATGAGGAATATGCAAATTTGCCTGGGATTGGTACACTTTCTAGTATGTCTCTAGCCTTAGGTGTTACTCATGTGTCTTTGAGAGCTTATTTGTTGGACCATCTATTGATTTAAATGGGTTGTTCACTCTAGCTCCTGCGGTTCATACTAACACTACTATTAGTGTTACTAGCAATATTGATAGTATTGCTTATGGTGCCCCTACAGTTGACTTTGAGAGCCTATGTTCTAGACTATTTGTTGAATCAAGTGAGTTGTACACTCTACCTTTGGTGCTTCATACTAATATCACTGTTAGTGTTTGAACTGATATTGATAGTAATGCTTATGCTGACCTTACATGTGGAGATACTCCTCAAGCTCTGATGGTTATTGATGCTAAGGTTGTTCTTGCAGTGATTGATGCTTAACTTGCTCAAGTTCCTAATGTTGAAGAATCAAATGATACCATTTTGTCTACATTGGATATGTTTATTGAAGAGGATGCTATGAATATATATGACAGAGGTCAAATTACTGGTATTGCTATTGATTCTTTCTTGAAGGCTCTTCAAGGTATTGATGATGAAGATATTTTATTCATGTTGGCATCCTTCATGGAAGACAATTATTTGAACAATGTGTTGTATCCCTCTGAGTAAGATGTCATAATATACATATTCTTTCAACTATTGAAACAGATAGTTTGTATTTTGACAATGTTTTTAGATGAGCTCTTGTATTGTTAGGAGCAAGTTTTTCAATTGTGTTGCTGCTGCTTGGTTTACCATTGTTCTTAGCAAACTTTTATTGTGAGATTTTAAAATAACTACCTAATTTGTTTTTTTTTTTGGAATTTCATTTTTTGTTGGAATATATCCTTGACTGATATATGTTCGATAGTGGAATTAATAGTTCACTATCACTGTGGAAATGTGTATAAAGACATTCCTGCATTCTGTTTTCTACATGTTTTTAGTTGTTTACTTGGATAGAATCATAAATAGTTATACAAAGATTTAGTTTTTAGCTGTTTTTTACATGTTTTTAGCTTTTTGGTGCATGATATTCACATCAGTAGCAACAACTTACCAAGATGATTCTTGAATACAGATTACTTTCTTCCTTTAATTCCATAAAAATGCACTAATTTTTATACTATTTAATTATGTTGTTAAGCTTCCGAATGGTAAATTAAAAAGTAAAGAAACCTTCGGACTAGGAGAAACGAATTCTATTTTCATGCAACAATGATAAGTCCTCAATCATACAAGAATTCAGACATTATGAATTTTATTTATTACTAAATTTGTGTCTGCGTGTTGCTGCTGGTTATAAGTCGTTAATATATTGACGATGAATCATTAGTATCTTTTATAATTTTATAAAAATAATTTACTTAATAGCAACAACCTATATTGCCAGTGAATGCTTTCAAAATAGAAAAAAAAATAATTATGATAGATTATCCATCATTTATAATGCAATGTATATGCTTGATATCAAACATTCTACGAGTTGGTAAAATATCTTTTCAAAATAACAAAGTTGATTTTGATGAAGTATCAAACATTCATTAGAATATACATAAATTTGTAGAATGTATAGCTTAACATCATCAGCTAAGAAATCAAAGCTTAGTTAAGTTTTTGGTCAATTTGGATTAATTTTCAAAGTTGTATTCCTATTACCACAGTTTATCAGAACTGAAAATACCATATCCGACAACTTGAAATGCAAAAAGACATTGTCATATAGGACCAATATTGGGGCAAAAAGCATATTTAATAAAAGACAAATTACTTGGTGGAAAGTAAAATCATAAAATGGATTGAAAAACATGCAATATATATAGATATATTAAATCTTATATTAAGAAGCCAATCGTTGTCTCAATAGTTTTTCACCGAGAAGGTAACATCACTATTCCCTCTTTCTTCTAAAACAAAATGACCTACCATCCACAACAACCAACATAAGTAAACTAAATGAATTAGGAGGACATACTATTCATTTTACATCTTGTTTGAAGTAAAACAATCTTCAAGAAAAACTTTCACCATGATTTCAGAAAATTGACATCATTCATTCACTCCACTTCCATCACAACAAACTTAAAAGAACTTTGTATAAAAGTATACCTCCTTCGAACAATTTAAGCAACAGTTTTAATGAACTTTGTGTAAATAATTTATTGATATTCTGCATCATCCTATATCTGCACCACATTACTAAGAAAATCATTTTGATCTATAAATATTCATAGCTCCAGAAGAATATTTCTAACAATACAACTACAATTGGTTTTTTGGGCCTTGAGAGATCTTTTCACTTTCAGATGCATTACTATAAAATTCATTCAAACAAAGCTTATGGACATGTTACATTTATGGCAATCTAAATCTAAAAATAAGATACTACGACAAAACCAATTTTGTAGATCACTTAAGCACCCAAACCACACACTCTATTTCTTGTGAACCTTATACAATATATGACTGTTACTACTTATCACTTTTAGGTGTCAACAAAGGTAAGCTAAAAACTAATTAGATGAAAACACATTTGTTTAACTTTAACATTCAATCAACGTTAATCAGGCCTTTTACTCATCTTTAATAACTTCAGAAGCGAAGCTTTTATTTTGAATTCGAGATGCATGCCTAAAACTCCATTAAAATTCATTGCTTCACTAAAAGTTAATAATGTATGTAAACCTTAACAATAAAGTTTTATACAATTCAACCTAAGGTAAAGACTTTATTTGAAAACTTAAAAATCAATCCTTATCCACAAAAACATAAACACAAACATCAAACAATCATTAGTTGTATTTAGTACTTCCAATAGAAAACTTTTGTTGATTAACTAACCATAAAACAAATAATAACTACCCAATAATGAGCAATCGGTTCACTTCTGTAAACATCGCCCTTTGTTGTTCCTCTTTCTGTATTAAAATATTTTGCGTAAGAACAAAGTTAAATTATCAAGCAGTCAAATAGAAGAGGAGAAGAATAGACTACAATTTTTGTTCATCGTACCCGAGGCTAAATATCCAAAGGTTCCACTGACAAAGGTTGAAACATGAGTCTTGTCTAGCTCCATCAATGTGGCAAGTCCAAAAGTTATGAATCCTACCTCCATGTTCTAGTCCAATAATATATTGCTTGACTTGATATCTATATGGATTATATGAATGATACAATCATGGTGAATGTATGCTATTCCACTTGCAAGACCTGATGCTATTTTATATCTTATTGGCCAATCTAAAATCTGTCCATTGATTTTCTTGTGTCACAATTTAATCTATGATCAAATAACCCCAGAAAAGTGGAACAAATTTAAACTTTCATTTTATGCTTTAGGCATTAACTCTGAAAAAATGAAAAATAAGAAGAAGAAAGAAAGCTGTAGTATAGACTCTCTCAACTTTAACAAATATGGATGCAAGAAACTTGGAGATAAACCTTTCATTTGAAGAAATAATGTGCATACCAAGAAGAAAAGCATCCAAACTTTGATTAGTCATCAGTTTGTATGTAAGAAGATTGCAGTGAGGGGCGCTGTAGTATTCTTGAAGAGTTACAATGTTGTGGTACTTGATATCGCCCATTGCTTCCAATTCTCTCTCATATCCTTTATCTCTATTTGCAATTAATCTGTTTAGCCTTTTCAAAGCAAAGGTCGTGATGTCAATTTTCAGTAATTTGTTGCTTAACTTTAATGTCTTCTTTAAGAACACATCATATGTGGATACTGCAACATTGGAAACATTAACATCACTATCTTTCCCGCTGCATTTATGCATATGCCAAGAAAAACCATGAAAAAGATTGTTTATGCCTTGCCAAAAATTAACTTATATGAAAAATCATCAATTCATTGTGTGTAGCAGGTTACATACCTGAGAAACCATTCTTTTAAATCTTGCTCTTTTATCTCCCCTAAAATTACACTTCGAGGAAAATTAGTTCATCACACATGGTCTATTATAGCATAAGCATCTCATTTGAAATTACTCCATGTGATCACAAAACTTAGCATTGCTAACACTAATCTCCAGATCTAAAAGAAAATTCCCTAATTGCTGAAAGGCCAAAAAGTAAAATTGATAATTGGTAAAGCCATTTTTTTCTTATCTTGCTTCAAATATGTATTACGTGGAAAAAAAACAGGGGTAAAGATTATGAACCAAAAAAAGCTACACCAAAAGAATGGATTTCTTAATTGATAAACCTTGAAAAGCAAAAATACATTTTTAAAAAAAACCAAAGAAATGATACCTATGAGAGAAACCAATTGTTAAGTATAAACTCGTTTTCAAGGGGCTTCTTCTCAAGATCGCATGATTCAAGAGATGATTGGTTTAACAAAGTAAAAACTGATTTAGGAACACCTAAAGGGGGAAAATAGTGATAAAGCACATGATTAAACATAAAGCAGGAGTGGAGAAGATGAGCTATAATACTTGTGAGAATGAATCTGGATTTTTACAAACAACACACAACAACTTGCTCGTATTGAACCCAACCACCCAATAATTCTAACCAGACTTCCCATTTTTGCTTGAATTACAAGGAAAAATGCATATTTATTAGAAACATATTGCCAAATTAAAAATATTATGCATTACTAATTAAGTGGTATTATTCTGTATCCTTCAAAAATCAATACCAAACCTAAAAAAAGGAAGTCAATTGCTAACTTATTGGCTTGTGAAAACCCTCAGAGCACTTGCATTTTTTTTTTCAAGATTCAATATCCAAAAGAGATGTAGTTACTTTGATAACATAAAAATAGAGTTCAATAATAACAGATTTCAAATTATATAGTAAAATAAAACAAGCCAAAAGCTTATTTTTTAATTGCAAAATATGCTTCAATAGATCAAAAATATACCCTTAGTGAATTTAATGATGCTCATAATTGATCATTCTTTAGGGGAAAGAAATATGTATACACTAAGCTCATGTAAATTAATATCCAATTGTAAGTTTATAGTGTACAATGCATATATATTCTTCAAGACTCAATATGAGCAAATGGTAAGGAGCATTATCAATTAATCCAACCATCGTTTATATGATCTAAGGGCACAAAAATATCCGATTGTATTCTTCCATTTTCTATCATGCCTAACAATGTCAATGTTTCATTCTTGAATGCAAGGCCAGAAATGAAATAATTATGGGATTCATGAATGCAATTAGTTCAAGCCTAACAACAATTTAATTTAAAAATCATACTAACTATTGTCATACTCTACATGTGTGCAAGGTATATTAGAAACACATTGAACTTTCTAAACAGAAAGTGAAGTTTGATGAAACTGGTAACTTGAAAAGTTATAGATTGGTCATATGAACCTTCACAAACCTCTACAATTATCCTATGAACAAGAAATTTGATTTGTAGTAAATGACACCACGATCACAAATAATTATATCTCTTGAACCTTAACTTATTCTTTTAGTAATGCTTCAATGGGAAGTGGCACAGGAATGCTTGTTATAAGCTTCTGCCTTAATATTTTTCATTCGCTAAGAAAATATTGATTTGGCATAAGTTTTTAGCGATGTAAAAGAATCAATTTCCTGAAAATATAACATGAAAACTTACTTTATGATTTTCTTGCAAACTCTGACTGCATTGAAATAAAAAAGGCACAGGTTAGGCCACTCTCTAGCTAGAATCGTGTATTTCGCAATTATAATCCGTACATTTGCACTAGCTCGCTTCACTTGTGGACTGTAAAAGAAAAAAACAAAATCACTCAAAATTAAACCAAATTCAACTTCAATGTAAAACAAAAAACAATAAATAATAAAGAAAAATATATTTAAAAAAATAATTAAATATATGAAAATATAAGGAAAGCTACTAGAGTGATAGAAAGTTAGATTTAAAGAAGGGAAAAAATGTAATGGAATGAAAAGATAAGAAAAAGAGATTTCACTTCTTAATAGGTTTATATTAGTGGGAGTGCTCTTGCAGTTTTTTCAAAGCCCAGTTGCATATATGTAGGGGACAATTTTATTAGTAAAACCCATGAGAAAAAGATCAAAACTTTCAAAGAATTCGCTAAGCAAAATCAACAAAAAAGAGAGAAAATAATATTATTTCATATTATGTACATAATGTTATGTAATAGTGTATATTTGTTTTTTAATTTTTAAAACTTTATTTTATGAATGAAATTATTATATCTGAATCAGTTTAATTATTTGTTTTTAATATGTTACACTATTAACAAAGCATGTTTTCTGTTTTCAGAATTTAAAAACAAAACAAAAACAATATTTTCAAAAACAGAAAATACGAAAAAAGAAATAGGAAACAATCCGAAATGACCCCTTAACCTTCTCCAAGCACAAGGTATTTTAAAAAAAATTACACTCACAGAAATTCACTGCCGGAAGCTTAATTTAACTCTCGAAACTGAATTTTCGTAAGTCTCATTGAAGTTTCGAAAATGAATTTTCAAGATACATTTTTTTGTTCCTGAAAATTTATTTATGGAAGCATAGAAAACAATGAAAAGTTAAAAATAAGTTTTTATAAACAAAATATTTTGATATTAAAAAAAATTATTAAAGTAAATTATCGGACATAATTTTTTTGGAATATGACATAATTTGTTAGTCGCGAATGGAAGGTCTTGTTTGTTTCACTTGGATTAAATATCTTTGTTAGCCAAAGTAGCCCTATATATAAAATGCAAATATTTTCACATCATTGTTGAGAAGTTATGCTGAGAAGATGTCAAGGAGGCAAGGTTTGATCTCAATTGGACTGCTTTTGATTACTAAATGGAGGTAGCAAGATTCGACCCATGACATGACTTGCCAGAGAACTATTTCTTTAACAATTATTCGACCCTTGTTGGTGGCTGCGCAAATTGATTATTCTTTCATTAATCTGTGTTTTCTTTTTGAACTTGAGAAAAAAGGGAAACAAAATACAGTGAGATCGAGGTTTCGGTTTTCTTTGTTTGATAATGGCGTTCAGGTTCGACGCTAGAGATTTTTACGGATTCAAATTGTTGTTTTCCTTGGTAGTCACGTACGCTCTAATGTCGCTTCTAATCTAATCCGTGATTTACATGAAGTTCATCCAGCCATCAGGGATCGACACGCCTCTCGATCGCTTCTCCGAGGCTAGAGCTATCGAGCATGTTCGAGACGATAAATGCGCCAACATATATTTAAATTCTTCTGTTTACTTATTTCTTCCCTTTAATTTCTAAATGGATTTTGTATTTTTCATTAATTGTTTAAAGCTGTTGGTTTAACTTGATTTAATTCATTAATTTATAGAATTGAGATTGAGGAGAATGTTGTTGGTGGGTCATTCAATATGATGTTTTTGGACCAAAGCATATAGTTGGGTTACAGAAATCATGCCAATATTTTGATGAGATAAATTTCTGAAACTGAATAAGAGTCTTTGGATCAGATTTACCATTTAGAGTAAATTGTATCCGTGATCCTTATAATTTGGGCCTAATAACAAATTGATTCATAAACTTTAAAATGTAATAAATTGGTCCCTAACGTTATATTATTGTAACAAATATGTCCTTCCGTCAGTTACACCGTCAATTGAAATGTTAAATGCCAATTGAACTACGCATGGCCTACACACGTGCCATTCAACTCTCTCCAAATGTTGACATGGAAATAGTAAAAAAATAAAAATAAAATTATTCTCTCTAAACTGTTTATAATATATTCAATAAAAAAATTATCATTGAGCTCTTGCCGAGCTCTGTTGAGCAGGGGAAGAAGAGAAGGAAAATTTCATCCAGAGGAAAGACTTAGTAGAAGAATACTCCAACCCAAAAAAAAAAAGTCATAAACTTATCTCCATCACCCATTAAACAAATAATATTGGTAAACACTACATTTTATTTACACTAACTCCTTCCATAAATAAAAATCCTAAACATCCAAAAACCCCAATTAAAACACTTAGGCATTTCCTCAAACACCTTGCATGCACCACTGGAAAACCAATCCAGAATGTAATAACTTCATTTTGTCTCATGCATATAAAACTCATTCGCCACTTTTAAGAAATTCCACCAACCAATAAATTACAAACTAATATATGCAAAGATAATAAAGAAATTAAGTGTCATAGACAACCAGTATAATGATCAGATTAGGGGAAGAAATATAGAGAAAAAGGAGAAGCAGAACAGAATAGAAAAGAAATAGAAGAGAAAAGAATGGAGAGAATTGTGTTCTTTTCTTTCTTATGCCAAAAGTTACAATTCTTCCTTTTGTATAGGCACACGTAGGTGCTGTGTACTATTGCTGACATCATAAAAGCAAAAATAAAATGAGAATAGCTTGGCACGTGATTCCCAAAACATTCTTGCCTGACCCTCAGACTGCCATGGTGGTTATGTTGCCTTTTGGTCCCCCAGTGTGCTGCCGCTCCTCTCTTCGCTCTCCCTTAGCTGTCAGCTCCTCTTTTTTGTATTTTTCTGTTGCCTCCATTACATTGCCCTCCCCTTTAGTTGATCCTTGTCCCCAAGGATCAAATGTTGGAAATTGTGATTGCAAAACAGAAAAATCCTCCCATGTGGCATTCTCAGGGCCCAAATTCGACCACACTACCAACAATTGAGTCACAGCCTTGTTGTTCCTTTTAACCATGCGTTTATCAAGCACTGCTGCAGGGTATACTAATGGCTCACCATTATCACCTTCTTCAGGAAGAGCTATGTTAGGAACCACCTTGTTTCCAATTTTTCTTTTTAACAAACTGACATGAAAAATTGGATGAATCTTTGATCTGGAGGCAATTTAAGTCTGTAAGCCACTGATCCAATTCTCTTTTCAACAGTATATGGACCATAGTACCTGGAAGAGAGTTTGAGATTCCTTCTGAGTGCCAATGAGGTTTGCCTATATGGTTGGAGCTTTAGGTAAACCTCATCACCCACTTGAAACACCTTTTTCACTTCTTCTCTGATCAGCATAAAACTTCATCCTATTTTGAGCTTTTTCAAGCTGGTCTAGCATCAATTTGCTTAATTGCTCCCTTTCCTTCAAGAGCTCTTCAACAGTGGACACTTTAGCTACTGCACTGACATCCCAATGAAAGTTGGGGGGCTTATAGCCATATAAAGCCTGGAAAGGTGACATTCCCAAGGCAGTGTGGTGGTTGGTATTTTACCACCACTCAGCTAAGGATATCCATTTAGACCATCCCTTTGGTTTCAAAAAACACGTGCCTCGCAAATATTGCTCCACACATTGATTAAGTCTTTCGGATTGTCCGTCTGTTTCAGGATGATAAGCTGTGCTTAAGTGGACAGTAGTGCCTAGTAACTTCATGAGTTCTTGCCAAACTAAGCTTGTGAAGATCCTGTCCCTGTCAGATATAGCAATCTTAGGAGTTCCATGCAACTTATGAACTTGATTCAAGTAGATTTTAGCTACCTCTAAGGCTGTATAAGGATGAGACAATGCCATGAAGTGAGCATACTTTGTGAACTTATCTATAACCACTAGTATGCTGTTAAATCCTTGTGAGGATGGTAGTCCATCAATAAAGTCCATGGTGACTACTTCCCAAGCTGCTTGGGGATAGGTATGGGTTGCAACAACCCTGGATAGGCTACATGTTCAGCTTTATTTCTTTGACAATTATCGCATTGCTGTACAAATCTTGCACTTGCTTCTTCAACCCTGGCCAAAAGAAGTAAAGTCTCGCCCTATAGAAAGTACCTTGTATACCAGAGTGTCCACCTTGAGGAGAATCATGTAGAGCTTGAATCACCTTATCTCTAAGTGTTCCATTACTGCCAATATATACCTTTCCCTGGTATCTAAGAATACCATTACTGAATGAGAAGTTCTCATCTATAGAATGTCCAACAATTAAGGCTGTTATTTTTTCTTGGGCCATAGTGTCCCTTTCATAACTTTTCTCCACTTCTTGCACCCACTCTGGTATGATAACAGTAGCATGCAAACTGTTGCAATGACCATCCTCCTCATGCTGTCTAGACAATGCATCTGCTACCAAGTTCGTTTTTCCTCTCCTATATTGGATTGTATAGTTTAACCCCAAGAGTTTAGTTAGGCCCTTCTTCTGAATTGTGGTAGTGAGCTTTTGTTCCAGCAAATATTTTAAGGCTTCATGGTCTGTTTTTATGATGAATGAGCCTCCCTCCAAGTAGTGCCTCCACTTGCTTACAGCCATTAAAATAGCTATATACTCCTTTTCATATATGGACAACCCTATGTGTTTAGGTCCCAAGGCTTTACTAAGGTAAGCAATGGGTCTTCCTCCTTGAGATAAAACTGCCCCTACACCAGAATTGCATGCATCTGTCCCCAGACAAAAAGGTTGATTAAAATCTGGTAAGGCTAGGATTGGAGCAGTACTTATGGCCTGTTTAAGAGCTTCAAATGCACTTACGGCTTCAGGAGACCAATGGAACCCTTCCTTCTTTAGCATATTAGTTAGTGGTCTGCTAATCATGCCATAATTTTTTATAAACTTCCTATAGTACCCAGTAAGTCCCAAAAAACCTCTTAAGGACTTCAAGTTCTTGGGAAGTTGCCATTGCTGCATTGCTTGTATCTTGGAGGGGTCAGTAGCTACACCATCTGCAGAAATAATGTGACCAAGATACTCAACCTGCTTTTGTCCAAAGAAGCATTTGCTCCTCTTGGCATAAAGTTGATTCTGTCTCATCACTTCAAAAACAACCTTCAAATGCTCTACATGAGTATAAACATCAGTGCTATAAACAAGTATATCATCAAAGAATACCAGCACAAACCTTAAGAAAGTAGCAAACAAATCATTCATCAGGGCTTGGAAAGTGGCTGGGGCATTGGTGAGCCCAAATGGCATCACCTTGAATTCATAGTGTCCCATGTGAGTCCTAAATGCAGTTTTAGGAATGTCCTCCTCCTTCATTCTAATTTGCCAATAGCCTGACTGAAGATCAATCTTTGAAAAGCAAGTGGCACCCTTTAGTTCATCTAGCAAATCTTCCACCACTGGTATTGGAAATCTGTCTTTGATGGTCATGGCGTTGAGTTGCCTATAATCAATGCAAAGCCTCCAACTCCCATATTTTTTTTTTACTAGCAAGCAAGGTGAGGCAAATGGACTCTTGCTGTTTTATATTATGGATGCAGATAGAATGTCTGAGATTTGTCTCTCTACTTCAGCCTTTTGATGATATGGAAACCTATAGGGTCTGAGATTTACAGGTACTGAATCAGGTTTGAGGTTGATGCTGTGGTCATGTGCTCTCATAGGTGGCATTCCAGTAGGCTCCCTAAAGATATCACTGTAGGCATCTAGTAGTGCTTCAAGCTGGTGGGGTATGGTAGAGCAATTGTTTTCCACACTGATCATGTAAAATTCTCCCAACACTTCTGGGTCTTTATCAATTATCTTCTGCAGCCTCTCACCAGATATAATCTTCAGACTAGGAATATTAGAACCACCTTTCAAAGTGATCTGCTGTCCATCCTTATGAAATGACATAGATAGGTCATTGAAATCAAACACTAAGGGACTGTATTTCTTCATCCAATCCACTCTTAGGATCATGTCACTACCTCCCATAGGTAGAACCCTTAAGTCATGGGTGAATACATGTCCTTGCATTGACCATTCAAGTTGCTTACACTTGGCATTACTAAAGAGCCTATCTCCATTAGCCACTGTAATTGCCAAAGGTGTTGTCTGCTTCACCTCTACTCCTCCTTTAGCCCATGGTGGAGTCACAAAACTATGTGTACTGCCACTGTCTATGAGGATATTGATAGGTCTACCCTTGATGCTGCCCAATATCTTAAGAGTATTGTGTCCAGCACTGCCTGTTAGTGCATTGATGGAGATCTCTAAGTTGTCTTCTAGTGATCCTTGATCCTTATCAACAGTTGGTTCAGATTCTCTTTCAATCCTTTCATTTTCACCCTTTTCTTCCTCCAATTTATCTCCGGTAAGAATGTTGAGTTGCTTGTTTTTACAAATGTGTCTAGGGTAGAATTTCTCACCACATTTGTAGCAGGGGTTCTGGAATCTTTTATGGTCTGGTATATTGTTTTTCTGGTTTGGTGTAGATAGGTTAAAAGAGTTCCTTTGATTTGAGTTCCATGGTTGGTAGTGTATTTTTGAATAGGTTTGAGTGTTTGGGAAGTTTGGTTTTGCAAGAGATCTGTGTTTCCTGTCTTCTATCTCTAAGGATAGCTCATGTAACTTTGCTAGTTTGTATGCTGCTGCCAGATTATTAGGTTCACTAGCCTTCACCTTGGGTTTCAATTCTTCTTTAAGACCACTAACAAAGCTTGCTACAAAATAAGATTCACTTAAATGAGGGTTAGATTGGAGCATATAAGGCCTTAGTTCTTCAAATTTCTCCTGATACTCCTCAACACTAGCCTTTTGAACCAACTTGTTGAACTCTTCTACAATATCAGAACAGGTTTTATCACAAAACCTTTGGCATAAATCAATAGCAAAATCTTGCCAAGAAACACTTGGTTTCAACAAAAGATAACCATCAAACCATATCTCTGCCCTACCAGCTAGATACATGGCTGCAATTTCCAACTTCTGATGCTCAGCAACATTAAAAATTGCAAAATATTTCTGGCATTTCCTAATCCAACCTCTAGGATTACTACCTTCAAATACAGGCAACTCAATCTTAGGTCTAGGTGAAAATGCATTCAGATTCATTCCAGAAGCAGATTCATGTATTCTTTGAGAGTTTACACTAGATTGAGTGGTAAATAGATTATTACCATTAGCATGCTTATGCAATATGCCAGGATCATCCTTCTTATAATAATGCCTACCATGTTCATCAATAACAGTAACTTCTACAGGATTCTTACCCTCTCTCCTTGTTTGCAGCCCTTGATGTGATAATGTCACGACCCGAAGGCCGCGACGTTCACTTGATATTCGTACTTTTTCTTAGTCTACAAATTTATGGACTAAATTTTTTTTTTCATTCTAGTGTTTGTATTCGGTGTCAGTGTAGTCACTAACTATTTCCATTCATTCTTTAATTCAATTAGGACTTAAATTACTCTTTAAGACAAGGAAAGAACAGTTATAGTCAATATCTTACTGTTTCTTAGAAACAGATTGAAAATATCCCCCCTTATATTTTTAGATTTCCCAGCTAAGTACCTGTGAATCATTTCAATGCAACACAACGTTTCCCACAAATTCACATTATGTTTACCAAGTAGGTATCATCTCAACAATCTCAATAGCCACAACTAATCACCGCATACTTATCATATAATATCATAATATTATATCGACTATATATTATCCTAGTTTACATCCCATCCTATAGTACCATACAGAATTTGCCTGAAAGTAAAAGCGTGTGCCCAAGAGCATATACCTCAAAAGTAACCGAGTAGTTTCGGAGGACAGGGACAAGTATCGAGTCTAGATACCATCTTTAAGTCCCATTCAAAACCCTCGTGGCGAAGCTTAATCCAAGTAGTCTGAAAAGATATGAAATTTAAGGGAGTGAGCAAAACCACGGCTCAGTAAGTCATTTATATAAGTGCAGAATTAGACTTATACTGTCCTAATGCAAATGCATGAAACCTTTGAGTAAGGATTCTCATTTCACATTCACTCTATGATCACTTATCAAATGGCTTAGATCTTGTCATAAGGGTTTCTTAGTATGTAAAGGCTTAAGGTATCAATGGGAAAAGATCTCTTCGAAGTATCTCATTATACTCATCCCGATACACATCTATCACGTTAACCTTTAATCAAATCGATCAACCATTTTCAATCTTCTTATCATTGTTCAATAATACCTTATACGAAAATGAATACATAATTCCAATATCATGTGGTATTAGTTTGCACTCATATCAGTCTCATATCATATCATATCACATCTCATATTAAGTCTATGTTCAGACACAATACTAAATCATGGCACTTCTCAAATAGGTACGCTTGCACTGTATCAAATCATAACACTTTCAATAAGAACATAATCACATATAGCATAAAAGTCATGGTATTTCTTCATATACATCTCATGTTCAAATACAGTACAAGATCATGACATACTTAATGCAGAATTATATATCGCTCTATCATGATTCCACATGCAACTTATGCAAGTTTTGTTGCATAAAACAACTATCATCTCAATTTTTATTACATTTAACATATAGTCGTATATGAACCGTATGTGGCATCGAAATCATATTACATGTACTTTTAGAGCATATTCAAAACATGTCAAATCTCAAATCATCTCTTGTTTATTTTTAAGACATGATTGAAAGCATGCACATTTCTCTTTTCACATTTCGTGAAATCAAACATGTATTTTTCTATTTTCATATCATGTGGAATCCAAGCATGCACATTTCTCTTTTCACATTTCGTGATATTTTCGTATCATGTGAAATCAAAGCATGCACATTTCTCTTTTCACATTTCGTGAAATCAAACATGTACTTTTCTATTTTTCATATCATGTGAAATCAAACATGCACATTTCATATACTGTGAAATCATATCAGTTTAGAGTTCATATCAATTTAAAATCATACTCTCAAGTGTACGAGATATTCAGGTGTGAGCGCTGCGCTAAGGTAGCTTGCTTGCGATCAACCAAATCGAGAGAGAAGTAGGTAGTTGACCAGGAAAACCTTAGATTCGACCGGTGGAAAGAAATTGAGACGCATATGGGAGAGATAGCTCTTCCATTCATATTTCAGCTGATGATACCTGTCTACGACTATTGTCGGACAAGCATCTCTGCCTAATGAGTAATCTCCAATTAGGCGGTTTCCACTATGCTTTATTGAGTTAACTCTCTTAGGGTGCCTATAGTCTCATAAAACGTTTAAACTTTTAACTTTTCTCATGAAAGTAGTATAGAGTATATAATAACTTTCTTTAAGATCATTTACGTATTCGAATACATCATATATATTATATACTCTTTCTCTCAAGAAAACAAATCAATAATGCATGATATGTAACTAAGCTTAACTGAATACATTCCTTTGAAATCTCAAATCATAAAGAAAATGTGCTAGCGATGCAAATTCAAAAGCATAAGCTTAAAACAGTATAAGAAAATGCTTGTTAAGTGCAACAATGCAATGTCATTTAGACCTAGTAATGCCTATAGGCCCAAGCCACATTAGAACATTTATCTTGAAATCACATATATATCTTTAAACGGGCTCAATGTCATACTTGCATTTCACTTTGTTTAATCGTAAGTCCATGGTATCATCCATTCTCATATCATACGCAAGTATTTAACTTGATATCCATTATTTTCCACAATATTAAATTTCATTCTCGAGCATTCATGCATGCTCAACTAGTAGTTCATCGAGATTTACTATTATCACTTGTTTTTACAGATAATCTTAATAGCTATAAAAATTTCCTCATCGATCTGTGCAAGCATAATTTATCCAATACCATTATCTTACGTCATATCAATTATCTCGATTTATGCTATATCGTAACTACTAGCTAAGTCGAAAATCTTAAGTATCCGAATCCTCAAGAAGCCATATATCAATCTATACAATATAACTCTACTTCTACGTTATATAAATGTCTTACCGTTATTGAGCTTGAATGTTTGCGCATTGAGCTTTATCGAGCTTAGAATCACCGTCTTAGCGTCGAGCTACCTATCAAATATTATTATGATGGCTCAATGTACATCTTATTAAAATTCCAAATATTTCATAAAAATACAGTGGCATTTACTTACCGACTTCCTTCAACCGAAACATTAGGTGAGTGCTCCTGGTTTAGCAAATTTCCCATTTGTCACTTTAACATCGAGCTACATGTTTTAAACACAACCCATTGAGTTTTGTATCTACCAACTAATGTACTAGTTTATCTTATTAAAATAAATGGTAAGGACAATACATTTCTTACCCCATTTGTGCACTCACCGAATTTTTCCTTTTTCTCTTTGCTTTTATTTGCTTTCCTTTTCTTCCCTTGTTTCTCGGTTTGGCCACTGTACAGCCCTTGGTGCTCAGTCTTTACATGTCCCAGAGGCCACCAATTCCAGCTTTCATTCTTTGTTCTTAAGCCTCAAAACGTGGTCCCTTAACAACTTTAAGCCATCCACCTCAACAGCCTAAAAAAGTAAGCCTTCAAGGATGCTTAAAGTGCTAGCCGACAGTCTTAAAAATTCTGTCTTCAGACTCCTTAAACCAGCCCTTAACAATAGTCTAAAATAGCACCAATGTAGTACCATTTCTGCCTCCAAACACAGCCCAAAAGGCCTTTAAACTCAGTTCTAACGTAGCTATATTTCTGGTCTCTTGGAACCTCACAAGACACCTCAATTTCAACCTCAAGCAGATAACTTTCAGCCTTGTTTCTCAGCGGCCTTATTTCTCAACACCATACGCCTACTTTCAGCCCTTGTTCTAAGCCATTTCAGAACCAAATTTCAAGCTCTCAAAGCTGCCCAGTTTGCTGCTCAATTTCTCCTTGAATTAGTCTTGAAACTAGCCCCTTAAACCACCTCAAAAGTAGGCCCTAACGCTCTTTTCACAGCCATTGTTTTAGCCTCCACAATAGCTCTTTAACACCTGAAAAACCCAACTTGACAGACTTATTTTCATGCGTCCCAAGTGCCTCATGCTTCAGCCCTTGGATTAGTGCCCAAACAGTAATATTTCTTCCCCTCTTCTTACACCTTAACACACAGCAACTCTCGGCACCTTTTGAAGTCTTCTAAAATTCTCATAATGCACCCTTAACAGTAGGCTTTTAATAACCCTAATCAACCGCTACTTTCAACCCTTCAAATCTAAATTTTCTATTGTTTTCTGAGCTCTAATCGGTCACCAAGGACATCACCAAAACCAGCCAAGAATCACCCTAAAATAGCAGCCTATGACTTAGCTAAAAAATCCAGCCCTTGTCTCTTCTGTTACAGCCATGAAATCCATCCCTGATCACTCCATTTTTTTCCAGCCTGCTTTAGTCATTAAAACCCCTCTTGGTTTCGATCTCTCCCTTAGCAGTAGTTGCTTCCTTCTTTGTTCTTTTTTTTTTTCCCAGGCAACAGCGGTTGCTGCTTCATTTCACTCTATCCTTCCTTCTTGTTCAGCTATTCTTCTCTTCATCACTCTTCTCATTCGGTTCATCCCACTCTCGGATTCTAGCTCGATCTGTGCCTGGTCCAACCCTTACGGACCCACTATTCGACACTTAGTTCTCTTCATCATCTCCCTTCTTTCCTTCTTCTCTTTCTCTTCCTTCTCGTTTCTTCCCACTGGCAGCATCAGTTCACACCACTTTCAGTCCGAGAACTCCTCTCTTCTTCATTTCTTTTAGGAGTTGCCGCCTGTTCTGGCAGTAGCTTGTTTGTTTTCTTTTCTCTATTTTTCTTAACTTTCTCCCACGTCTCTCATCTGTCATCTTTCACCTTTCTTTTCTATAATTTTTTTTTCTAATGCAGCATAAGTCTGCCAAGGCAGACCTAAGCATCGGGTTTGGTGAGAAATGTTTCTCTTTTCCCACCAACCCAATTTGAAAATATATATTTTTATACATCTATATCTTTTGTTTTATTTAAATATATTATTTTTACTTTCATCTTTTAACAACAAAATATCATATGTATAATATATATATATATATATATATATATTTCTTCTTTTCTTTATATATATATATATATATATTTAAGATACTATATATTTTTATATATCTATTTTATATATATATTTTATTTCATTTGATCATTTATTCTTTTTAATTAATTATATATATATATGTATTTATATCCGTACGTATGCATGCATGCACATAGCACGCATTTCGTTTGGTTCATGAAAATTTACAGTTCTTACAGATAAAGAGCTTCCTGCTTCCAGTGGCTAAGTGTCCTTCTGGGTCAAGGTTTCCAAGATTTTGCTCATATAAGCTTGATTCTCCGCAAACTTGGTCTCGATATTGGCCTTTTGTTCTTCCCACCATGGAGGAATATTACTCTCTTCTGTTCTCATAGCCTCCAACTGAGCTTGCAACAATTGGACCTGCTCCTGTAAGGTATTGAAACGAGTTCCTTCAGCCATTGCCTTGTGTCTCGTGTGTCTTCCCAGCTTGTTCAGCTTGGATCTTAGAAGCTCTGATGCCAAATTTGTCACAGACAACCAGCATAATGATCAGATTAGGGGAAGAAATATAGAGAAAAAGGAGAAGCAGAACAGAATAGAAAAGAAATAGAAGAGAAAAGAATGGAGAGAATTGTGTTCTTTTCTTTCTTATGCCAAAAGTTACAATTCTTCCTTTTGTATAGGCACACGCAGGTGCTGTGTACTATTGCTGACATCATAAAAGCAAAAAATAAAATGAGAATAGCTTGGCACGTGATTCCCAAAACATTCTTGCCTGACCCTCAGATTGCCATGGTGGTTATGTTGCCTTTTGGTCCCCCAGTGTGCTGTCACTTCTCTCTTGGCTCTCCCTTAGCTATTAGCTCCTCTTTTTTGTATTTTTCTGTTGCCTCCATTACATTAAGCACTATAAATTACAAAAAAAAATGTATGTATGCCATGAGTTTCAAGTACATAGAAAAACTTAACTTGTTTTTTTGGCAATTCTTTATTCATTTCCAAATGATTGGTTTCATTCTAATAAATCAAACAACCATTTTCGAATTTCTCCCAATTTATCAATCACCAAAGAAACCACACAAATCCTAGTTTCTCCCATCAATACTAACATAAAGAAAAGGTAACCAATTTTAAAATCCTAGCAGTAAAAAAGATAAAAAAAAAGATATATGTATTCGCAAAAAAAAACACAAGCTCACCTTCCTTTAGATGCTAGCCTTCTCTAACCTTCATTATTCACTGATCCAAATCTATTGATTTTTTCTCTTCGGATTTAAATTCTTTTTTTTTTGTTGTGATTTTAAGAGATAAAAGAATCAAAATAGATATGAAATTTCTCACTCTTTCCCTTGTACCTAGAGTTTTAACCAAAAAAGAGATTGCAAGAAGAAGAAATTTACAATAGATGCTATCTTTTTTTTTGGCTTGGTACACAAGGAAAAAAAGGGGGAAGGAAGAAAGAAGGAAAAAGAAAATGAAAAAGAGAAAAAGAAAATGAAAAAAAAAAGGTAAATAGACTAAGCCAGTAGTATAATTGTCATTTAACACCTCTATTGACGAACGAAAAAACATAGTTATTATAATAATATAACGTTAAGGACCAAATTGATATGTTTTAAATTCTAAAGATCAACTTGTTATAATACTTAAACTATAAGGGACCACAAATATAATTTACTCTATTGTATTTTTGTTGTAGTACTATGTCAATCGTTCAAGGAAAGATTAGGGAATTTCTTTAGGTTCCTTTTGCCTGCATCAGTTGTTTTTATGGGCATCCATCTTTGTATAATCATAAGTAGGGACCACTTTTAAGGATGGGGCCCGCTTAAAATCTACAGTGGGACGTTTTGTTAAATCTCTTTGAAATGTAATGAAAGAAATAATAGTTGGGAAAATCCATATCCTTTTTTGGAATGGTTCTTTTATACTGTGTAACTAAGCCATCGTTGCACTTGCATCTGCCATATCAATCAGAGTGTCAAAAGAGTGTTTGGCTCATGAATTTATTGATATCGTTGTTCAAGGCATCCTAAAAGTGGTGAGTAAATGGTAGCTTATCTTAATCATGGAATCAATATCAAAGGATGGATGAGGCTTTAAATTCCCAAATATTTGAATGGGCTTTAAGAGGCAATTAACCACAACATTGTGAAGCACTCTGTTTTAATATTGTAACTTTTTGGCAAATGACATTATCTTCTTTCTCTTATGTAATGACAGGATATTCTCAATAGATTCACAAGACATCGACCCATCGGTTTTAATCAATGCTCATTTTGATAGTCCACTTGGTCTCCCTGGTGCTGGTGATTGTGGTTCATGTGTTGGTAAGTACATTTAATATTTTATCTTGATGGCAGAAATTACATTGGCTATTTTATTGAATGCATCTTCCTGATGCTATGTGCTTTTGCAACGTCCATGTTGGAAATTGCAAGACTAACAGTAGAGTCTGGCTGGGTCGTACCTCGGTCTATAATTTTATTATTCAATGGCGCAGAAGAAGTTCTTATGTTGGTAAGGAATATACTAATGCTTTGTTTTGAAGTAGACCACTATTTCAATTGAGACTACTGCAGTTATATATATATATATATATGTGTATATATATGTATATATGAGTTATAGCTTATAAAACTTGACGAAATAATGCCTAAATTTGTGGCTGTAAATACATATTTTGGGACATACCAAAGAAGAAACGGAGTTCATTCTTTTGGAAGTATGGGAATGGTTGACAAAACTTTAAACCTCTCAATAGGAAGGATAGCAAGGAGTTATGCCAGGGACACAAAGAAAATGTAAACCAAACTGACAAAACCAAATCTCAAGCTGACATTATTTTGTCCACTCTATGAATATCCAAATCTTGTTGAACATCCTATTCATAGAGACTTTTGAAATTTTATCATTTCTGATATTCTAGGGTGCACATGGCTTCATGAGGACGCATGGAGGATTTATAAATGTGAAAGCATCTGGGATGGGAGGTCGTGGTAGGACATCAAGCAATGCTAATGTTTTTATTTCCCTAGGTGCTAAAATAATGGTTCATACCCAGTGGTGATGCCATGCCAGGGAATAAAGCTCACTTTGTTTAGGTGAAGTAATCAAGAGTTGTTTATGATAAACAAAGTGATAACTTATTTCATACCTTAACTGCTTAGAGTATAGAACGTTCTGTGAGAACATTGTCATCATAATTTTTTAAAATAACCTTAGCTAAGATAAATATCGAAAATTTCTGTTGGTAGACATGTGTGAAGTTCCATTTTTATTTTCCTTGCTTAAGTTACATGTTTGTTGACACTACAGATCTAGCTTGATAATCTGGACCTGGTTCTTGGCCTGCTTTCGTCTACGCTCAATCAGCAATATATCCCATGGCACATAGTGCGCCACAGGTTTTACTTTATCCTACTCTACTTGATATCAATGCTCTACTGATGACTTAACATGAGTTTGATTCTATTAAACCAAAAGGACAGGAAGACGACTGAAGTAAAATAAAAAACAGAAAAGCTTTTATGAACCAAACTCTGGATACACTTTATTGATTCTGATAGTGCCTATTTATACAGAAAAACTAAATAAATAATCTCCAACTGAAACAGAAAATCTCGGCAACAAATCAACTTAAAATGCTACAAGTGCATCTGTTATTGAACCTAAAATAATAGCTAGATAATAGGACAAACACTTGACTAAACCAGCAGTGCACACCTGTAACATGAGGTGGCAAGCTTTGAATCATTCTTCAACACTCCCCCTTGATTCAAAACTGCACACACCAAGTTGGAGTCTGAAGAAGTCATGCTTTGCTCGAGAAAGTGACTTGGTGAAGATATCTGCAACTTGAGAATTTGTCTTGCAATACTTCAAACTGATTGTTCCATCTGCTACAAGTTCCCGAATATAATGAAATCGAATATCGATGTGCTTTGTTCTCCCATGAAATGCAGGATTTTTGGTCATAGCAGTTGTAGCTTTGTTGTCATGGAAAATGTCAGTTGCATTTTTCTGTTCTTGATTGAGATCAGCAAGTAGCCTTCTTAGCCATATAGCTTGACAAGCAGAAGAAGTTGCAGCTACATACTCTGCCTCTGAAGATGATAAAGCTACTGTTGCTTGCTTCTTTGAACTCCAAGTGATAGCTCCTGATCCAAGGCTGAAAACATTGCCAGAAATACTTCTTCTATCGTCTAAAGAGGCTGCCCAATCACTGTCTGTAAAGCCAATCAAATGAAAATTTGATACTTTATAACACCAAATTCCATAATCAAGTGTTCCAGCAATATAACACAGATTCGTTTTGTTGCTCCATAATGTTGTTTAGATGGATCCTGCATAAATCTAGAAATTGCACCTACAGAGAATGAAATGTCAGGTCTAGTATTAGTTAAATAATTCAAACCTCCAACTAGACTCCTGAAATGCCTTGCATTTGCCTTCTCTGTACCATCTTCAAGTTACAATTTTTCATTTGTATTCATGGGTGTAGCTGCCATCTTACAATTGACCATGTGAAATCTTTTTAAAAGATCTGCTGCATATTTCCTTTGTGAAATAAAAACTCCATCATCACATTGCTTCAATTCAAGTCCAAGGAAATAATGTAGCAATCCTAAATCTGACATCTCAAAACTCTTCATCATATTAACTTTGAATTCAGTTATAACTGAATCAGATGAGCCCATATAAATCATGTCATCAACATAAAGGCAGACAAGAATAAGAATAACATTTGCTTCTTCAAATAAAGTGTAGGCTCATTGTCACTTCTTACAAATCCATTTTGTTGAAAATAAGTGTCAATCTTGCTGTACCATGCTCGGGGAGCCTGCTTTAACCCATATAATGCCTTCTTCAACTTGTATACCTTATCTTCCTTGCCATCTTGGATAAAGCCTTCAGGTTGGCTAACATAAACTTCCTCTTCCAAATCACCATTCAAAAAAGTAGATTTGACATCAAATTGATAAACAGACCAATGTAATTGTGCAGCCAAGGCTAAAATAATTCTCACTGTTTCAATCCGAGCAACGGGAGAGAAAGTTTCTTCAAAGTCAATTCCTTATTGTTGTGAGTACCCCTTTGCAACAAGTCTTGCTTTATGTCTTTGTATGCTACCATCAACATGAAATTTTGTCTTAAATACCCACTTCAAGCCAATTGAACTTTTCCCTTGAGGAAGGTCTACCAACTGCCATGTTTTATTCTTTTCAATGGCTTCAATTTCCTCTGCCATAGCTTTCTGCCATTTAGCTTCATTGACAGCATCCTCAAATTTCAATGGATCGCAATCTGAAAACAAAGCAAAATAAGTGTTATCAGTTTGATCAAGACCTGACACCTTATAATCATCCATCCAAGCTGGTCTTCTTTTGTTGCGTTGAGGACGTGACCCAGATCCCATTTCTGATTCTGTTTTTGTAAGAGCATGTGGGGGTTCTATAGCCTGCTCCTTTTGAACTTGTTGCGGTTTCTTTTCTTCTTCAATGTCAAACTCAACTGAAATTTGCTTTCCAGCACTTTTATCTGTCCATGACCATGTGCTTTCTTCATCAAAAATGACATCACGACTAATGACAATTTTCTTGGTGATAGGATTATACAATCTGTAAGCCTTTGAATAATCACTAACACCAAGAAAAATGTAGTCAACAGATGGTTGGACTCCACTCCATGCTTCCTCTGGTGTCATATTTTGAACAGAAAGAGTTGGACTTCTATTCAGAATATGAACACTCCAATTGACTGCTTCTGGCCAAAATTCCTTAGGAATATTGCCCCTTGACAAGAGACTTCGCACCATATTCAAGATTGTGCGATTTTTCCTCTCACTCACGCCATTTTGTTGAGGCGTGTATGCTGCTGTAAGCTGCCTTTTGATCCCATGGTTCTCACAAAAATCGATAAATTCTTGCAAGTTGTATTCACCACCACGATCTGTGCGAAGTATCTTTATAGGATTGCTAACTTCTTTCTCCACCAGCACTTTAAACTTCTTGAAAACATCCAAAGCTTCAGATTTATGCTGCAAGAAGTAGACCCATGTTTTCCGACTATAATCATCAATAAAAGTAATAAAGTACCTTTTACCTCCGTTAGATGCCGGATTTATAGGTCCGCACAGGTCAGAATGAACAAGTTCCAACACCTGTTTCGCTCTTCGGGATTTGCCTTTTGGAAAACTATCACGGTGTTGTTTGCTAACAACACAATCTTCACATATTTTTTAGGGAGTACGAAACTCTGGAAGACCAACAACCATCTTCTTTTGCTGGAGTGTTTTTAGCCCTCCAAAATTGAAATGCCCATACCGAAAATGCCATAGCCAAGCTGCATGCTCTAAGTCTGCCAAAAAACAGGACTTACTAATATTCTGCAAATATAAAGGAAACATTCGGTTTGCTGTCATTTTGACTTTTGCAATCAAGCCAAGCTTTGGATCTCGAATCTGACACTCTCCATCCCTGATAACTATCTCATATCCCTTCTCTTGAAGTTGACCCACACTAAGTAAATTTGATCTCAAGTCTAGAACAAACAAAACATCAGAAATAGTTTGAATTGAATTGGCCTTGGTTTGAATATTTACTTTTCCTTTTCCCATAACTGAAATAATAGAATTATCTCCAAACCTCACAGTGTCGTGGAAAGATTCATCCAGCTCATTAAACGCAGACTTGTCTCCGCACATATGGTTACTGCAGCCTGTATCTAAGTACCACAAATTTGTGTGAGTCTCTTCTTTAGAGTGACACACCATCAACAAGGTGATTTCCCCCTCATCTTTCTCTGCAAAATTAGACCTTTCACCACGTTCTTTGCTTAAATTTGCACGGCATTCAAAACGATAATGGCCAAACTTATGACAACGAAAACATTCAATATTTGATTTGTTTGCAAACCTGGTCTTAGAGTCTGTTGAACGATGACTTGGATCTTGTCCTTTCCATGTTCTCGAATTTCCATTGGCTTGGCACTCCTCTGATTTGGAATTTCTTCCTTTGCCTTTCTAGTGTCCTTTTCCACGTCCAAAGCTTCTTGAGTTTACTGCTGCTTGCAATGCTTGCTCCTCCTTGTCCTGTTTTTTGATCTTCTGTTCATGAATTTGCAAAGAATTTTGTACTTCATCTATAGAGAGAGCATCAAGATCATGTGATTCTTCAATCGAACAAACAATGTAGTCGAATTTTGTTGTCATTGACCGGAGAATCTTCTCAATTATGGTGACATCCTCCATTTTTTCACCATGTATCCGCAACTTATTTGCAGTGGCCAATGTCCTGGAGAAGTAATATGCAACTGACTCTCCACTCTTCATTTGTAACGTCTCAAATTCAACACGAAGATTTTGTAGCTGCTGCCTCTTTGCCCTTGCATTCCCTTGATACTTCTTCTTCATGGAATCCCAAATCTGTTTGGAGGTGTCTTTGTGGAGGATTGTTTCCAAGATTGAGCGATCAATAGCTTGGAACAAATAGTTTTTTGCTTTGAGATCTTTCAAACGCTGCCCTTCAAGCTCTGTCTTCTGTGCATCAGTCACCGTTGCACCAGCTGCTGGTTCTGCTACACCATTTTCAACAATCTGCCAGTATTCCTTTGATCTTAGGAAATTCTCCATCAACATGCTCCAATGATCATAGTGACCATTAAAGCGAGGAATAGCCGGCTGTACAAAACCTTCAGAAGCCATAAAAAATTACGTGTTAAGAAAAATAGTTGCTGCTGAACACTCTCTTAACTTCTTTTGTTAACCTGGCTCAGATACCAAATGTTAAACCAAAAGGACAGGAAGACGACTGAAGTAAAATAAAAAACAGAAAAGCTTTTATGAACCAAACTCTGGATACACTTTATTGATTCTGATAGTGCCTATTATACAGAAAAACTAAATAAATAATCTCCAACTAAAACAGAAATCTCGGCAACAAATCAACTTAAAATGCTACAACTGCATCTGTTATTGAACCTAAAATAATGGCTAGATAATAGGACAAACACTTGACTAAACCAGCAGTGCACACCTGTAACATGAGGTGGCAAGCTTTGAATCATTCTTCAACAGATTCATACAGCCTACTTCAATATTGGGATAAAGGCTCTGATGATGATGATAATCTATGCTCTGCCGAGCATTTATTTTGTTGGAGTACTTGTATTACAGTATTTCTTTCATTTATAGTTTAAACATGTTTCCTTGTGAAGTTTATCTAGGTGTAATTTATTTCTGCTGACCTGAAATTTTGTATACTTGGTTCCTGTTCTGTTAATCGCTTTTTTTTTCTTCACCTGCTTATATTGATGGTGTAACCGAATCAATTGTGAATTACTCATTACCCTTCCAGGATGTTTTTCCTGTTATTCCAGGAGATACAGATTACAGGATGTTTTCCCAAGATTATGGTAGTATTCCTCCCTGGATATTATTTTTCTTCTTGGTGGTTATTATTACAATACCCCTTATGATACAGTGGACAGACTATTATAGGCATTACATTTTGATCCTGTGGTATAGAATCAGTTCTTGGCTTTAATGATGTTCACTCCCATCTCACTTATTGGTTTATTGATCCCAAGAATTGTTTTTCGTGCTTTTCTCCTTTCCCAGGACATTTCAGTTCTTAATACATCAAAAGAGGTAAACTTTGTAGATTCAAATTCTCCTTAAGAAATTGACTGAAAGCTAGCTTATTGCATGGTCTTCTTCTACACAAATTGTTCCCGTGTGTTTTTACTTTTTATTATGTAGGAGTTTATATTGTTATACCCTGCAAAGTTACCGAAGTTTCATGCAAGTTGTTGCAAACATCAATCTCACTTAACCATGACTAATGCATAAAAGCTGAAATATTGAACATATAAATTTAAGTGGTTCTGTAAGACTTGGTAATGCACTGAATCTTGCCCACCCATATATCAATTATATGATGACCAGCTCAGCTATGATGCATGCAACAGTTTTAGCTGTGTTTAACTAAAATCGTTTCTGTTTAGAAGAGGAATGACTAAATGAACCTTACAAGCACTATCTGATAAGGCAATATCCTGGGGTGCCTTTGGATTTTATGCCACTGTCATCCGCTGGTTAAAATCATAGGTTTTCATTGCATTGATTTTCTCAACTTCTATTAACAACTTTGAAAAGGCAAGCTTATCTTGTAGTTGTGTTAAGTGGGGGTTTCTTTACCATTTTCACATCTTCGTCTTTGCTTCTTGCATGGATCTCCTTTTACCGATCAAGCAAGTTTTGTGGTCATCAATCAATCAGGTATTATTTCCACTGAATTTGCAATTGCGTATCCTCCTTGTGAACAACAAAGGAGAAAATACGGAGGGATTGCTTGATTTTGGTGTCTTCCCTGCTTGAATCACATCCCCAACTGCTTTTTGGAAGCCATGAGCCCACCTGGCTAACCCTGCAATGGAGCTTGCACTCTGGCCAGCAGAGTTTACCGATCCGAAGTCAGCCCCAGCTGAGGCTAGTACTTTAAGGCAGTCCTCACGTTTGTATCTAGCACAGATCATGAGTGCAGAATCTCCAAAAGCTGTACGAGAATTGATATCACAGCCAGCAACAGTCAGGCAATGAAGAACTTCAGCAAATCCTAGTTTTGCAACCAAATGAATGGGGCGTAACTCTGTTTTTGAACTTGTTTTGACTGGAAATTCTACATCAGCCCCGCAATTCAGAAGCACTTCAACTGCTAGTGCATTGTTACATAAGATGGCATGGTGGATGAGGGTCCTGCCATGGTGAACAGTGTTTGCAGAGAGGTGTCGAAGGAGCATGCACAAGATATCACCAGGTGATGGAATAAGCATCAGCTAGTCCCGCACCCACCCTAATTTCTTCACCTGTATCAATATCCCAGGACCAGGCTCCCAGGCTCACGTTCTGGTCCTTCTTGGTGCCAGCCTGATCACCGGCTTCGAAAAGTTAGTAATGCAAATGTAAGAATGTTCTGCTAATAAGTAAACAATCAACAACGCAGAAGAGCTATAATGATACTGTGATGCCAAAGGAATCGCATTAAATAATTAACTTCTGTCTGTCATACCCCACGACCAGTGGTCCATCTACTTGGGCATAGTTTCCTCTTTATTAAACATTCATGTTGAGCTAGTTTTCACCAAATCATTAAATATTGGATTATGGATCTTCATTGACTGTGTAGGCAAGATGCCTACCTGCAAAAGTAATCTGACAACAGAGATCTGTCTACAAACAACAGCAGTAGCTAGTGCATTACAGTCAATATTGGTGTGTAGAGAAGGCTTGGAAGATCGAAGAAGCACCCTATCAGTTGCATTGGCATCTACGCACTGTCACCGGTAAGACCAATTTATTCAGGGGGATCAAAGTTAGCAGAATTGTCATAACAGGAAACTGCTTCACAATTGAAGACTATTTTACATTGGATACTTAATAATATCAAGAAATTAACAGTCTAGCAAAATGATGATAAATTTGGTTATTGAATTTCCAGTAATCAAGCTACTAAATGATGTTTTTGGACCAACGCATATAGTTGGGTTACAGAAATCATGTTAATATTTTGATGAGATAAATCTTTGCAACTAAATTGGAGTTTGGATCAGATTTATCATTTAGTGTAAATTGTACCCATATTCCTTATAATTTGGGCCTTACAACAAATTGATCTCTAAACTTTAAAACATAACAAATTGATTCTCAACGTTACATTATTGTAACAAATATGTCATTTCGTCAGTTATACAACTGAGCTGTTAAATGCCAGTTGGGCTACGTGTGGCCTACATGCGTGCTAGTCAACCCTCTCCAAATGTTGACATGGAAATAGTAAAAAAAATAAAAATAAAATTTATTCCCTCTAAACTGTTTATAATATATTTAATAAGAAAAATTATCATTGAGCTTTTGCCGAGCTCTATTGGGCAGAGGAAGAAGAGAAAGGAAGATTTCATCCGAGGAAAGACTTAGCAGAAGAATACTCCAACCCAAAAAAAATAAAAGTCATAAACTTAGCTCCATCTCCCATTAAACAAATAATATTGGTAAACACTACATTTTATTTGCACTCAACTCCTCCCATAAATAAAAATCCTAAACATCCAAAAACCCCCATCAAAACACTTAAGCATTTCCTCAAACACGTTGCAAGCACCATTGGAAAACCAATCCAAAATGTAATAACCACACTTTGTCTCATGCATATAAAACTCATTCGCCACCCTTAAGAAATTCCACTAGTCAATAAATTACAAACCAACATATGCAAAGATGATAAAGAAATTAAAGCACTATAAATTACAAAAAAAAAAATGTATGGATGCCATGAGTTTCAAGTTCAGAGAAAAACTTAAGATTTTTTTTTTCAATGCTTTATTCATTTTCAAATGATCAACTTCATTTTAACAAATCAAACACCCATTTTCGAATTCTCCCAATTTATCAATCACCAAAAGAAACCATACAAATCCTAGTTTCTCCCATCAATACTAACATAAAGAAAAAGTAACCAATTTTAAAATCCTAGAAGTAAAAATGATCAAAAAAGAGAGAAAAAAATGTGTATTCGCAAAGAAACAGAAGCTCACCTTCCTTGAGAAGCTAGCCTTCTTTAACCATCACTATTCACTGATCCAAATCCATTGATTTCTTCTCTCGAATTTTTTTTTTTTGTGATTTTAAGCGGTAAAAGAATCAGAATAGATATGAAATTTCTTGCTCTTTCCCGTGTACTTAGAGTTTTAACCAAAGAAAAGATTGCAAGGAGAAGAAAATTACAATAGATGCTATCTTTCTTTTTTTTTTGCTCGTTACACAAGAAAAAAAAAAGGGAAGAAGGAAGAAAGAAGGCGAAGAGAAAGAAAAAAAAAAGAGAAAGACAAAAAGAATAATAAAAAAAGTAAGCGCATAATTGACGATTTAATTGATAGAAATTGGTAGAAAGATATATTTGTTATAATAATGAAATATTAAAAATCAAATTGATACGTTTTAAAATCTAAACATTAATTTGTTATAAGACTTAAACTATAATAACACGGATGCAATTTACACTATCATTTATGTTGTAGTACTATGTCCATCATTTAAGGAAGGATTAGGAAATTTCCTTAGGTTCCTTTTGCCTGCATCGGTTGTTTTTCGAGCATCCATCTTTGTATAATTATAAGTCGGGACCACTTTTAAGGATGGGGCCCGCTTAAAATCTACAGTATGACGTTTTGTTAAATCCCTTTGCGATGCCTAGTGGTATGAGTCTCACTTTTAACTTATAAGTTTTAATTCAATTTGCAACGTAAGTTAAGTTTGTGAAAAAAATTTTCAGATTCAATTTTAATTAAACATATTTTTAGGAATTGTGAATAGTTTTAACTATGATTAAACTTTGAATAAAATTAATTTCAAACCGTTAAAATAAACGAAAATACATGTGATTTACACACAAAAAAATAATAGTTAGAAAAATTCATATCCTTTTTTGGAATGGTTCTTTTCTACTACTTAACTAGGCCATAGTTGCACTTGCATCTGCCATATCATTTAAAGTATCAAAATAGTGTTTGGTTCATGAATTTATTGGTATCCTTGTTCAAGGCATCCTAAAAGTGGTGAGTAAATAGTAGCTTCTCTTAATCATGGAATCAATTTTAGAGGATGGATGAGGCTTTAGATTCCCAAATATTTGAATGTGCTTTAAGAGGCAATTAACCACTATATTGTGAAGCACTCTGTTTTAATATTGCAACATTTTGGCAAATGACGTTATCTTCTTTCTCTTATATAATGACAGGATATCCTCAATAGATTCACAAGACACCGACCCATCGATTTTAATCGATGCTCATTTTGATAGTCCACTTGGTTTCCCTGGTGCTGGTGATTGTGGTTCATGTGTTGGTAAGTACATTTAATATTTTAGCTTGACGGTAGAAATTACATTGGCTATTTTATTGAAGACATCTTCCTGATGCTATGTGTTTTTGCAGTGTCCATGTTGGAAATTGCAAGACTAACAGTAGACTCTAGCTGAGTCGTACCTTGGCCTATAATTTTATTATTCAATGGCGCAGAAGAAGTTCTTATGTTGGTAAGGAACATACTAATGCTTTGTTTTGAAGTAGACTGATATTTCAATTGAGACTACTGCAGTTTTATATATGTATATATGAGTTATAGCTTATAAAACTTGACGAAATAATGCCTAAATTTGTGGTTGTAAACACATATTTTGGGACATACCAAAGAAGAAACGGAGTTCATTCTTTTGGAAGTATGGGAATGGTTGACAAAACTTTAAACCCTCTCAATAGGAGGATAGGAAGGAGTTATGCCAGGAAGAAAAAGAAAATGTAAACCAAACTGACAAAACCAAACCTCAAGCTGACATTATTTTGTCAACTCTGTCTGAATATCCAAATCTTGTTGAATATCCTATTCATAGAGACTTTTGAAATTTTATCATTTCTGATATTCTAGGGTGCACATGGCTTCATGAGGACGCATGGAGCATTTATAAATGTGGAAGCATCTGGGATGGGAGGTCGTGGTAAGACATCAAGCAACGCTCATGTTTTTATTTCCCTAGGTGCTAAAACAATGGTTCATACTCAGTGATGATACCATTGCCAGGGAATAAAGTTCACTTTGTTTAGGTGAAGTAATCAAGAGTTGTTTATGATAAACAAAGTGATAACTTATTTCATACCTTAACTGCTTATAGTATAGAATGTTCTGTGAGAACATTGTCATCATAATTTCTTAAAATGACCTTGATTAAGATAAATATCGAAATTTTCTGTTGGTAGACGTGTGAAGTTCCATTTTTATTTGCCATGCTTAAGTTACATGTTTGTTAACACTACAGATCTAGCCTGATAATCTGGACCTGGTTCTTAGCCTTCTTTCGACTACGCTCAATCAACAATATATCCCATGGCACATAGTGCACCTCAGGTTTTACTTTATCCTACTCTACTTGATATCCATGCTCTACTGACGACTTAACGTGAGTTTATATATTGATTCATATAGTCTACTTCAGTATTGAGGTAAAAGCTCTGATGATGACGATGATGAATGCTCTGCTGAGCATTTATTTTGTTGGAGTACTTGTATTACAGTATTACTTTCATTTATAGTTTAAACATGTTTCCTTGTGAAGTTTATCTCGGTGTAATTTATTTCTGCTGACCTGAAATTTTGTATACTTGGTTCCTGTTCTGTTAATCGCTTTTTTTTCCTTCACCTGCTTATATTGATGGTGTAACCGAATCAATTATGAATTACTCATTACCCTTCCAGGATGTTTTTCCTGTTATTCCAGGAGATACAGATTACAGGATGTTTTCCCAAGATTACGGCAGTATTCCTGTCTGGATATTATTTTTCTTCTTGGTATTATTATAATACCCGTTATGATACAGTGGACAGACTATTGTATGCATTACATTTTATCCTGTGGTATAGAATCACTATAGTGGAAATCTATATACTTTGGTATTAAGCACTTCCACTCATAAATATGCATTCACATTTTCAATGCAGACCTGGTAGCATGCAAGCACGTGCAGACAATTTGTATAGCACAGTTGAGGCCTTTGCAGAGTCTAGTAAGCTTAAAAATGCTCATGAAAGAGAATCCCTTGGTGTTCGTGATGTCTACAATGATGAACGAACTGTTTTCTTTGATTACTAACTTGTTTCTTGGTAGGTTTTGTGCATGTATCATATGTTACTGGAATTATGCTGGCTATAATTTTCCCAGTTATATTTTCCATCCTGAGCTTGCTATTTTCTAGTTATGGAATGAACCGGTTGGTTGTACATCTTAAGCTGGTGATGCACATGGGATATTTTTTCGTTGTACTGATTGAACCGTCAAATGTTCAAAATATTAGTTGATGTGCTGAAAATTGATACGCAGGTTTGCAAATCCATTCTTGGCTTTCATGATGTTCACTCCCATCTCACTTATTGGTCTATTGATCCGAAGAATTGTTTTTCGTGCCTTTCCCCTTTCCCAAGACGTTTCAGTTCTTAACACATCAAAAGAGGTAAACTTTGTAGATTCAAATTCTCTTTAAGAAATTGACTGAAACCTAGCTTATTGCATGGTCTTCTTCTACACAAATTGTACCCGTGTGTTTTTATTATGTAGGAGTTTATACTGTTATACCCTGCAAAGTTTCCCAAGTTTCATGCAAGTTGTTGCAAACATGAATCTCACTTAACCATGACTAATGCATAAAAGCTGAAATATTGAACATACAATTTTAAGTGGTTCCGTAAGACTTGGTAATGCACTGAATCTTGCCCACCTGTATATCAATTACGTATATGATGACCAGCTTAGCTATGATGCATGCAACAGTTTTAGCTGTGTTTAACTAAAATCGTTTATGTTTGGAAGAGGTAGGACTGAATGAATCTTACAGGCACTATCTGATGAGACAATATCCTAGGGAGCATTTGGATTTTATGCTTCATTAAGTTTGGTATGTGGTGTGATCACTGTCATTCGCTGGTTAAAATCATAGGTTTTCCTTGCATTGATTTTCTCAACTTCTATTAACAACTTTGAAATGGCAAGCTTATCTTGTAGTTGTGTTAAGTGGGGGGTTTCTTTACCATTTTCACATCTTCGTCTTTGCTTGTTGCATGGATCTCCTTTTACCGATCAAGCAAGTTTAGTGGTGATCAATCAATCGGGTATCATTACCAGTGAATTTGCAATTGCGTATCCTCCTTATGAACTATGACCATATGGTTGTTTTTAGTTGTTACCAAGCATTTAGTTGATGTAACCAATTGTTAATTATTTGCATCCACCCCCGCTCTCTTTCTCTCTCTCTCTCTCTCTCTCCTCTCTCCTCTCTCTCTCTCTCTCTCTCTCTCTCTTTCCTCCTCCATTAATCGTGCCTACCCATCTATTTTGTTGCCTGTACTCATTAAGGACTTGCAGAAATCAAGGAGAAGAAAGAATGATACATTTGCACACAATCTCAGAACTATGTTAGCTTTTCAAGTGTCTTTCTCTTTGTTATCTATTTCATTTGTTTGAAAGGGATTTTAACTATGAAAGAAAACAGCAATCTGTTTGGGTATTATGGAAAGTAAAAAGCAGTATTAGGGGATTAACGATTACTTTACCTCCAGCACCTATTAAGTTTTTACCTCATAATTTCTCAATAAGGATAAGTGAACTTTTGGCCCAATTACTTTCGTTTATTACATGACAGACAGTTTTGTGATTCCATTTCTTTGAGCTTTGCAATCGGAGGTTTGACGTTGTTTATTTTTTATACCTGAAAGTTCTTCTCGTGCGTGTTAGTGAATTTCCTCTCTCATTTGTGTACTTATTCCGTCTTAAATTTCTATGTTGTACTGAAAAACACTGCATGTAGACTGATAAAACTGTTTCTTTCAGGTCAACAGTTTTTTATGTGATGCCACTAATTCCATGCCTTACATACTCTGTTTATTTTGGAGGGTTTCTTGTTCAATTTTTGATTGAGAAGATGGGAATGGTGGGTTCTCTTCCATCGCGTTATGGTTAGTTTGAAGATAAATTATCTATGCCAACTAAGCAAGAGTGTCTTTGGGACAGCTAGGACGATTGCGAATTGCCATATTTCCTGCAAATTAAGACTGAATTTGGGGAAGAAAAGAAAAACAATAGCACAATTTCTAAGCCACGAGAGTGTAGCCATGCTCATACACATACATTATTAGAGGAGCTAAGCAAAAACAACAGTTAGAAATCTAAAATGACAGTGTTCATCTAAACAAAGATTGTTCTTAATTATTTATAATCGGGTAGATTTTTTAAGGATTCATTTTTATTCATAAAAGAAAATAGAAAAATGAAATTTTGAACTTAATCTTTTTTAAAAGAATAATAACAGTCAAATCTTAATTGTTTTTATCAACGAAAATTAAGAAAAATAAAATTTTTTTTTTGCTATCTTGAAATTTTCATTGATATTGCTTTATTTTGCCTATTGCTATAGAAAATATACTTCCACCGAACTCGTAACAACTGTTGTCCAACCATCAAAGATTTTTTAGTGAATTGCAAAATACATTGACCAAGATGTAGATTTGCTTCCATATATACTGCGACAGCTGACCAATTGTCAATTTCTTGTCTGTCCCCATCTGTGTTAAAGTCTTGTTCTAATGGACTGTTGCACCAATAGTCCAATTTTTCAATAACGTGAATCCTTTAAAAATATAAAAAAAATAATATTTAAAAAAATCAAAATTTATCAACAAGTATTAGCATTAGTGAATAAGATTTGAATGCTTAATGCAAAGTACTCGGGCTAAATATTCTCATAATTTTTTTATTAATAAACAATCTGTAAATTTTAAAAAATTCATAAATAAAAGTTCAACTAATTTATAAATTTTAGTAATGTGTCAGCAAAATGCCTTGATTTTAAAAATGAGATAACTTTCCAATCCTCTCTACTCTTAAATTTTGGTTCTATAAAATAGGTATGGATCTGGGTAATGCATTTACCTTAATGGATATTTTATTGAGTTAAAATGAGAATTTTCATCCATAATGCTTGCTGCTTTTTTCCAGGTAGCTATGCATTAATTTTTCAGTATGTATCACATTCTCCTCAACTAGGGTTAAGACCCTTATCATTTACATATACAGTACAAGGCCAGAGAATTTCCTATTGGTTTTTATTTTTTATTGCTCTTTCAAGTTGATCATTGTTCTAAGCTTTCAGCATCATCCAGAATTTCCAACTGGTTTGCTGAACGCCCATGTCTCCAACCTTGTACCTACAAATGGCGTTTAAGATTTCGGAGCCAAAAGGGAAATATTCACAAGTTATCTTAGATGAAAAATTGGGAAAATATCAAAATTGAAGAAGACAAAGATGAAAGCGCTTTTTTCTTTAATTATTAACCGTACTTCATGAGCATGTAATAAAACATGGTTTTGGGTAATTTCTTATAGATATTTGTTGTATTAGTTTTGCAAACAAAACAGCTATTTTGTCACACTCATAGTATATCAAATTTAAGAAGGAAATTGCTTAGAAATGTTAACTTCAAAATATTGTACAATTATTACAAGTAACACGATATAAGAAAAAGCAATGGAGACGTAAAGGATCCCCATGTTGCAAAATTTGATATTAAATTATCTTATTAGGGAATGATAAAAACATTGGGCAGTTTCCATAATGATTAGAAACAAAATTATAAACATTTAACATACTGTAGATTACTATAAAAAAATCATAAAATAAACATGTTATGAAGTGGCACGATTTTAAATTATTATGGGTTAAAATTTATTTTGAAATGTTAATTATTATGGGTTAAAATTTATTTTAAAATGTTAATTATAATTACTTTTATCTAAAGATTTTAACCAAAAATTTTGAAATATTATGAAGTGGCACGATTTTATTTTAAAAAATCAACTGTAATTTTTTTGCCAAGTGTAATTAATTTGGTTTTTTATTAAATGATTAAATAATTGCTAATTTTATTTAATGTTTTATTGAATATATATAATTTAATATTAATTCTTGATTTGCTGCAACCCGATGCACTACCTAATAACAACCTCTCCGCCTAACAAGCAAACGTTCACCATTGTCTCTAACTTCTCTCTTTTATATATATTTTACAGATTTCTATTTTTAGCTTTTTACTTTTTCATGATTTCAATTTATTTAATACGATTTTAGCAAAAAATTTTCTTTTTAATGTAAACAGAGAATAGGAACTCAAAAGCCAAAAACTTTCGAAAACTCTTATTACGACTCAAACATGTAGTTGCTTTCTATATTTAAAATCGAAAGTAAAATTAAGATAATTAGTAAATTTTATTTTTGATAAAATTAAAATATTTATACGAAATAAAAATAATTGAAAATAATTATAAATAAAGCTAAATGGTTATCTGCATCGTATGTGTCACCAATTGGGAAATGCATGAAAATCGCATGAAGATTGCACAAATAATGCACAACGTATTTATACGAAATAAAATCACTTAAAAATAATTATAAATAAAGCGAAATGGTGATCTGCACTATATGAGTCACTAACTAATATCATATAGAAAATGTACTAAATCTTAACGTCCGATAAAATATTAAAGTATTTTAATAGCTGCTGCTTTTTATTAAAAGTTTTTTGTTTATTTATAAGACATATTATGCAATCTGAATTAAACAAATATAAGTAAAGATTTATTAAAATAAAGAAAAAAATTTATTGTCATTTTACAAGAAAGAAATGCACGTTTTTATTTTAACACAACTTTTTTCATGAGTTTAAGAATAAGATTAAAAAATTAATTAATTTAACAAATAAATTTACTTCAATGAAAAACAGGTTGTTATTTTGGTTCCGTACCTAAAGAGATAATTTTATTTTTTTAATTTTTTTTAAAAATAAAATAGATATAAAATAAATTTTTTAATTTATAATTTTCGTCACAAAATAAATAATTTTAGTATTTTTTTAATATAAGTTAAATTTTTTAATTTATAAATTACATCACAAAAACACTTATATAGCAGATTTTTGTCACAAAAAGGTCATTTAATATTTTTTTTATTTGAACATGTATCAACATGTTGAACATATGTTTAAGTATGAAAAAATTATTTTGGATGACAGATATGATTGGAATATTACAAAAGAAAATATGGACAAATAAAACTTCCTTTCACGTTCTAATTGTTAAACCTCTTGTACTACACAATAACACAATAACAGAACTACTGCCAATTTGTGGGAAAACTAAGTCATATAACTACTTCACAATAATTAATATTATTAGCTTTCTAAAAAACAAATAAAGAAAGAAAAATAACAATATTTGTAGAACTAAACCAAGATGAGAGTGATGCTCAGCAAAATATAAAATCATCAATATAAGTAATCGGAATTAGGGTGGCATAAGGTTATATTGACCATCATAAATTTATAAGTAAACTACAAAGCTAATGCCAAACAGTCATAAATTGTTAACAACGGCTATATTGACCATAGGAATCTTTCTCCTAATTGTTCTCCGACTTGAAGGTTAACTTGAGTGGGAAGAAACAAAGTAAATAATATATATACTACTACATCAGCAGATTTACTTCACTTGTATTCAATATCTATCTGTCAAGCAGTCGGATAACGCAAATAATTTCTCACCATTGCCGTAAAGTTCTAACGAGGAAGAAGATGGAACTACTCACTGTTGAAGCTTTCAAGAATGCAAGGTTTGATCCCAACTGGACTCCTTTTGATTACTTGCTGGAGGTAGCAAGAATCGGCCAAGAGAAACTGCAGAAACAAAGAAATGAAAAGGGATGGTTCTGGGTTCCTGAAGTACTTCTTGTACAATGCTCCAATACCTCACGGCCACGCCATGTGCAAGGAAGAGGATATGAGTTTCAAGCAGGGGAAGAACTTAAACAAGAATGCTGCCGGACTGAAAAGGAAACGCAAACTCAAAGAAGATAATGAAGAATGGGAAGGACTGAAATTTAAGAGAAGCAGGAAAGAGAAACAAGTTTGCCCTAACCCACCACCGGATTTGCCAGAGAACTTCAAACAACATATCGTTGAAAAAATGGGTGGTTCGGACTGGGTTCTAGTGATACAAAAACCACTTTATTCCTCTGACGTGAAACCTCAAGCCAGTCGTTTCTCCATACCTTTTTTTCAACTCAAAACTCATGAGTTTCTCACCACAACAGAGGTTGAGTTTTTGGAGGATGACAAAGCTATCCAGGTTTGCTTGTTGGAACCATCCTTGAAGGAAACTGATATCACTTTTAAGCGCTGGAGTATGAATAAAAGTTCATCGTATGTATTGAGAAGTCCGTGGAATTCAGTTGTGGAGAATAATGGACTCGAGGAACATGACATTGTGCAGCTCTGGTCTTTCCGAGTCAACACATCTTTGTGCTTTTCTCTTGTAAAAGTTCATGTTCCAACGAGGGATTAGATTAGTAGAATAACGAGTCAGTTGGCCACAGCACAAGTATAGTTGAAGTTATAAAGAAAAGTATACACGGTAATTCTAAGTTAGAAGGAGGGCTAGAGTTTGTAGATGGCAGACAATGCCAGGGAGATGTGAAACAATTCTTTCTTTATTTCTGTTATTAGGTTTTTGGTGTTTTTCATTTTCCGCAATTGATTAACCTTCTAGTTAATCAACATTGTTGAGAGAAACACAACTTATTAAAGAATATATGAGTTTTGTTTTTGCACAATTAAATTTCCCGCCTTTGAACTTTCCATGGATGCCTTTGTTTAGTTTCTTGCGTTAATATATTGCATTTATCTTCTAAAGTTTGGGTTCAGGCATAGTTCATCCCCATTGACGGCTTTAGAATGGGGCAAATTGGAATTGGAATGCTTGTAGTTTCTGATGCAGTAGAGGTTGCAGGTTTCTTTCCCTATTATGTTAGGTTTTGTTTTTGGTGCAAATTTTGTTAGCTACCTGAATGTCTTTTTTACCCTTTACCCAACGGTCATTTTTTATTTTGGACAAATTAAGATTACGTTTGTCAAAGTAATTCGATCGTGAAAGGTAATTTTGGATTTGACTATGGTGGTAATAACTTTTTTCTCTCATTTGGTTTTTTTGCCCAAACCCACAAAACCAAAAGCCCAAACGTTAACCCTGAATATAATAAGAAGAATCACTATATTTGCTATCGGCCGCTCTTCGACTTTTTCTACTAGGCAGATTTGCAAAAAAGGGCTCCTTAGGCAACAGAAGCAGCAAATGGGTCAGCTGCCATGGTACACATTTTTGGTTATTGTTATATAGAACACAAGAGAAACAGCATTTGCAGTCGTAAAGTTGCCTTTGGAGGATGTTATGGCCCACAAGCAGGCCATAACTTTCCAATGCTTCTGTGGTGGTGTTGGACGTCCAGCTCAGGCAAAGAACAGGCATTCTAACAGAGAGGGTCGCCTACAAAATCTGCCAAGTTCATTCTAGATTTGCTGAAGAATGCTGAGAGTAATGCCAAGGCATGCCTAATTTTTGGCTTTTTAGTTTTTCTCAGCTCTATTGCTTTACTTTCCTAACAATTTGAAATTAATTTCTCAGGCTATGGGTTTGGATGCTGATGCACTCTATATTTCTCACATCCAGGTAAACCCGGCTCAGAAACAGAGGCACCGTACCTACCGTGCTGCTGGAAGAGTCAACGGTATGTATTAGAACCATGCACTTATTGTTATATAGATTTTATTTTGTTTCCCTATGTTAAAGGGATCTTTTTGCCAGCTATATGTCTTCTCAGAAACAGAGGAATTGTACCTACCGTGCTTATGGAAGAATCAACCGTATGTATTAGAATCATGCACTTATTGTTGTATAGATTCTATTTTGTTTCCCTATGTTAGTGGGACTCTGTTCTTTTTGCCAGCGTACATGTCTTATCCTTGCCATATTGAGTTAATTTTGTCTGAGAAAGAACAGCCTGTCAAGAAAGAGGTAATTTGGAACAAATGGTTATCAAGAAGAGTATATTCGGTGAAGTAAGAAGAATGGGTTTTGACTTTTGAGTAATAGTAATTGTTGTAGCAGTATTTTTGTTTTTCTGAAACTAGGATTTTGAATTTTTGACGTTTTCTGTTTTCTACAATTAACCCTGACCTTCAGTTAATGATGTTGATGAGACACAAAATTTATTAAAAGAAAAATTAGATTTTTCTTCCACTTTTTTCTGCCTTTACAGTTTAAACTTTCCATATGGATGCCTTTATTTGTTCTTTCCTGTGTAAATATATTTCATTTGTTACTGAAGTTTGCCTTTGGAGTTCAGATTAGTAGGTACTAAAGTCTTCAAATTACCAAGAAAATATACCCTTCCTCTCTTCCTAAGGAAACTTAAGTCCAGACTGATAGCTTGTAGAAAGTGAATAATGCATAAAGATTACACTAGTTTTGTATTACCAAAAATGGCTTCCCTTGTCACAAGTCTAATCCCTCTGACCCACAATTCAGCCATTTCAACCCCGCCATCACACACGAAATGCACCTCCTTGTTCTTCGTAGTCAGCACATGGAACATTCCTGCTTCTTCCACGTCAAGCTTCCTTCTTCGGTTCCACCGAAACTTCTCACTCGGACCAACCTCAGCTCCTCTGCAGATCACATTTCTCCTGCTTGATTTGCCCCACCGTAGAACACCGGTTGACTCCATCATCCTCAGTACTTTACTGTGGGGCGATCCTTTACCGCACCTAGTGTGCTTCTTCACTCGGCTTCCATCTAACACCAGAGCTCGAGCAAGCTCATTAAGAATTGCATTCTCTGCATCATTTTCCAAACCCTTTTTTCTTGCAAGCAGAAGAGCTGTTTCATGCCTTGCGTTTTCAAGGTCGCATTTTGCTCCACAAGAAATTAGATGTTCACATACTCTGCCATAGCCTCCTCTCGCTGCTAGCATTAATGGAGAGTATCCATCAGCATCGAAGGCATTAACATCGCAGCCCCTACTAGTTAAGATGTGAACTAGATTCAAGTCTCCACGGCTTGCTGCACGATGTAGAGCATAAAACCCGACGGGGCAATTGACTTCTTCAAATGCATACTCCAGCATTAACTGGTCAAATACATCACCGTTCTGGTTTAACTCTAACAAGCTGATGGCAGTCTCGCCGTATTTGTTAGACAACTTAATATCAGCGCCAGCACAAAGAAGTAATCTGAAAGTTTCCACATGGCTGCCTGATGCAGCCATCATCAGAGCTGAATATCCATTGTCGTCTTGTTCATTAATGTCAATATCTGCCCGCTCAAGGAGCTTCTTCAGGGACTCAATCTCATTTGCTTGAGTAATGAACAACAAAGGAGAAAATACGGAGGGATTGCTTGATTGTGGTGTCTTCCCCCCTCGAATCACATCCACAACTGCTTTTTGGAAGCCATGATCCCACCTGGTTAACCCTGCAATGGAGCTTGCACTCTGGCCAGCAGAGTTTACCAATCCAAAGTCAGCCCCAGCTGAGGCCAATACTTTAAGGCAGTCCTCACGTTTGTATCTAGCACAGATCATGAGTGGAGAATCTCCAAAAGCTGTACGAGAATTGATATCGCAGCCAGCAACAATCAGGCAATGAAGAACTTCAGCAAATCCTAGTTTCGCAGCCAAATGAATGGGGCGTAACTCTGTTTTTGAACTTGTTTTGACTGGAAATTCTACATCAGCCCCGCAATTCAGAAGCACTTCAACTGCTAGCGCATTGTTACATAAGATGGCATGGTGGATGAGGGTCCTGCCATGGTGAACAGTGTTTGCAGAGAGGTGTCGAAGGAGCATGCACAAGATAGCACCACTGGCTTCAAAGTACTCCACAGCGCACCAGGTGATGGAATAAGCATCAGCTAGTCCCGCACCCACCCTAATTTCTTCACCTGTATCAATATCCCAGGACCAGGCTCCCAGGCTCACCTTCTGGTCCATCTTGATGCCAGCCTGATCACCGGCTTCAAAAAGTTAGTAATGCAAATGTAAGAATGTTCTGCTAATAACTAAACAATCAACAATGCAGAAGAGCTATAATGATACTATGATGCCAAAGGAATCGCATTAAATAATTAACTTCTGTCTGTCATAGCACGACCAGTGGTCCAACTACTTGGGCATAGTTTCCTCTTTATTAAAGGTTCTTGTTGAGCTAGTTTTCACCAAAATCATTAAATATTGGATTATGGATCTTCATTGACTGTGTGGGAAAGATGCCTACCTGCAAAAGTAATCTGACAACAGAGGTCTGTCTACTAACAACAGCGGCAGCAAGTGCATTACAGTCAATATTGGTGTGTAGAGAAGGCTTGGAAGATCGAAGAAGCACCCTATCGGTTGCATTGGCATCTACGCACTGTCACCAGTGAGACCATAACAAACTATCATTTTCCGGAGCTAATTTATTCAGGGGGATCAAAGTTAGCAGAATTGTCATAACAGGAAACTGCTTCACAATTGAAAACTATTTTATATTGGATAATTAATAATATCAAGAAATTAACAGTCTACCAAAATGATGATAAATTTGGTTATTGAATTTCCAGTAATCAAGCTAGTGAAACAAAATGATTACTCTTAGCTCTTCTATTCTGAAAATTAGAAGTAAGAAAAACAGAGTACCTTGATGAGCGTTTCAACAACATCGACAAACCCCCTGCAGCAAGCAGCTACAAGAGCTCGTAAGGCAAATTGCGGGCGGATCATGTCGGTCGCCATCAGCCGCTTGGCGGGTCTGGCAGAACCCAGGTAGCTCGCCTCGAGCAAAGTCTCCTCGCACGCCTCTTGGCACGCACCAGCATTGAGGAACACCTCCAATATCTCCATGTGACCCTCCCTGACCGCTGCTGTGCTTGCATAGCCTCGAAACAGTTTGTGGTTCAAGTTGGCTCCCAGGCTCTGCCAACAAATATACCAAAAAATTCATTTTAAAAGGCTGAAATAAAATAAAAATATAGCTTTATAATTTGCTTTAATGCTTTCGCCTTCCTGTATGGATAAATAACTGTTTTACCAGCAACTTCTTAACCAGAGACAGGTTTCCGACATGAGCAGCGAGAAACAAGGGAGTAACTTCGGTCTTAAACTCCTCGTAATCGACAAGAACTTCGTGCGCTGACTCTTCATGTAACAAAATCTCTGTCTTCTTGGCCTTCAAGCTCACTGTTCCAATAAAGTTCACGTCCACGAAAGGATCAGCTAAGCACTCGGACGCCAACTTCACATCATTTCCATGCAAAGCGTCGACGAGTCTCTGAGAAACTTCCTCTTCGTAGTTGACCGGGAACACCAGTTCCCGACAATAAATCCTCCCCCAGAACTGCCGTGCACTACTGTCATCTTTATTTCAACCGGGTAAAAACGTTTTTCCGGTTATGAAACTCTGTTGGGATCTCAGGGAAGTGCTTTTAAATTACCCACATATCTGGGCTGTAATTAGCGTGAAAAGCAAAAAAAGTTGAGTTTGTTGTTGAATCTTTTGGGGCAAGATTTTGATTTTACCGCGGCCACTTAAAATGTTTCGTCGAGCTCAAGCTTTCCGTTGTTTGTTGAACCAAATGAGATGCTTTCAATAATCATTTGTTTATTTCTAGTTAACGGAAACAGTTGGCCTAATACAAAGCTGGGTTCTCTGCTTTTGTCTTAATTAATTATCCGGTTTAAAGGAGACGATCCTTGTCGCGGACAAAGATTTGTCCTTGTATTGTATCATTGTGTGTCAGCGGGCCGGATTTGGCCTGCATGAAAATGACTTTCTTGGAAACTCGGTTTATTAATTATTATTACAAAAAGCGATAATACAAGCAAGGAATGATTCAAAAGATAGAAATGGGTATTGACGGAAACCAGTATCTGTACATACATATATATATATATATATATATATATATCTATACATCTATATTATAATATATTTTTGTATCTTTTTCTCTTTTTGAGTGACACTTGTCCATTTATTTTTTTTGCCCTCAACAATTTTTTTTACTTGGGTCCTTTTATTTTTTTTTCTCAACAATTTTTTTAGTTAAATCCTTAATATGTTTTTTGTATGGCTCTTTAACTCTTTTTAATCCAGTCCTCTATTATTGTTTTATGGTATTACTTTATATTTTTATCTATTTATTTCTTCTATTGGCATATATTTTGCTTTCGAAAATTTATTATTATATGAAAGGATTTTTACCTCTAACTTTTTCAAAAAAAAATACTTTTACTTTGCATATTGTACTTTATAGTAAATATAAATAATTCAATTAGTTATTCTTAAAATAAAAATACTTACAGATGAGTTTAAAACTTTACACTTAATTAATAATATGAACAAAGTATTCTTAGCTAATTTTTCTTACTTCTTTGTTAAATTGTCTGAACCACTATGCCATATATATATTTTGGTGCTTTTACTTTTTATTGTTGTTGCATCATTATCTTAATTTGTTTGTTTCTAGAACAAATTATATGTTCGTCATATTATTTAACTTAAGTATAGTGTATTTTTCTAATTCAAGCTAGTCCAATTTTCTCAAAAAATTATTTTTGGACATTTTGTTTGATATATAAACTCTATCTTTAGTAAACATGTTTGTCACGACCCGAAGACCGCGACTTTCACTTGATTCTTATACTTTTCTTAGTCTACAAATTTATGGACTAAATTTTTCTTTTTCATTTTAAGGTTTGTATTCGGTGTCAGTGTAGTCACTATACTATTTAGGTGAACTATAGTCATTTCATTTAAATATTTAACAAACACGGAAACGGTTCTTAGTTACATCCCAACTTGTTAAACAGAATATGTACTGTGCATCAATTTAAGTCTTACATGTAAACAAGTATTTTATAAGAAACATATACCTCAAAAGACTAGTACCAAGTCCATATACAGTCTCCGATGCCCACTGAGCAGCTCACATGGCAGATGTTAACTTCAATAATCTGAAAGAGATAAAATTTAGTGGGGTGAGCAAAACCACGGCTCAGTAAGATACTAATATAAATACATGAGTAGGATTACACTGTCTTAAACTGCAATGCTTAAAACTTATAAGGATGCAATTACAGTTAATCCTTTCTCATCGATACATCTCATTATCACTTCTCATTTTCACTTTTCATTTCATAATCATACTTTGGTATGCTATCATCTCATATCAATTCTTATATTTACTTTTCATTTCATAATCATATTTCTGTATTCTATCATCTCTTATCGATTCTTATATTATCTCTTATCAATTCTCATATCATCTCTTATCCATTCTCATATTGTGGATCATGATCACGGTGGTACGAAGTCATAATTCTCTTCGTGTAATTCTATATTCATGTTTCATATCATATCATGACATCATATAGATGAAATATCGTTACCACCGAGTCATGGTACTCCTCATATATTCTTCATGTTTAATTGAGATATCCTATCGAGTCACTTTACATTTAACAATCATATTCCCGTCTTATATCAATTCATATCACTTATCGTATGGGAATTTATGCTCATGATAGAGTAAGATCAGAATTCTCTTCATATCAATCTTATGTTCATATATCATATCATATCATGTCCTCGTATAGATGAAACATCATTAACGTCGAGTCATGACATTCTTCATGGAATTCTCATATACTAAGCATATTATCATATCAGGGTTTAATATGCAATTCATGTAATTTTTCTGTATAAACCGCTATCATTTCAAATCATATCATATATACTTTAGGACATGCTCAACATATAAATTTTCAATTCATTTCAAATTTGCCTTTAAGGCATGGTAGAAACATGTTCAATTTCCATTCATGTATTCTTTTCAGAGCATGTCTAAAACATGTGCGGTTTTAAAACATTTTCACATACTATAAATCATATCAGGTCTAGAGTTCATATCAAATCAATTTATACTCTAGACCGCATATCATTTTAAATTCGACACAAAATCGTATATAAATCATATAAGTGTCGAAATCATTTATCATGTACTTTTAAAACATATACTGTAAATCATATCAGGTCTAGAGTTCATATCAAATCAAGTTATACTCTAGACCGCATATCATGCCATGTTCGACACAAAATCACATATAATCATATAAGTGTCGAAATCATATCTCATGGACTTTTAAGACATGTTTAAAACATGCACTGTTTCAAAACATATTTCATTTCAAATCTGTTTCATACAGTATAAATCATGTCAAGTCTAGAGTTCATATCAATAAAATCATACTCTAGACTTCATATCATATCGGTTGGAGACTAGGCTAGATCCCTATCATCTCTCTATCAATAAAGACTTAATTCACTGTAGCTAGCAGTGAAAATCATGTCATCGTCCCCTGGAAACCAACTAGGGCGCTATCTATGGCCATAGACCTCATCTCTCTCAGCCCCACTGATCAGGCGTGACTGAGACCTGTCCACGACTATTGTCGGACAAGCATATCTGCCTAATGAGCAAAGCTCCAATTAGGCGGTTTCCACTATGCTTTATTGAATTTAATTCTTTTAGGGTGCCTACAGTCTCATAAAACATTTAAATCTTTATCTTTTCAATATCATATAAAGCATATGGTAAAATTCTGTATAAGACTTCATATATCAAAATATATATATCTACCATATACTTTCATTTCAATTCAAATCAATACTTTACAGTATTCATATAAACATTATTAAAATGTTTCAAATTGTAAGAAGGCATGCTTAAATACGATGCAGATTCAATCATGAGTTTCAAACAATGAACTATCATTTTTGTAAAACATATCATTTAGTTATTGTGTTAACTATAATCCAATTCCTGAATTCCATACTTTTGATTTCAATCAAATCATACCTAATAGGTAATTTCGATATTCATTGTAGTTCCTCGATATTCAATATCATTTCGTAGTAATTATCGACTATAAAAATCACTGGTACATTTATCATTCAATACTGGACCACCACTGTCAGTATGAGTCCTTTTTAGTATCTCTGGATATTTAAATATCATATTTCTATATAACCATTAAGATACTAGAATTATGTAGTTATCGATATCATCACTCAAGACCTATTTCAGAGTCAGTATCGAGGATATAAAATCACAAGATCAATAGTCGTCTATCAATCCATCTATAATTTGATATATTGGTGCACCTTCATAATTTCCGTCTTGAGGTTCAATTTCATTCACTTAGGAGGATTTGCTAATTTCCACTATCAACAGCGTTTTTCAACCATTTAAGTCGCCTTGCGACCATCTACGTTATTGTAGTAGTCTTAGTTCACGTCTATTTAATATCGATGTGTACAAATATATTTTTGTGTAGACGTGTGTTCTATTAATGCCCATACGGCATCACGATCTACTTTTCTTATTATCATCGTCCCAATCATATCACTAAGATGGACCGTTCATCGTGTTCTCCAATTTCTCCAAGTCACTCAAATATGAGAGGATATTTTTCAAAACCTATTCTCAAGGTTATAATCAATTCTGTATAATCACGTGTGTGACATCCATTTATCTAAATCAATTAATTTTTGAAATCATCTCTCGATCGATAATTCCGAAATTCAATCAATCGACCATCTAAATTATAACTTCGATCTTTCTCTTTTAATTTTATATTATATAACCATCGTTACTCTTATCAGTTGATCCTCCAAATATCTATTTCATCTCAATCTCAGCCTGATAACCACTTTGAGATATTAAGATAATTTGATTTATCGACTCCAATATCAACCTTTTCCGGTAATACAATAAAGTCCTTCACATGTTTATTTTCAATAATTATTTCTCAGATTCCATTTATGGGAGAAACTAAATCTTTTTCCTAAAAATTTCGGCACCATAACGGCTTAATTTTCCCTAACCTCCTGCAAGGGAAACACAATTTATAATTGCAGCCGTTGATTCTCACCAATTTTTACCTCTTACTAAGACCCCCACCATCAATTGTGGGTCCTCTTAGCATTTTTAACATTAATTAAATCAATTCATCATATATAAAAAAAATCATAATTCCATTAAAAATCATTCCATCAGAGCATTATATAAGATCATAAATCTCACATACAATATAATGCTACTAATGCTTTATAAAAGTATCTTACCTATTCGCCAAGCTTGCGCACTTTCTGATTTTCGAGCCTTGCCGAACTCCACCATTCATCGCATTTCCGCTTTACTACAATTTCAATATCAATGCACTACATCAATAGAACCATAATTTATTCAATAAATACCATCAATTTATTTTCTATATTTTCCTTACCACATTTTTTTCTTTTTCTTCTCTTTCTTTTTCCTTTCCTTCTTCTTCTTCTTCCTTCTTTTCTTTCTCCTTTTCTTTTCTTTTCTTCTTTCTTTTCTTTTTCTTTCCTTTTTCTTTTCTATTCTGTTTTTTTTTCTGGCCTGAACCGGTTCGGACCGGTTCAGCTTGGCTTGGCCGGTTCGGTCACCGGCGGCCACCCATTCCGGCGGTTCAGCCGCTCCACAGCTTGCCGAGGTTGCCACGAGGCCGGATCTGGTCTCCATTTCCCCAGCGACGGCGCCGGCGGTGGCGGATCTGGAGGTGGGTTTTCGATCTCTTCTCCTCCACGTTTCTCCTTCCTCCGCCGTCGTTCTTCCTCACCGGCGGTCTTCCTTTGCTTCCCCTCAGCTCCACCGAGCTCGGGGTTGGGGTGGCGGTGCCTAGGCCGGCCGGCACCGCCACTTCCCTCTTTTCCTCTTTTTCCTTCGGTTTTTCTCTTCTGTTTTCGCACCGCTTCTTTCTCTTTCCGGCGCCGGTGGGTCTCCTCTCCCTCTTCCCTTACCGGCGACGGCCTCACCTCGCTTTTCCCTTCCGCCTCTCGCTCAGCCGGCGTCAGGTTGGCTTCCATCATTTCTCTTCTGTTTTTGCTAAACAGAAGAGAAAATGTGGGAATCGGGGAACCCGATTCCCACTTCTGTTATTTCTTTTTTATATATATATATAAATTAGATTTATATATATATATATATATCCCCGATTCCCACTTCTGTTATTTCTTTTTATATATATATATATTAGATTTATATATATATATATATCATATACTATTTAATTTTAAATATATACATATATACATGCTTTATCTTGAAATATATGTATATATATACACTTTGATCTAAATAATATATATATTTCATGTATATATATATATATATACTTATTTAAAAAACGTGTAAAAATATATTATATAATCTATTTATATAATTATATTTTTATTCACATTTTTATTTCTTTAACATTTAAAATATATTTATATAATATAATTTTATAATTATATAAATATATACCTTTTTATTTCTTTAAATTTTGGATTTCCTAATATCCAAATTAATTTCTCCATTTTCATCTCTTATTTAGTTTGGATTTCAATTTATCCAAATTAAACTTTTCGGATACCTTATATTTATTTTTTGAAAATTCTTGGTCTTCACATGTTTTTATTTTATACTAAACAATATGAAGGAAATAAATATTTTTATGACCAATAACTTTTATCTAATAATCAATTTTACTAACTTTAAAAATTGCAAAATAAAAATAGACCTGTAGCATCGTGCGAGTCTATGTCTAGTCTATAACTATATATATATATATATATATATATATATATATATTTACACCACCATTGCTTGCCATGTGTTATTTTATTTGTCTTTTTTCTTTAGTTCAGCTTTTCTTTTTTTTGTTCTTCAATTTTTTTATTTGTTTTTTTAGTCATTCTTTTAATCTATTTTTTAGTTCTCCAGTTGTTTTAGTTAAATACTTTAATTAGCTTTTATTTTAAATTTTTTCCTGATTATGTTTTTTAATTTATTTTAAACCTTCTTTTATTAAACCTTTTATTTGTTTTTATTTAAATTTTTCCAATTATACTCTCTAATTTATATTTAACTCTTCAACTTTTTTTAGTTAAACTCTCTAATTTGTTTTAGTCAATAAAAAAGATAAACAGTTTAATTTTATTTAACTTTTTTTACAAATATATTCACTTTTTAGATATATATTTTGATTTTTAAAGTTAATAAAAAAATCATTATTTGAAAAATCTCTAATGGTGAAAATTATTTTAGAATTTATAGTAACAAATTGAAAATATTTTTTAAGTTGAAGACTTATAAAATCAACTTTACTAAAATATAAGGAAATCCTTTCATTTTATTTCAATAAAAAATAATTTTGAATTATCTTAAAAATAATAATTAATTATTATGAAAATTAAGAAGCTTTTTAGATTGTTAGATAAATGAACATTAATAAAAAAATAAGAATATAGATATTTTGTAAAATAAATATTAATAATATAAAATACAATTAATACACAACTTTTTTTAATCACTTCGCAAAAAATGTAAACATAAAAATTAATTTTTAATTTTTTAATCAATCAATCAAAAATTATAAGCATAAAAATTAATTTTTAATTTTTTCACCACAACGTAGTGTGGGTAACTTCCTTGTGTGTGTGTGTGTGTGTGTGTATATATATATATATACACATACATATTTGTCTCCTTACCTCTTTATTGCTTGACATTTGTCTCTTTTATTGCTTGACACTTGTCTCCTTTTATGAAAAGAACAATTAAATGTAAAAGACAATTAAATGTAAAAAATTTAAATATTATTAAATGTAACAATTTTTTAATTAGTTTTAATTAATACTTCATTAGTTTTAACTAATAAAACATTAGTTTTTAATTTATACATATTAATAAAATTATCTCCTAGACTTTCTTCTCATTAAGTCACGTTGCTCATTTGTTTTTTTTTATAATGTTTTTTATGTCTTCCTGACTTCTTTTTGTAACAATCATATTTGTTTGTTTAAAATAAAAAAAATCCACTTTATTTAAAAGTTAAATTTCCTGGCAAAGTTTATTCTCATACAAAAGTAGGACAATTAATTGTTGTCTTTCGGTTTATTTAATCTTCCAACTTTATGTCATAATTTTATTTTATATTTTGAAAAAAAAGAATAAAAAATAAATAAGATGTTTAATAGATAAATTAAATATTTTCATTTTCATTTAAAAAATTAATGTTTTTAAATAATTATATTGATTTATTATTATTTTTAATAAATAATAGTTATAATTTTTTTAAGGAAAAAAAGTACCCGTGCGTAGTAGGGGTATCTTCTAGTGTATATATATATATATATATATATATATATATATATATATATATATTTGTCTCCCAGCTCTTCCCTTAGTGAGCCACGTCTATACAAGTACAATATCCTTGAAGCACTTCTGCCGAAACAATTACCCATTATCATGTTTGCACCATCTGTCAAATTGCTTCTAGCACCACTGTTTTTTGGCTTTTTGTTTATATTATATATATTCATAACCCAAGTACAATTATCATGTCATCAAAAAAGAAAAAGAAAGTTGATTGATCAAGTGATCTTTGAGCACGTGGTAAAGCCTTGTAACTTGGCTGCACATTTCATAAGCACGGCTAGGCTTGGCTGTAAATATTTTGTATGACAAAGAATGCTGAATGGGATTGGAATCATGAAGAAATGATGGACTCGGAAACCTTTGATTGAAATTGAGAAATTAATGGAAATAATCTGAACCTTATTGGAGTTATGATTGTTGGAAGAGTTTTATTATTTATTATTTTTTGAATAAAATTAATTTTAAATCATAAAACGAATAAAAATAACTATCTATATCTATATTATCATATATTTTTGTCTCCTCCTCTTGCATTGGTTGACACATGTCCATTTTTTTTTCTTCAACAACTCTTTCTTTTTTTACTTAGGTCCTTTTATTTTTTTCTCAACAATTTTTTTAGTTAAATCTTTAACATGTTTTTTACATAGCTCTTGAACTCTTTTTAATCCAGTCTTTTATTATTATTTTATAGTATTGTTTTATATTTTTATCTATTTGCTTCTTCTACTTGCATATATTTTGCTTTCGAATAAAAATTATTATATGAAATGACTTTTTTTACCTCTAACTTTTTAAAAAAAAACTTTTACTTTGCATATTATACTTTGAGGTAAATATAAATAGTTCAATTAGTTATTTTTAAAATAAAAATGCTTACAGATAGGTTTTAAATCTTACACTTGATTAATAATATGAACAAAGCATTTTTAGCTAATTTTTTTTACTTTTTTGTTAAATTGTCTGAACCACTATGCTGTATATATATTTTGATGCTTTTAATTTTTATTGTTGTTGCAAGATTATCTTAATTTGTTTGTTTATAGCACAAATTATATGTTTGTCATACTATTTAACTTAAGTATTGTGTATTTTTTTAATCCAAGCTAATCCAAATTTCTTAAAAAAATTATTTTTTGACATTGTTTTGATATATAAACTTTATCCTTATTACACATGTTTCTCTTTTGTACTAAATAATATGAAGGAAATAAATATTTTTATAACCAAGAACTCTAATCTAATAATCAATTTTACTAATTTTAAAAATTACAAAATAAAAACAGACCCGCAGCATAGCGCGGGTTTTTATCTAGTATCTATAACTATATATATTTTTGTCTCCAAACCCTCCACATGTCAAGCTTTGGCTTTTTTTCTTTTTTTTTTTTTCAATTTTTCCCTTTTTTGGTTTTTCAACCTTTTTTATTTGTTTTTTTTTTCATAAATTTAAAGAACAAAAAAAAGTTATTTATATGTGAATTTTATTTTTAATAGAGAAAAAATAAAAAACATAAAAAATTGATCTTTAAATTTTATATATTTATTTTCATAAAAAATTATTCGTTCAAATAATAAATTTTTATATATTTATTTTAATATTTATCAATAATGATAATAAATTTTAAAAATATAAAATCAATCTCCAAAAATATTGTTTAACTAACACATAACAATTAACAAATACTCAATAATTAAATAATTCTTCAAATGCATATACAGTACATTTTTTTTAACGATAGATTACATTTACAAATGCATTTATAGTATATATTTTGTAGATCATTAATTTCTATATATTTAATGTTGATAATTAATAAAATAAAAATATTTTAATTTTAAATATATATGTTAAAACATTTTAAAAATTAATTAAGTTAATAATTTTTAATATTATTTAAATTATATAAAAATCACTTTTTTTTTGCTCCACGTCCAGCTTCACATTGGTTCTGTCATTCACTCATTTTCTTTCACCTTTCTAACCCATACCACTCAATGTTTTATCTCCCATACGAGCCATGTGACGTGTCTTAATTGATTTAGCATTTTATTTCTGTTTTTTTAAATATTTTTTTATTATGCCCTCTAATTTATTTTTAAGTTTTTTTTATTATGCCCTCTAATTTATTTTTAAGTTTTCATTTTTTAGTTAAGTTCTTTAATTTTATTTTATTTTTGAATTTTTTTGTTATGCCTTTTAATCTATTTTTAAATCTTCAATTTTTTTCTCCAGCAATAATATGATTCGGTGCATAAATTAAAAAAATTCAAAATAAAAATATGATAGAGGGTTTAACAAATGATGCATTCTAAATATAAAAAATTAATAAAAAATAAATAAAATAATTCATTTATCTTTGAGTTGATTTTTAATCAAGGAAAAAAAATCTAACAACACAAAAGCTAATTAATTTAGATATTTTTAATTAAAAAAGTTTAGATCTAATTTCTCTAAATCTATTTTTTTAAAATTATATCTCCACTAGCAAATGTAAACTTACTAAATACGAAAAATATACTAGCTATATAAAATCAATCTCAAATCACAATAATAGGTTCTTCTCTCGCCTCATAATAAATTTTTTAAAACATTTTTTATATTTATTAATAATGATAATAATTTTAAAAATATAAAAACAATATTCAAATATATTGTTTAACCGACACATGGCAAATATTTAAAAATAAATAATACTTCAAATACATATAAATTATGTATTTTCCAAATTTTGCTTTCAAATAAAAATTATTATATGAAAGGGTTTTTTTTCTCTAACTTTTCTAGGAAAAATAGTTTTACTTTACATATTGTACTTTGGAGTAAATATAAATAATTCAATTAGTTATTCTTAAAATAAAAATGTTTACAGATGGGTTTAAAACCTTACACATAATTAATAATATGAACAAAACATTCTTACTTAATTTTTTCTTACTTCTTTTTTAAATTGTCTGAACCATTATGCCGTATATAAAGATATATATATATTAATGCTTTAGTTTTTATTGTTGTTGTATTATTATCTTAATTTGTTTGTTTCTAACACAAATTATCTGTTTGTCATACTATTTAATTTAAGTATTGTGTATTTTTTTAATCCAAGCTAATCTAAATTTTTCAAAAACTTATTTTTGGATATGTTGTTTGATATATAAACTCTATCATTAATAAACACGTTTCTTTTATAAATCTTTCCTTAGTAAACATGTTTCTTTTTTGTACTAAATATTATGAAGGAAATAAATATTTCTTATGTCCAATAACTCTTTTTTAATATTTAACTTAACTAACTTTAAAAATTACAAAATAAAAATAAACCCGCAGCATTGCGCGGGCTTATATCTAGTATATATATATTTTTTTCTCCTCACTATCCACGTGTCAGTTGTTGTTTTTTTTTTCAGTTTTCCTGTTTTTTGGTTCTCCAACGTGTTTTTTATTTGTTTTTTTTTGTCATACTTTTAATCTATTTTTTAGTTCTCCAATTTTGTTAATTAAATCCTTTAATCAGCTATTATTTTTAGTTTATTTTCCAGTTATGTTTTTTAATATATTTTAAACTTTTTTCTTATTAAACCTTTTATTTTGTTTTTATTTAATTTTTTTCAATTATACTCTCTAATTTATATTTAACTCTTCAACTTTTTTTTAAACTAACTCTCTAATTTGTTTTAGTCAATTAAAAAGAGAAGTAGTTTAACTTTATTTAACTTTTTTTTACAAATATATTTTAATTTTTTCCAGATTATATTTTTTATTTATTTTAAACCTTTTTCTTATTAAACCTTTTATTTTGTTTTTATTTAATTTTTCCAATTATACTCTCTAATTATTTTTAACTCTTTAACTTTTTTTTAGTTAAACTCTCTAATTTGTTTTAGTTAATAAAAAAGATACGTAGTTTAATTTTATCTTTTTTTTTTACAAATATATTCACTTTTTAGATACATATTTTGATTTTTAAAGTTAATAACGAACATCATTATTTGAAAAATCTCTTATGGTGAAAATTATTTTAGAATTTATAATAACAAATTGAAGATTTTTTTTTAGGTTGAAGACTCATAAAATCAACTTTACTAAAATGTAAGGAAGTTCATACAATTTAATTCAATAAAAAAATAATTTTGAATTATCTTAAAAAAAATAATTAATTATTTTTAAAATTAAGAAGTTTTTTTTGTTTGTTAGGTAAATGAACATTAATAAAAAAAATGAGAATATGGATATTTTGTAAAATAAATATTAATAATATAAAATACAGTAAATACACAACTATTTTTAATCACTCGGCAAAAAAATGTAAACATAAAAATTAATTTTTTCTTTTTTAATCAATCTACCAAAAAATTATAAACATAAAAATTAATTTTTAATATTTTCACCGCAACGTAGTGCGGGTAACTTTTTAGTATATACTAATTCTCACGATTTGATATCTAAATTCAAGTATATTTTATATATTCAAATTTAATTAATTATTTAATTATTTTGATTTTTATTACTCAAATTTTACTTGTACAATATAAAAGTACAATGTGAAAGTATTCCTTAACTTCCTTATAGTAATTTTAATTATTGGAATCCATGACAGAGTAATTTTGCTACGGACCTGATTATACATTGTTTTTGTGTATGTGTATTAATATCTAGGCTGTTCTAGAGTTTTTTTTTTTTTCACAAGGAAATACAAAAGGAATACTAAGTTCACCGTACCTAAAGTTTATCATTTTGATGATAAACTTGAATATTGAAAATTATTAGAACAAGTATGTACACATCTATATAATATGATGATTTTTATTATATTTTCATATAACATATGTTGTAACTGAAAATTAAATTGTAGATTAATATTTTATTTATGTCTTTTATTTCATTTGTAGAATCTATTAGATTATCAAGTAAAGTGACACATCATTCAAAGATAGCAATGACTACTAAAAAATCATTTACTATCACTTCAACTCAACAAAAATTTATTAAAGAATCTCTATTTATAAAAATTTATACACAAGATTAATTTTAAGACGAAAAAAATTTTAATTTCTTTGAATCAAAAACATGTTGAATTTTTTTATATACAATTTTAATTCAATAAATTACAATATGAGTTTAATTTAACTTTTACAAAATTTACATAATTATATCAAATATATGACTTTTTTATATTACTGTACTAAATGAACAAATTTCAAAAAAAAATATTAAATTTACATATATTGTCTCTTTTTTTTTTCACAAGGAATTCGGATTGTGGACCTCATCAGTCATTTTTCTTAAGAAAGAATAAGAACCGCTAAACCAAATATTGATTGTTTTGTCATTGGGTAATTTGCTTAACCTCTTAACCATTTTTAGGTTTGGATTTAACACTTAATTTGAAATAATTGATTGTTATATTAATAAATAAAAGTTCTTTTTAATATATTAAAGAAAATTTTTTAATTTTATAAATTGAATTAAAAGATTTTTATATGGTTTATTTTTTAATTATTTTTTAATTTTTTAATATACTTTAAAGGACATAAAACCTTCCTAATGCTATCAGTTGAGTTTAAAAACTAACTGATGATGATTATATTATGAGTTTGTAAATGATGCACTGACAGTGTATAGTTTCTATACACTGTCAATGCATCAGAGATTGACACATCATCAATAGGCCCTTATGGGCAAATTAAAAAAAATTATTTAAATTTGCATATAAAGACCTATTGATGAGGTGTCAACTTCTGGTGCATTGATAGTGTATAAAAACTATACACTATCAATACATCATATATAAATCTTTATATTATTAGCTAGTAGGCTCAACTTGTGTTTGGGTTTTAGATAAGAATAACAGGAGGCCAGGCACTCTTAAATACTAGGGTTAGCAATTGCTTCCCTTTGTTTACGATCAATCGAAGTTTCCACAAGTTACGCAATCTGTTTTGCCAATGGGCTTGACACCTGAGTAGATTTGGGTATTGCTCGATGAACCTGCGTAGATTTAGGTACTGCTCCTTGAAATTTTTGTTGTATAATGTAAAATTATATTTGTATTAGGTAAAATATAAAAATTTTGTATTAAAATTCATATCAATATATCAAATATAAAATTTACTTTTTACCTTCTATCATATTTTTGGTCTATATCACTTCCGTATTCTTATTTATGTGATTTGGTGTTATGTCATTATTCTGTATATAGAATTGCCAAAAGCAATTTTTTTAATTCAAATTACTCAAGTATTATTTGAATTTAATATATCGTTAGTTTATATTTTAAAATTTTATAAAAACTAACAGTAATGCAAAATTATTTTATATTTTAATATTAAAAATTAGGGTAAATTCCCTTGAAGTCTTTAAAATTTTATCATAATTCAACTCTAGTTCATTAGTTTTGAAAATAGACACTTTGGACCAAAATAACAAGAGTTTGTATATGATGCACTGACAGTGTATAGTTTCTATACACTGTCAATGCATCAGAGATTGACACCTCATCAATAGGCCCTTATGGGCAAATTAAAAAAATTTATTTATAGTTGCATATAAGGGCCTATTGATGAGGTGTCAACCTCTTATGCATTGACAGTGTATAGAAACTATACACTGTCAGTGCATCATATATTCCAAATAACAAATGATTTTAACATATATTAGTTAATTATTAAACTTGAATTAATAATATCATATTTCCAAGTCTTAACAATGAATTTTATTACTATTTATTATTTTTAAGTAATTTTTAAAAAATTATTTTGTGCAAGATTTTTATTTTTTTAATGCCAAAAAAGAGTTAGGTTAATAGATTTTTAATATTAACTTAATAGAACAATTTTTTTGTACTGTCAAATTTATAATTTTTGGACCAAAATGTCTATTTCTCAAACTAATGGACTAAAATTAAATTATATTAATACTTTGAAGACCTTAGTGAAATTTACCTTAAACAAATTAAGGACTTAGACTTAAAGTGCATGCATTCATACCTACTGTCGTAACGATTTTCGTCCGGGGACTCGGTCGCTAAACGATTTTGGAAAATACAAAATGGAGTCGCCACCAATCTTTTTTGACTAGGTGTGATTGGCCATCTAAAATTATTTTATCTTTTTAATAAAATCTTAAAATTAATTAAGTTTTATCAAAATAATTTTTTTGGTCTGCGAAAACAATGTTTGGGTTCGGGAGTTCGGTTACGCATGGGGAAGGATTAGCACCCCCACAACGCCCGTTAAGAACGGTACCACTTAATCATATATTATCCCTTCGATCTTAGTTAAATGGTCTTAATTAAATATTTAAAAGAACTTCATTTATTTCGAAATCATTTTGTCATTTGTTTTATTTTTGAAATATTTAAATTTTATTTTTTATTTGTAATAAGTGAAAATCTTTTGTATTGAAAATTATTCCGAAGTACTCCAATACTTTTGGTAGCATTTCGGATAATTTCCTCACCTAGAGATTTCTTAAGAATCGCTACTTGCGATTTCCATAGAATCCCATCCTCGGGAGATTTGCACTTATTTTGGAGTTTCATGAATGCAAATGATGCAAACAAAGTAGATATGATGCACATAAGAAATATATTATTTTATTTTATTTTTATTATCTTTTATATTTATATTATTGCTTTTGAAATTTATTGATTTTATAAAATTTTATTTTTATTGAAAAAATCATACTAAATATTCCAATACGCTGGTAACATTTAGCAGATCTCTCTCACCTAGAGATCAGTTAGGAATCACTACTTGTGAATTCCGTAACATCTCATCATCGGACATTATTTAATCTTATTTATTTTTAATTATTATTACTCTTTGTTTCCAAGCAAAATTGCAATCTTGTTTATTTATTTGTTTAAAAATTTTTAATTATTTATTACTTATTATTTATCATTAGTTTATTTCATACAAGTTAATTATATTAGAAATCTTAATATCGAACTAAAATTATTTGAATACCCCAATACGCTGGTAATATTCAAATATTTTATTTCGACCCTAAGAATTATCAAAGAATCACTACTTGTGATTTCTAAGAAATCCTATCATCGGGGATCCTTTTATATTTAAGATGTGTATTTACATTTATTTATTTTAATTCCTAAATTTTTACCTATTTAAAAGTTTTTTTTTATTCACTTACTATTTTCTCGTATTTACCTATTTTTTATATTATTATTTTTATTACCATTTTTATATTTATTTATTTTTTTATACTAAGACATCTTATTAATATTTTCTTTATATCGGAATAAAATCATTTGAATGTCCCAATATGCTGGTGACATTAAAGATTTTATCTCGACCCTAAAGATTGTCGAAGAATCGCTACTTGTGATTTCTTCGACATCTTATCATCGGAAATTTAAAATTTGTCACTAAAATTTATATTTAAATTTATTTATTTTAAGTTTATATTTATTTACTTTTTACCCTTTTTTATTTATTTTATTATTTTTTTTATATTTATAAGAAACTTTGATATCGAGATAAACAAATTAGATATTCCAATACGCTGGTAACATCTAATGAATTTTCCCGATCCTAAAGATTCTCGAAGAATCACTACTTGTGATTTCTTCGAAATCTTATCCTCGGAATATTTTTTGTTCTTTTTCATGATTTACGAATACTTTACTACATAGAATTTCATATTTCCATTTTTCTTATAATTTTATTTCTCAAATTTAAATTACCATAAACTTTTAATAAATAATCGTGATTTATGATTTTTCTTACTTGCATTTTATATTGCTAAATGATTAAAACCTATTCTAAATCTTAAAATTTAATCATCATGATAAAGAATCTGTAAGGAACCATTTAGGACTATAAAAAAAAATGAATAAAATCTAAACACAAGTCACAAGCCTATGAAGTAAAGCTGCCAGCATAAAAAGAAAACCATAAAATATCAAACGTAATTAAGGCTTACGTGAAAAGGGAGTTAATGGCTTCCAATCTCTATTCTACGTACAAGAGCAGGAACGTGGAGCAGCCCTTTTGTTTTGTAACAAGTCGTGGGACAAAGCTGGAGATGAAACGCAGTAACGTGTGCAAGTGCAGTGTTGAAGACGATGCAACAAAGTATGGAGCGGTGCAGTGGAGAGGGGTGCCAGCAGAGATCGGTGGTGCAACAACAACGTGCAGCAGTGCGAGAGGAGTGCCAACAGACCAGGAATAGCAGGAGCTGGTGCAGTGGAGAGGGGTGCCAGCAGAGATCGGTGGTGCAACAACAACGTGCAGCAGTGCGAGAGGAGTGCCAATAGACCAGGAATAGCAGGAGCTGGTGCACACAACAGAACAAGGGGCGGTGGCAGATGTGGGCGGTGGCTCTGATGTAGCGAACGGTGAAACTGTGATGAGGCCAGGCAAGGCTCGAGGAAGCTGGGAACACAGCAACTTGTTGGAAGCGAGCAGGGTTCTTCACGTAGTAACTAGACTGGTGGCTACCATGCAGGATAAAGGGTTCGGTCTACAGCAAGGCGAGGTAGAAAAGGGGCGACGGTGACTGAGGGTTGCGGGGAGGAAGACAGAGGATAGTGGAGCGATGGCGTGGTGGTTGGTTCAGCAGCGTAGCAAGGCTTGGCGTGTGAACAGCGGGTGGTGCAAGGTGCAAGAAAAAAAAGGGTGGCAGCGAAGGCAGGGATAGCAAGGCCGGAGAGGAAGACTAAGGTGAAAATGATGATGAAGATGAGCAAGCAGGATCGTGTGATGAAGATTATGAACAATGGCAGTGTCTGTTTGTAGCGAGGATGACCAAGGATGGTTGCTGTCCAGGGTGGTGCGCCGGAAACAGAGGCACGATGCAAGCACTGCAGCACGGGACTGGGAATGGTGATTGAAGGTGGCGATGGGGAATGGCACAAGAAGGAGGGTAGGACAATATTGCCAGTGAAAGAGGCTGTCAGATCCTTTTTTTTTCTGTGTATTCTGTCGTTTTTTTCCAACCCTAGCAGACTCATGCTTTTAAATGAAACAATGAGTTTATTAATCCCGTAATTATGGGATTTTATTATTTATTTTCATTTGACATTTCCATCTTTTTATTATTTATTTCCTTTTCATTATTTTTATTTTTGGTAATTAACTTTAATTCCTTGATCATTTCCTTGATTCTTTCTTTTATTTTCTTCTTGGCAACAAATCCCTTTTGGTCAACTCTTTGATTTAATTCTTTAAGAGAAGGTTGCATGATGTGCATGGAATTGCATGGAACAGCATTGACGTTTTTTTTTATTATTATTTTTTTATTTTTGTTTTTTTTATTTTCTTTATTATTTGTTTTTTTTTTTGCTCGGACAAAATTCGGTGTTTACACCTACCATTAAACATTCAAAACTACCATTAAACATTCAAAACCGAATTAGATTTTGAAATGAACCGATATAATGTAATATCTCAAAACTCACAATTAAAAAAATTTAAAATTAGCAATCGAGTTTATGGGTTTCGATTGGACTTCATCATGAGCGGGTTTGGGTCAAGTTCAGGCCGTGCTCAAACTATATAATATTAACTTATAAACAAGTCCAAGCCCGATTCGATCCGTAAATTCGGGCTTAACTTTTATCGTTTTTATTTTATAAAGCAAAGTCTAAGCGCTACCCGTCCCACCCAAATGTTATTTTATTTAATTTTTTGTTTATTTTCTATTCTTCTAGTCCATTTGAATTTTAATTTCATGTGTCGAATTTTGCATGTCAATTTTCATATTAAAGATATATAATCGTGTTTATTTAATCAATAATGTTTTATATACATATAATTACATTATACTTAGTAAATTAATTTAAAAAAATTTTAAATTTAATTATGTTTGGGTTGGGTCTGGCTGGAACTGAGTTTTGAAAGATCAAGCCTAGGCCTAGCCTGATTTTTTATTAGATCGACAAAGTTTTGCCAAGCCTATTAATTGCATCTGATATTTTTGTTCAACCTCAACCAAATATCAGGTAAGCCTTCTAACTTGGATAAGTAGCCCGACCTTTGAGCAAGTCTAGTTTTGATATAAATAGATTTGTTTATGGGTTAGGCAATTCATTCTCAAGTTTGAAATCTGTTCCATTTTTATATATATTTAGATAAAAATATTGAAATTATTAGATGAATATGAGTTTGAAAATTAAGACTTGATAAACAAATTAGACTGAACTTGAGTTCCTTATTTCAAGTCCAAGTTCGGTCACTCCAATAACTATATATTTTTTATTATTCCATAGTTAATTTGATATTTGATTAAAATAAGACATTTTATAAATTAAAAAAAAATTTGAAGATATGTCAAGTAAAAAGGTTATTAAAAAATATTAATCTATTGTTAATTTTTTTAGATTCTGTTTTGCAATTTAATTTGAGTTAGTGATATTTTTTCAGATTTTGGTTTAGAGTTTTCATGTTTTTTATAATCTTTTTGTAAAAAATTTTTTGAACTTATTATGTTATTAATTATTATGTTTTTTAAATGTTTTAAGATTTTTTTATTTATTTTTAAATTTTAATAATATTTGAATGGATTTGAATAGGCTTATATGTACAAACGAGACTAGAAAAAAAAAATAGATCTAGAAAACTGAATCGACCTTACTTGAAATCACCTTCAATCCCTTACTGTTTTACCTAAGTTCGACTTGACCCAAATCGACCCATTATACTTCTAGACATACAGTATCTAAAGGATGCTTGGCTCCGTCATGTATAATAATCCTCTTATTTGAATCTAATAATTATTTGATTACAAGATATCGAAATTGAGATAAGCTAATCAAATAATCTTAACTATTCGATTATAGCGCCCCACAACTCTCTTTACTCAAATTTACTTAAATTTGATTGTAAATCAAGAGATCTAAAACAATTTTTTTTATTAAAAACACACACAAAATTCTGGTGTAATATAAAAATAAGTTGTTTCTAGGTCATAACATTTAAATTTGGAAAATTCCATCCAAGAGAAGTCTGGTTGCAATTATATTTTCTTCGTGATTTCGGATAATTACTATGTTATTAGTTATAATTGGAATGCTAGGGGCAATTACTTTGATAATCACATTCAGTACTCTCAATTTTATTGAATCAAATCACTTTTTAATTTTATATGAAAATTAGTTATCCATGTGATAAGTTGAAAAGTTGAAGTATGTGAATACTAAAAAATATTTTTCAAATAATCTGTAATAGTAAGTAACAGGTCTTCATGTAAAACTAAAAAATGCGTGACCTAATAAGATAAAGAATGTTAAAATGTAACTGTAAAAATGATAGCATTCCTCTAGTTATAATATATTGCAAACAATATCATGACCAAATAATTAAAAATGAGTTGTTATATGTTATAAGATTTGGGTTCGAATCCAAATCATCCCTTCTCATCTCCTGTTTATTAAATATTTAACTTGCAACTAAAAAAAATTATAGGTTTAATAGCCAAATGTGTCATTCACGTTTGCCACAAAATGAAATTAAGTTTTCAACATTTAAATGCATGAAAATCAGTCCTAAACGTTTTAAAATAATTAAATTAAGAACATTTTCGTTAAATCCTTTAATTTTCATTAAGTTTTATTATTGGTAAAGATAACAGAAATTAAAAGATTTAACGGAAATGTCCTTATTTCAATTATTTTGAAACGTTTAGGACTGATTTTCATACATTTAAATATTGAAAACTGAATTGCATTTTGTGACAAATATGAAGATCACATCTAACTATTAAGCCAAAATTATAATATATTACTTTGGCAAAATATTAAAAAAGTTGAACATCACAAGTTCACAACTAATCCTGAACCCATGACTTTGCAGACTCAAACCACGAAATAGCGAAATGAAGCTCCGATCCATCAGCACAAATACAACAGTAGACATGGCCAAATAATCATAGCCGTAGGTAGGTGGCTTAAACAACATCTACGCCATCTTCTGTACGTAGCAAAGAAAACCATCACAAACTGTCTAGAAATCTCGACCGTTCGATCACATTCACACAGTCAATCAAAATTTTACAAGACCAATCCCCATTGCAAGGTATCGCAGCCAATTATTCCCCCACTTCAATTTCCTGTTCCCCTTTTTTTTTTTTGGTTATAATTTCCTCTTCCCTTTTCTCCTCCATTGCTGGATACCGAGGCTCATCAGCGACATTTCATGCTATGGTACGCTCCATTTCTCATCTCTTTCACCTCATTATTTTTCGCTTTTTTTTTTAATTGTTTTCCTTATCATTGGCTTAGGATTTCTCTTTGATTCATGCATTTGTTTGATCATGGAATGCTGTTTTGCGTTTAGTTCTAGATCCAATCTGTTGATTTTTAACTCCGTTATTTTCTTTTTGGATGCAATTAAGCCCGTCGAAAATAAGGTTACAGAAAAGAAAATTTTAGTTATGATGGCGCGTTTTGCGTTGGTTCTAGTTGCGATAAACTAAGTTTAGTGAAGTTGGATTATTGTTTTAGGGTTATAAAAATACTTTGAGGGCGCTAGATTTTAATATGTTATCGTTCATTTGAAATACCTCAGTGAGAGGCACTTTAGGCGATTATCGAGGAATCAAGCATTTCGTTAATTGCTTCCAATTTGGCTGTGGCTGATATTTTACATTTAATTCTCAGAAAGCTGGTTTAATTAAATTCAGATAAAAGTGGATATAAGATTAGATGGACTCACGAATTTGATAGTCTTTTGTTATTTTCTTCTCTTTCTTTTGGTTGCCACTTACTGCACTGAGTTAACCCGTCTTATTGCTACTCATTTTATTTGTTATGAGTTATCACTAATTAGGCATCCAATCGTCCTTTGAGTTTTCCACTTGGACTGTTATATAGCCTTTTCTGATGCCAGTTGCATCATGCAAACATGATTGGTGGTTGAACTTTGCTATTGTTTTATGATTATTAGATCACTTCATGGAACCTAAAAAATAGATTAGTTTATGTCTGAAAGTCTTAGGGAAAAATGTTTAAAGGAAAAATAATAAAGAGGATGTTGATAATTGTTCTTTCTTGCATAGGCACCCATAAAGGGCATTCTTTCCCTGCAAAGGGCAGCTTTATTCAGGAATAGCAATGACAGGTGGGGTCTAGGAATTAGATCATTTAGCACTCAGGGAGCAACAACCACTGGTGCTCCACAGCCTCCCCCTCCTCCTCCTCCTCCTCCGGAGAAAACCCATTTTGGTGGTCTAAAAGATGAAGACCGTATTTTCACCAACTTATATGGGTTGCACGACCCCTTTCTCAAAGGTGCCATGAATCGTGGTGACTGGCATAGGGCAAAGGATTTAGTACTCAAGGGTGCTGATTGGATTGTCAATGAAATTAAGAAATCCGGACTCCGTGGACGTGGTGGTGCTGGATTTCCATCAGGCCTCAAATGGTCTTTCATGCCAAAAGTATCTGATGGCCGTCCTTCTTATCTTGTTGTCAATGCTGATGAAAGTGAACCTGGAACCTGTAAAGATAGGGAAATTATGCGGCATGATCCACACAAACTATTGGAGGGCTGCTTGATTGCTGGGGTTGGGATGAGAGCTACAGCTGCTTATATCTACATAAGGGGTGAATATGTGAATGAACGTATAAACCTTGAAAGAGCTAGAAAAGAAGCTTATGAAGCTGGACTGTTGGGAAAAAATGCATGTGGTTCTGGTTATGATTTTGATGTTCACATCCATTATGGTGCTGGTGCTTATATTTGTGGTGAGGAAACAGCACTTTTGGAGAGCCTTGAAGGGAAACAAGGGAAACCTAGATTGAAGCCGCCTTTCCCTGCTAATGCAGGATTGTATGGCTGTCCCACCACTGTCACAAATGTGGAAACAGTGGCTGTTTCCCCTACAATATTGAGACGTGGTCCTGAGTGGTTTGCCAGTTTTGGAAGGAAGAATAATTCTGGGACAAAATTGTTTTGTGTCTCAGGTCATGTAAACAAGCCTTGCACAGTTGAGGAGGAGATGAGTATACCACTTAAGGAGTTGATAGAGAGGCACTGTGGAGGTGTGAGAGGTGGATGGGACAATTTACTTGCAGTAATACCAGGTGGTTCATCTGTTCCACTTTTACCCAAGCACATATGCAATGATGTCTTGATGGACTATGATGCACTTAAGGCGGTCCAGTCAGGACTGGGAACTGCAGCAGTTATTGTGATGGATAAATCAACCGATGTTGTAGATGCAATTGCAAGGCTTTCTTACTTCTACAAGCACGAGAGTTGTGGACAGTGCACACCCTGCAGGGAGGGGACCGGATGGCTGTGGATGATCATGGAAAGATTGAAAGTTGGAAATGCAAAGTTGGAAGAGATTGACATGCTTCAGGAGGTGACCAAGCAGATTGAAGGGCACACAATCTGTGCTTTGGGTGATGCAGCAGCTTGGCCTGTGCAGGGTCTTATACGGCATTTTAGGCCAGAGCTGGAGAGAAGGATTAGAGAGCATGCAGAAAGGGAGTTGCTGGAAGCTTCTGCTTAATTTCTGCTCAGGTTGCTTCTGGAACCTTTTTTGCTTTCACTTTTTGGTGCCTTTTTCCTTCCAAAATATGAATTACTCTTGATTGGACATTTATAGTTTTTATTTTATTTTTTAATATGTGAAAATGTTTTCCTTCTATTTGAATTACGTAATCTCTCATCCATCTTCTTGGTCTGTCACGCGCAATATTCATACTTGTACCACACAGTATACACAGGTACACATGACTTATTTCACAAGGAAGGCTGGTGCCTTATGATTGAGATTTAACTTATTTCTTCTAATGTCCTTGAGGAATTTATTTGTTTTCCCCTACTTATCATCTGGTACCCTACCAAACCACTAGTTGCGTTTTTACCCATAGAAAATCTAAAAAAAAAACTGTATGTGTGTGTACATATATATATATATATATATATATATATTTTGATTAATTAGTTTCTGGCTCTGCTGGTCAGAGGACCATGTTTCTGTTAAAAGAATGTAAAAGAAATGAGTTAGAAGAAAAGGCCAAGGAAAGAGGCATATGATGCCCAAATTGTTTTCTTTATTTGCAAGGGCAAAATGTCATATAGAGACACAAGTATAATGAGGCAGTGCATCCTTAAGTCTTGCATGCATAAAATTCGGTTTGCTCTTTCTAACACATGGACATAAGTAGTATTATACTCCATCACCTGTTTTCTTATCCGATTCATATTCTTACTGCATATCAATCAGTCCCAGCGCACCCATGCAGTTAGCATCTAAAGATTTTGACAGGTTGTCTCATGCCATGTAGGGAATTTCCTGTGCAAGTGACTATTCTGAAAATAAAAATTGAAGTACCCAAGACAAGGATAGGTATCTCAGGCATCTGGTTGTCTGTTACTGTTTTGCTTGTTTTCTCCTCAACTGTATTAACAGCAGTTCACTGTTTGAGAAAATAATTAATGCCTCTAAAGTCTGGGCGGAGATACTTGTTTCTGAAAGCATCCACAACATTTTCTTTTTTGGCCCATTTGAGGCACATTGTTAATGATATCTGTATTCTTTTTATTTTAAACATATAATGATATCTGAATTTTGCTATGCCATAGATGCCATTCATCTTGTAGCTAGCCAAAGGATAAAAAATGTTAGTGGAGAATTGAAATGAAAGTTGTTCAATGCAGATATTGAAACGAGATGATTATTGAACTGACATGAATAGACTAAAAATATAGAGCAGCTAAATCGATTGGATGGCTGCATGCATCAGGCCAAGATTGGATCAGGACTGAGCTCAACCTGCTTGGGGAAGTTTGTGTCTTCATCCCAAAAAGCTTGAGCTTGTTAACGAGATTTTTAATGCCAATTACTTAGATCCAGCCAGACTTTTGGTGATTAGTTCCGGTGAATGAGGAAAGAGGAGAAAGAATGTATGAAGAAACATTCATATCTTTTGAGGTAGAAATTTGTTTATTACTCTCTTCCACCGGTAAATGAAGGAAGGTTTGCAATGTCTTAACTTAAACATTGGCCTCGCAAATGATAAATTTGGAAAAGCATGTTAGATCTCCATTTACAAACTACCTCCGACTGGCTACTGAGTCGGGCTATTCCTGAATCAATCAACAACAACGAGTTGCTAGTATTCCTTGCCTACTATAGCAGATTTCATGGTAACTCAGGGTCCAGGACTCCACCTTCCTCTAGAAACTGTTTGAGCAAATTCTTGGAGAAGACACTCACTAAGGCCACTCCTTTCCGATGGCTTGGAACTGGGGTGGATTTCGAGTTTCTAAGGTTCCAGAACACTATCTCTGGCACGGATGAGTAACCACTTTCATGGAACTTTCTTCTTATTGCTTGGTAACGGGTTTCCCAAAAAATTGAGGCAAGTATTCTTGTTATTGCTTGTTCATCGGTTTCCCAAGAATTTGAGGCAAACTTTCTAGTTCTTGCTTGGGAATCGGTTTTCCAATGATTTGAGGATGCCTCGTCAAATTCCTTGTCGCTGAACACAAATAGCCTCTTAATCATCTGATCCTCTGTAAGATTCTGTTGCATGGCAACTTCTAAAATTGTGTCAAACACCTTCGGAAAGTCACTGTTCATCGTCCAATCCATCCTCTCTATGCATTCGATTTTGGAACGAAGATCATCACCCTCAATAATTTGGAGGTGAGGGTGTTCGCACAATGTGATAAGTTTTCCTTTCCAAGGTTCTTCACTCAAATCTGAAACCAGCGGTCCAAGTGCCACACTTACATCCAGAGGTGTACCGCACATGCTTCCGGAAACATCACAGATGGCAGGGCAATTTTTCAGTTTTCCCTTAGCAGAAAGGTCCACAATTCTCTTCCATTGTAGAACAGCCACATCACCTGCCGTGCCATCTCTGACCGATTTTATGATCTGGTGTGGAAGCAATGCACCAGCTGCTATTTTGGTCTCCCCCTTCTTCACACTCTTCAGGTAGCCCTCAGACCTTTCTTTGTCGTGTTTAAGGAATAAGTGCGTGTAGTTTCTCATTGCAATTGAGGCAACTCTGTTGTAAGGAAGTATGCACCATTGGCTAGCGCCAATGTAGACTTCTGGCAACTGTAAGGCTTTGCGTAGAGGAACAAGAACTTGTTTGCGAAGCCGCTGTCGAACTCTGTAAGCATAATGAGCATCTTCAATGCCTTCGTATTCAGAGTATGAATCACGAGGGAAAATCCTCCTGGCTATGCTCCCGCACAAGAGCGTTGAAAAATCATACGTAGAATAAAGAGAAGGGCACCATTTTGCAGCCAGGCTAAGTTTATTCAGTCTACCAGCGTTTAAGTTCTCCAAATCACCTAGTAAATACTTGGTAAAAACATCTGATATCCTATCATGCAGAAACCTATAAGCCGGATCATTGTTGAACCGATCGACACCTTTCCTGGCTGCTGCAAGTAAATTTTCTTTTCTCGAAGGTTTTGGCACTTTCCTCAGCTTGCTTTTCACGCTTGCAAGTAAATCACTCTTTTCACTCTGCGACTTGTTCCGGATGTCAAGACCATGCTGTATTCTATGGAGCATTTCGGGCAAGTCCTTGAAATAAGCACATTTCGCAATTGAATCAGGATTGGAAGCTAGTGTTTTGGGGTGATTTTCAAAAAGCCACAGAGCTGATGCAAAAAACCCGTCTCTGTCAGGCTTTCCAGTTCCTCTGACGCCTCTCAGGTTGCACACAAGTTTGAGAGCAGTCAATGGATCTTGCTTCCAAGCTGATCTCAATCTGTCTGTCACTTCATATGCTGATGTGTCGGGAGCCACATGGAAGAAGAAATCCAGGCACGGGTTTCCACTGGAAAGATATGTTGGAGAATTTATTTCCTGGAAACCATTGCTGGTGCTGAAGTCCGCGCAGCAGCATTGAAGATGGACAGTATGTCGTCCACAAAGAGAGCAGCAGCATCGGCTACATTATTCACAGATTCTTCCTCTACAGGCAAGGGAGACTGATATATTTCTGGGGGTCCAAGCAGCCCAAACGAAGGAGAAGAATCTGTAATTTCCATACTAGCTGCTTGAGACAAGCAACGGTTTAGTGGCAGGCGAAAGTTCAATGGCTCAAGGACAGCCATGGCCTTCTTCAATAACACGGCTGAACTCATTTTTCGAGTTGCAGAATCTGTGAACCAAAAAGATCCTGGTAGAATTCATGCATGATCAAAATAATATTGTTATTTTTCATCCATTGATCAATGCTATGTACCAAGTTGCCAACTACAAGCATAAGTAAAAAAAATAGCACAACTAGTCCCCAATTTTAAATGCATGAGATATGCATGATATGAAGTTGAACATGAAAATTGGGTAAATTACATCATTGCTTTCTGAATTTTAACAAAAACCTATTTGAGTCATTTTAATTTGTTCCAATAAAATCACTCAAATTGTTAAATATACCAAATCAAATTACTCTAATAGATAAGATTTTGGTCAAAATTCAGTGACTAATTGTGCAATTTACTATCTATCTCTACTCGAAGGAGAAAGTGACAAAATAATTGCAACATAAAAAAAAAATCTAAATATATATGAGCAATAACTTTTGTAAAAAGTTTTCTAAGAATTTGAACTTTGAAATATATACAATCCATTGACATGAGATTAGTATTTGTGGCATTGGTATAATATTTGTAGCACTAGTAACAAAAGAATTTAGCAATTAAAACAAAAGAGCAGGAGTAGAATAAATTATTATTATTATATCACAAAAATTCTATTTCCTATTTTAATTCTTAAGTCTCATTTGGATCACGTACTATATTGAAAAAAATACATATTTGGAAAAAGAATTGTAAAGAAAAGAAAATAATAATAATTATTATAATATAATCATTTCTAGTAAAAAATTTTGGTAATTAGTTAACACTCTATTCTCCAAAACATTTTAAGTTAAAGGTTTGATAACTAGAATATTTTTTTCTCATAAAAAAGCATCAAATTTAGAATTTAAACCGATTGATTCATTAAATCTTTTTAAAAAATAATTTTTAGTAGATTTGAAATTCAAATACCTGTACTTTCTTTCTCTTAATAGGATTATGGTTTTTTTGTACCAAAGGCATTCTTAAGATAAAAACAATTCTATTATATCTGCATTCGGCCATAGTTGGAGAGAAAAATTGTACCATAACTATCTACAAACAACAAAAACCTAAGGTTAAAATACCTGCAGCTTCAACCAGAATTGTTTTGATTGCCTGAAGCCAAAAACAAATAAAAATAATCAGATCAGCAATAAAGTGAAAGTAATAATCAAAAAATAATAATAAAAGAAAAAGCTGTTAGAACCCTTCAAGATTGGCAAAGACTTTTCATGTATAGTGTTGAAGAAGAAGCATACTTTGATTAGATCGCTTTGCAATCACTAGTATTACCAGGCTAACGACTAGAGGTTTAAGCAGCGTTTTAGCGGTATTTAAGGAAAATTCTTTTGAGTAAACCCCAAGAAACTGTATAATAATTATTAATAAATATTCCTTTGCACTTTGATTTTTTTTTTGAATTTATATCAAACTTAATCTTGAGATGATAAAATACTTAATGATAAAATCATAAAAAATTGATATATATTTAATTTTCAACCTTAAAAATAAAATCATAAAAAATATTATACTGGAATAAGAGTTTTTTTTAAGAAATTGTGCAAAAAAAATTTTGCACAAAAATTATTTTCTTTTTGATAATTGAATTTTATCCATTCATACAAAGAAGTAAGGCAAATTCTTCCTACAAAGTAGTAGAAAAATAAACAATATTATTGTAATAAAAAAATATTTCAAATTTTAACTAATAACCTCTTGACTTAGTGGTTAAGCATGAATTGTGACATGTTATAAATCTTGGGTTCAAATCCAAATACTCTCATCTCCAATTATTTAATATTTTTTTTGTAACTAAAAAAAATACTTCACTTTTTATCATTTTTATTAATTAATTAATTTCTTTCTTACTAGTTACTCTTTCATTTTTAAAGAATCATTTCTATTGTGTTTTTTATATCACTCTTGATTTTCATAATTTTATAAAAAATTTCATTAAAAATCTATGAATATTTATATTATATAAAAACTTTAGATTTTTAAAATTAAATACTTTATTTTTACAATATTATGATTTCATAATTTTGTTATATATTGTTAATATCTTAGTAAAAAAATAATTTTACCCGCCATAAATAATTTAACATCATAAGAGTTTGATTTTTTGCCATGAAACTTTAGCTTAGCGATAAGAAAGAGGTATGGATGACAATGCGTACCCTATAAACGGGTACCCGATGTTGTCCGACCCATTTAAGTAAGGTTAGGGTAGTATATAATCGGGTTCGGGGTAGGAAAATTACTACCCGTCACAAGTTCAGATAGGGTTCGGGTAGTTACCTTAGGGTACCCGCTACTCGAACCTGATTATCAATAATAATTAATTAATACAATATTTATATTTTTTATATATAAATTATTTATTATTAATGTTTTATTTAATTAAATTAAATCATTATATATTATAATTATGATTTTTAACTTTAATTTATATTTATGAGTTAAATTAAATTTATTAATATAATGTTTTAATTAAGTTATTCCAAAATTGATTTTAAATTTAAATTTAAAAGTCAAACTTTGACTTAATAAACGGGTAGTTTAACGGGTTCGGGTAGTTAAACAGGTATTTTATATTTTATAGGGTTAGGGTTCGGGTAACATAAATAAAAATAATCGGATAGTTAATCGGGTTCGGGTATTATTAAAGTTAATTGGGTTTGGATTTGGGTATCCCAAATTTAGCGGGTACCCGACCCATTTACATCCCTAGAAAGAGGTATTGAGACAAGGAGATCTCAGTAAGTTCAAGTCTCACCGTGTATATATACTGATTTAGTTGATTGGTTGATTTAAGTGATTTATGAATATAATATCTTATGATGATTGTAAACTCTCTTGAAATGTATCATATCTAATTCAAAAAAAAAAGGGTATACTAATAATATTATTAAAGTTAAAAACTGTCACATATCTCATTTTTTAATTATTTTTTATTTTAATATATCTTAAGGTATTTATCAGTATTAATTAAATTAATAAAACTTTTTAAATTCACTCATAATGTAAGAAATAATTTTTCTTAAAATAATACTTTTTCCATTTCTTTCTTTCATTATTCCAACAACATATCCGAATAATAGTTTAAAATTAACAACCTAAATGTAAATGTTTAAGTAAAAATTTATTAATATAATTTTTCAGTGATTAATATTATCGAATTCTCGACCAAACACGCCTGGGCCTTGAAGTCTCAGTTTTCATTTTGTAAGAAAGGCCCGGAAGAAGCCCAAAGCAAAGCCCCCCAGTTTTCTCTTTAATGGCGTCGCTTCCCCCGCCTACCTGGAAACCAGAAACCGAAGGGAAGCTGAGAGACTGAGAAAGGAAAAAATGAGAGGGAAATCGATACTCCGTCCGTTTCTTCTCCGTCATGCCTTCAATGCCCGATCGATTTCTTCTTCTTCTCGGTTTCCTGTGAACCCTAATTACTTGCTTTCAAACCCCAAAACAAATTCTTCAATCCCTCCAAAGCCCTTCCGAGTTTACTCCCCTCAAGGCCTTGCTCTCTCCAGACCCTTCTCGGACTTTCCCACTGATTTTTACCCATCATCTCTAGCACCACCCGAACAGCCGCCAGGTAAATTTTGTTTTATTTTTGTCATTGTTAGATTAAAAAGGGTAATTTTTTTTAATATGTAATTTGGTTTTTAAATTTCAGTTCCACCGAACGTTGTCCTCGTTAAATCAGAAGAAGAGTTCAATGCTGCACTTAGCAAAGCTGAAGGCGAATCGGTGCCGGCTGTCTTCTATTTCACTGCTACATGGTGCGCCCCTTGTAAGTTTTTTCTAACTCTTTACTCCTTTCTTTTTGAACTTTCTAACATCAAAGGCGTTGGCTTTGTTACATTGATATTTGCTGTATTCGATCTGTTTGCAGGCCGATTCATCGCTCCGGTCATGGAAGAGTTGGCTCGGAGACTCCCTCAAGTAACAACGTATAAGATGGACATCGATGAGGTTAAAAATGATTTTTTTTAATGTTGTTTGAATTTATTATCACTGATTGCCTTTCGTGGAACTTAAAATAATTATAATGTGTTGTCTGGTTTAGATTCAGGTATTCTTCCATAGGTTTTAAATTGAAAATGTTTCTATTTGAAGGGTTCATTGTGCATCATTCATAGTAGTTTAACTATGAATTCACTTCTTTATTGTGGCTTGAATCTAGACCTGGCAATTTTAGACATGACACGATTACACGACAAGAAAATGATACGAATATAAGACACGAGGTGACATGGATTAAAATTAAGTAAAATTTGTATATTAATATTATAAAAATTAAAAATAAGCTAAAAATAAGATTTTATGTTTTTCGTGTTAACATGAATTTTGACACGAAATTTTTGTGTCTTACACGACACGAACACGATTTTATAGGACACGAAAACAAATTAGAAACACGAATTGCCAAATCTACTTGAATCTATAAATTTCAACTTTTTTTCATGTATTTCATCACAATGATTTACATTGGGGTTTTTTTTTTGGGGGGGGGGGGGGAGGTGTAGGAAATGGTATCATTTTGTTTCATGTTTGAGATTGAAATGTTTATTTGATAGTACAAGGACATATCTTAGGCTTTGCTTGGTAGGGTGAAAAAAATGATGAAAGGAAAATTGGAAGGAGGGAAAAATGAAGAGATGGAAAACATTAATTTTTTTTCCTTAGGTGTGTTTAGTAGGAACGATGGAAAATGTGAAAAAAAATATTCCATTGTTTGGTAGAGTTAAAAAAGATGGAAGAAAAGAAAATGAAATTATATTAATTTACCATTATACGAGTAATGATATATGATAACATACTTGAATCACACTTCTCTTTTTTTCTCTCCACTAATATTTCAAATTCAAAGTGATTTGGTTTTGTTAATAATAAAAGAAATGGCAATATTTTTTATTTTCTTTCCTCACACTTTTCTTTCCTACCAAGCACTAACAAAAATCATTTTCCTTTCACTTTTCCTCACACCCCTTTCTATCCTTCCACTTTTCCACCCTACCAAGCACACCATTATGCTTTGCTTGGTAGGGTGGAAAAAAAAAATGAAAGAATGGAAAATTAGAGGGAGAGAAAAATGGAGAGATGGAAAACATTAATTTTTTTCCTTAGGTGTGCTTGATAGGAAAGATGGAAAAATGGGTGGAAAATAAATTTCTTTTCTTCTATTGTCTGGTAGAATGGAAAAGTGAGAGGAAAAAAATTAAAATGATTTTACCGTCTTACCCCTTATATAATTATTTATCAAATGCATTTTTTTTCAATTTTTATGACATTTCTTGAGTTTTCTTTTTCAATGAGATACTTTAAAAACAATTATCAAAATAATTAATTAGTAATTAATTCATGATAATTAATTAGCATTTATCAATAAATAAATCATTAAATAATTAATTTATGATAATTAATTATTATAATAAATAAATTAATATTAATTTGTGATTAATGATCAATTATTTAATATTAATTATTTAATGATTTATTATTTATAATTAATAATGATTTTACCATCCTACCTCTTATGCTAATATCAAAGTTTAGCAATTAGCATATACGAAAAAAACATTATAGTTTAGCAAACATACAAGCAAAAGAAATATCACAATTCTCATGCATGCAAGAACGTTTTTGTACAAGTAAATTTATAATCTGAAATACGATATAAAAGCAACAGAAAAATACAACAATGATATAAATTAAAATCTAATAAAAATGTATAAATTGGCAAAATCTAAAAAAAAATTATCAATATTTGACATGTCAACACGAATTTTGATATTATAATTTTTTGTAATTTAGACGACATGAATATGATATATACACAAATATATATAATGTCTAAATTAAACATTAATAATGTCTAAATAATAAATATATAATAATTAGGAGTAATTTAAAGATTATTTAAAAAATATAGGTGTAGAAAATTGGAATTTAAATTTATAAATTTTTACCCTGTAAAACTAATAACATATCTATTTTAAACATTATCTTATCATATTGAATTTGGTGAAGTAATTAAAGGTACACCCATGACTTATATTCTATAGAAACATTCTCCAGCATTATCATTATCTTTAGAAATGTTGCAGCCAACTGGCAGAGTTAACATTTTCTTTTATGTTTTCTGTCCAATTTGGATATTTTTTTTTTGGTACATCCAATTTGGGTAGATTTTTATATGTGAAGGGGGACGAAAATGTCTATTCTTCCCATTTTCTTTCCTTCTCATTTTCTCTTGTACCAAGCAACTGAAATTTTGTTTTCCTTCTACTTTTCTTTCCATCACTTTTCATCCTTCCAATTTTCCATTCTACCAAGCACAGCCTTAGAGATTTTCATGTTAAGCTTTCTTGAAAAAAGTTATAAACTTTACAAACTAAACTTTTGATGTTTTTTTTATGTAAAATGCAAAGAGGTAACTGAGAGAGCTTTTGAGTGCCATGGACAATGCATTTATTTTGTATTCTTCACTTTTTGGTTTACTTTTATGTTGGGCCTTACTGATTATAATTTGAAGCTCTGATTCTTTATTTTTTGCATTTGAGAAGCACTAAATGTTGTTGACATGATGCAGGAAGCCCTTGCAAGCAAATTGGGAGGTCTAAATGTTACAGCTGTGGTAAATAATCTCATTCTTTTTGTATGACATATATTTGAATTTTTATTTTTAAATAATTGAGCTGCAAACTAGGTTTTTTGGTATGATGGCAAACACTTTTTGTGACTATTCTCGTGTTATCCAAATGGTGACAAACTGCTTAAGCAATTGTTTAGGGGTTGTTTGAAATTGTGGTGTGTTTTGTGTTTTATGGTTTGTGTTTTTGAAAATTTTGTTTTGTTTTATTTTCATTTTGTTTTCAATTTATTAATTTTGAAAACATGTTTGGATAACATATTTTGTTGCCAATTTTTAACGATAAAGAGTAATCTGAGAAGGTGGCGAAAGCTTTGTCATTGAAAGGAGGGGGTGGGTTTGAGTATTGCCAAAAGCTAATGAGATGCTTTTTTCTATTTTTCCTCCCTTTTTTATGGTACTGTAGCTGCAACGGATGAACAGTGCCTGTGCTGTAACAGTACAGAAATTGCTTCCGAAATTTTGGAAACATCATTTTGATGTTTCCAACAAATTCCAAAACAACATGTTTTATTTTCAGTTTTTAAAAACAAAAACAACTTAACAAACATGCTTTCTCTTTATTTTTCAAAAAATTGAAAACAAAAGCATAAAACAAAAAACAAAAACAAAATCAAACAACCCCTTAATAAGTATGATTTCTATTTCTAGTTTTAGTTTAAAATCTTAGTTTTGGTTTGTAGTAATTTTAAGTTCTTTATATAGTTATGATTAGTATGGTAGTTAGTAACTGTATAAGATGCCACATGTCTATATGCATTATAATTGTTGGTTATAGCAGAGGTCAACTATAAGTTTCATTTTCTTAACTCTTTGAATTATTTTGAGTATCCCAATTGTTGAATTGGATTGCAAGTGCTTGTTCTCTGCCTGTCATTGCAATTTTAGTGTTCTGATAAGATACTTTTTTGCTTGGTATATTAAGTTTCCAAGAGTCTTTTCCATTCTTTATATGAACACAATTCTTACTTCCGCCGCTAAATTTTCATCTTTGGTTACAGCCGACTGTGCATTTCTTTAAAGAAGGCAAAAAGGAGGATGAAGTTGTAGGTGGTGATGCAACGCGCATTGTTCAAACAATGAATAAGCTCTACGGGATGTAATCATTCTTTGCTTTCTCCTTTCCATAAGTTGTCGAATCTAGTTCATAAGTGCAGCGTAAATTTTGCTGCTTTCTTGAGCAAGAGCTTATGCAGTTGATATATATATATGATGTTGGTATAATGTTAAATATTCAATCTTTGCATTCTGGTTGAACTGTTACATTCTTGTTCTGCATTACTGCCTTTTCTAATCTAATTTTGTTAGAAGCTAAACATAACTGGAAACTCTTCAACGGTGTCCAGAGTTTTTGACTTTTAATGCAATGCTTATATGACATTTTACTTATGGTTTTTTGAGCTTATCTGCCTTTTGTTTATTGGTTCTTTCGTTGAACCAGATCCTGTGTAGAGACTAGAGTTTCAAGCTGAAATAATTTTAAATTTGACCATTTCCTTATGTATGGATCAACTTTATATAGTAGTACCTTAACTAATTGAAACTTGGTATTAATTGTATTCAAGTCTGTTAGGTGAATGTATTCTTTAACTTTCTTAAGTTAAAAAAATTCTGACATAATAGAATTTAGTTGATTTTGTTTAGAGATGCCATTGGCTGTGGCTTGTATGTTAAGAGGAAGCCCAAATGCTGTCTGTTTTATTTATCATATGGTTACTTCTTTGTTTTCTTTTTCCAGTCCGGATTCGAAGAAGAATGATCCAGCAGAAGAGAAATGAAGATCGATGCTTGATTTGATGATTATGGAATCTTTTTGGGCAATCAAAGAAGGAAATAAATGGTTTTAAGGTTTTCTTTTGTTAAATGATTGTAAGATTTCCTCTTGGGTAGTAGTGGGCTTCACTCTCCTTTCTTATAGGTTTTCTCAACCATCAGGTGCAGAGTTTAGTGATTAATGTTATAATTTGAGAATGAAAGTTGGGATTAATTTTACGGTATGTGCAGGTTGATATTGCATTAACTTTTGAGTTCTCAATTTATTCCTTTTGAAAGGAGGAGTTGGGAGAGTGAATTTCAATTTAGTTTGTTTAGCAAATGTATGATTTACTCATTGATGCCAGATGATGATTAGAAACAGAGCAAATACAGGGAATGAAAATTGGAGTAACAGCTTTCCCAATGTAGGAATTCAGAGAAGCCAAAATTTCCCTATCTTTTAGATGGTCGGGTCAACTTAAACAGGAGGATGTATGTTTATATTTCATGTTTGTGTTATGTAAAGTATAAAAATTTTATGTCAGAATTTGTGTGGATATATTAAACACAGAATAATTATTGTAGTTTTTGTCAATTTTATATATAATTTTTATTAAATTTTAGTTCGTGTGTTTTTTTCTTAATCATTTTCGTATCGTGTCTAAATCAAGCTTGTATTTATTTATAAGAAATAAGCATACACGAGCGGCAACCCATGCTCCAATCCTAATCCACCATGTAAAGATGTTTTCTTTTCGTTAAGAGCACAGAATAAACATGCATGTCTATTTGTAAGGTCAAGGTTCACTGATCACAATCACTTTGTCAAATTTGCGCAATATTTCACACAAGATTATTTCTAATTTATGAATAACTTATCCCTAAGAACTAAAGAGACAACATTACAGCATGCTCAAAGGCATTGCAGTATAGAAATCCTTGCAGCACTTGTTATACTACGCAATTTTCTCCTGTCATCTTTGCTTCCACCTGCAAAACCAGCACAAAACTACAATTAGTGTTCTAGCACTATGTTAGAAGCAACTGTTAGCGATAGAATATTGGCTAATTACAGCAGAATAAAGCAAGGCCTATACTGTGTAAAATTGACACTTGCCAAGCTAAAATGATTACAAAAAACAGAGGCATAATCAATTTGGCACCAATGAAAATGCCAAGTTTTCTACTTTTCTATCAGTGGCACACTTACCGTTTAGAGGAGGCACTGATGACTGGACTCCTCAATACATCATAATGTCCATAACCATGATACAGGACTTTGATGGGGTTTTCCTCGCCATACTCTTGCCCATACTCTGATATAATTTTGAGGGTGCCAGAATTCTTCTCCCTCATGTAAACTGTTATGGGGACCCTGTGGAAGAAATATATACTTCGACAGATAAGAAAGTTCCGATATATCCGGACAACCAAGACTTAGTCTAGTGGTTGTTAATCTTCTTTAGGAGGAATTAAATTCAAAAAATTCACAGGGTCATAGTGTCCCTGAAATAAATTTGGTTATAATCCTATCCATCTAAGCGTCTCACAGAAACTAAAACAACAAATCATGGGGCTGTGAAGTTCAGTTTCATTTACCAAATTTTCATCTTACTGATTGTCACAACTCAGAGGAGCAAAGCCCATCTAAGAAGATTGTTTGGATGATTAATAACCTATGATAATCAAAGGTTAAACCTATTTGCAGTTGTGGCCTAAAGAAAAATAAGCAAACTATTGATCATAAATCACAATCCAATTTCTGAGCAAAACACATATTCTTCTATTCGATTGACAAGGCATGTCAAATAAAAGAAACCCTATACCACCTAAGTAGTATTGAAGAACTTTTATACATATCAAAGCAGGAGACCAAAAACAAGCACACCCTCAGAAGTTTGCAGCAGAAAGGAAAACTCACTGTAGGACATGTGAGCACATGAGCAGCTCAGGTTCTCCTCCCCAAATGTGAGGCTGCCGCATCTGCACAACATATTTGTCAAAATCACCCTCAAGGAACCTGCAAAAAGTGTGAAGATTAACTTGGTTGCAGCCTTGCAGAATTGAAGGGCAGATCCTAATCAAGACTTTTGACAAGCTTAACTCTGGATATAGCCCTGAAAGTCTTACTTAGCAGCAGCAATAGTACATAGCACAATGTTCAGGTTTAGTTCCAATTAAGTAAAAGACAGGTAGTAGAACCTCTTCAACAATTTTGAAAATGATTAGATCTCTTTTATGATAAAAATACTGATCATCATATCCAGAATCTTCCAGAATAACTTACCACTCTGTGTCTGCCCTCCTCTTGATGAATTCATCTGCAACCTGTCAAAACATGTAATCTTTTATTATAAGAGAAAATTAAAGTAAAACAAAACTAAATGTGAAAACGAGGAAACAGGTGGACAAGAGAGCAAGAATGGACTTTATCTCTGAGTTCATCTGCAAGTTCTTTCTGATATCTCTCACTTAAAGGCTGCCTCCCTGACCTCAGCCAGGAACCAAGAACTACCGAACGGAACAAACATCTTCCATCACCAGGAATGCCTGCATTAAACAACAAGCATATAAAGTTAAATACACTCATGGTGCCAAAATAAATTGATTTTTCATGCATAAGTTCCAACATGAACGATTTTGGAGCATATGGAATTAGAGAGAAGCATTAATTTCAGTCGATCATTGAAAGTGCGCAGCCGAAGCAATCTACAAAACATTGTCAAGGAGTTCACCAAAATAAAGAAAAATATCAAATTCTAGCATCCCAGAATTCACAATAAACTAATGCACAATCAATGAAGTAAACGAATGCATTAGTCAAATTCTCTGTTCAGTCTTCCAAAAAAAAAAACCTTGGCTCCAACGATGCAAATTACAAAAAAAAAAAATCCAACCTTCGCCGATTTCCATAATAATTGCAACAAAACAACCTCAAAATTTCAGAAGGTAAGGAAAAAAAAGAAAGCAAACCCATTATTAATCCAAATAACTACGACAACCAAAACACAAAACCATCACAAACAAGTCACGCCATCAATGACAAGGAAAGAATCGAATAACTTAACAACACATTCACTAAGTATAGTATCGAAGAAAGTTGCAGTTTCTGCAATAAAAATTTTAGAATAAAACTGATTCGGAATTGAAATGGAACGTTACCAATCCAAATTCCCTGCTTAGCCATATTTTTCTTAATCGTATTTAGAAAGAGAACTCTAAAAATCAATCCATTGATGAGCACTTAGGTTTCTTTCTAGTGATTTTTATGCTGAAGAAAAGGAAAAATAATAATAAAAAAAGTCCACTGATTGATAGAATTTGAGACGAAGGTTGAAAGGAGTCCTGTTCATGGTCGGCCCGGGTCAAACCCATGACACATATTAAAGGTATAATATGTGTGTCCAAGTTTTAGCTTGGTTGTTATGTACTCAAACCTAAAGAGAGAGTCTAACCTAAAAGATCGGTCTAGTAAATAAGAAAATTTCTTAAGCTTAAATACCCCTTCACAATTGCTTGTGAAGTCGATGTGGCATCGTAACATTGCCTACCCCTTGAGAAGCCGACATCCACAGCAGCCCACTCTAGATGGCTTTTATTCCGGATTCTTCTCGAACTAAGTATAATTTTTCTAGTTGCTCCTTCCGCTTCACGGTGGCCCACTCTAGATGGCTTCTCTGTGAACCTTATCAAGCACCAGGTAGCCCTTTTCTAGATCGCTTTCTTCATTACGTCGACTCTCAATGAAAGCACCAATGTTAGGTACTCAAGCCCAAAGAGAGAGCCTAGCCCAAAAGATCGTTCTAGTAGATAAGAGAACCCCTTAAGCTTAAATACCCCTCCACAATTGCTTGTGAAATCGATGTAGGATCGTAACATCGGTCTAAAAGTTTGAGTTGACTTTTTATTCAAGTTCATTTTTATTTTTATACTATAAGTTCGAGCTCAGTCCATCAGGTTAGAAAATAATTTTTTATTTATTTATTTTTTAATTTTATACCTTTAAATTTTAATTTAATTTATCAAAATTTGTATATCAATTTTTATATTTAATATTTATAATCATGTTTATTAATCAATAATGTTTTGTATACATATAATTATATATACTTATTAAATATATAAAAAAATTTTAATTAATATTAAAAAGAAATATAAAAAAAAAAAAAAAATATAAATTCGGGACGGGCTGGGCCCGAGCTTTGAAAAGTCAAGCCCGAGGCCCAACCAAATTTTAAATCAGCCTAAAAATTTTGTCCAAGTCCAATTATTGCATCAGATATTTTTGTCCAAATCTGATCAAATATTGAGCGGACCTTCAGGTTTGGACAAGTAGCCTCGGCTCTTGAGCAGATCTAATTAAAAGTAATAAGATCAAGTTTGACAGAATATTTTTCTTGAATATGGTTGCATAGCCAATATTAGAGAAGCCGATTCCAATTCCATGCTTTTTTTAAATAATTATACAAGATAAGTATGGTAATACTTGGCCTTCTTCATTTGGTAGTGGGACTGGAAATGTTGGGGCCAGATTACAAGTGTTTCTATCCGTTGAGTTGTTGACTATAATGCCCGCTAAAACTTATAACTGCCGTTCATTCCTCCGACTTTAGCGTCAAACCAAACTAAAAAGCAAAAACAAAAACAAAACAGCAAGTCATCAGTTTTTGTCGTGTTTTTTTTATCATGTTTCGGATTTTTTAGCATGTGATATTCCACTTTTTTAATATATAAATTAGCGATTGGTTTTTTGTTTGGGGTTTCTTTTTCATCCTTGTAAATCCTTAATTTTTTTATTACTAAATTAATAATAACTTTTCCAGGGGAGGAAGCCTTTTGTTGATTGTCAAATCTCTGCAATATCTGGCTTGATAATGGTATGATTCTTGACTCAATTTCAATTATTTTTAATGGGAGGCTTTTGATTTAGAAAAAATAAATGCACATATTAAGTTTTAAATCTCAAACTTGTAGAACTCTTGTATTTTAAAATAAAAATATGATTATTGAAGTCAATATTTAAAGTAAATTTTAAAAATATTCTATGTGCAACGAAATATTATTTTTCAAACTCGAACAGATTAAAATGATGTATATTCATGTATAAGATTTACGTACGTAATTATGTCATATCAAATTCATGTAAGGAAAAATGTGTATATCCATGATTGTATAAACTTTCTCTTCTCATTTGAGAGAATTTCTGATATTTATATGAACTATATATCAAGCTATTTTGAGAGAAGAATTTATAAAGAAACTCTTTTCTTTAATTTGTTTATTATAGCCTCTCTTGCTGTTGATGATTCTCTACTTGAATTATTCTACATTAAAACAATGAAACAATCAACATCCTGAATTCTCCATGCAAGCCAGTAGAACAATTTTTTTACAATTCAATTTTACTTTGATTCAGTTATGACCATGTTCTTCATAAACTAGCTAGTCACCCTCTTGGGTTGGATATTTCAGGATTCTACCGCAAGCACCACAGTGAATTCTAGACGACGTCCATTGCAGACATGTGGAGTGTCGGCCTTCGCTATCGTTCACAAAGCTTCAGTAAAGGCTCAAGACTTGAATGAACCGCTAGGATCAATGGCGAAAAGTATTGTAAAGTTAGGCTCACTGGTTTCCTCTCTTGTCTACGCCCTGCTACATTTCTGGCTAGCTATCTTTTCTTGTATTGATGATTGTATCTTAGCCCTCGAATGCGCGGTTGAGAGCTTTTTCCCACACATCAAAACATGTTTTCAACATGGTTGATGAACTTGTAGAAATCATAGAAACTCTGCCTGGAAGATTTGATGATGTTTTGGATAGATTTCCTGCCATACTCCAGCAAGTTCCACTGCTGGATTGGGCATTAGCCCAGGCCATCTCTTGGTTAAAGGTTTTAACATCTACATTAAGTCACTGGGATTCAGAAAACACAAAGGAAAAGAAGATTCTTGTTGATAAAGGTTACAATGAAATCAATGGTGTACGGGCAGCAGCAACTGATGATGAAGCAAAGCTCCCTGCAAAATCCCTAGTCAAGTCGGCATTAACAATAAGGAAACATTTCCTGTTGTATCTGAAAAACCAGAAACTGAATCAGAAAAAGTTGGTGAAATTGCTAAGGTAAGTTCTGTGGAGGGAATTACTTACAAAGAAGTATTAAAGAGGGGGAAAATAGAAGATATAGGGAAGAAAGAAGCAAAGAAGGATGAGAATCCAAACTGTACTGATGCAGTGAAGACAGAAGCTGAAGAGGAAGCAAGCGTTTCACTGAAGAATGATTCCATCTTAGAGTTATTTGATTCTGGATGGCTCATGAATAACGCCATTGAAAGCTCACTACCGCGTTCTGTCTCATATACAGCAGTACATGAAACGGAGGGAAAAATCAAGAATTCCAGTTTGCTTTCATCCTGAATATTATGCTGCCAATGTTAGCTTATGCATCTTGTACATTTTAGCATATTTTTCTTCCAATTGTCAGAGTAGCCCTGTTGCTGCTGCTCTTCTAGATTATGTAAGGTTGTATACTAGCTGGAAACAGAAGCCTATGTGTTCATTGTAAATTTAGGTTCTAAACTCCACTGAAATCTACAATACCTAGCTGTGAGAGTTGCATATATCCTACTTTTTGCACTATCAAACAGGAAGAAAATCTACTTACAGACTAAAACTGCAATTGGCATGATTTTTATCACATATAAAGCTGTAATTTCCATAACTTCATCGGGGTTGCTTAGGTCAACCAATCACAAAGGCAAGCTAGTATCTGCTTTGCTATGGCCAGGTTGCATGGACATGCACATCTACATGTCTACTGCACTGTTAGGGGATTCAGGATGCTTGCTTCCAACAATCTTTGCATCATTAGTTATAATTTGTTCACTGAAATTGAAGAACTGATAATGGAAGTGGAGGTAACTGCGGCAGAAGTTGCAGAAGAGCTCGTGAAAAGTGAAGAAGCTGATATTGCCCCTGGTGAACTCATCAAGCTCTTCCAAAACAAGAGATCTGATTCTAGAAACTGTGATTCTGGCGGTGGAGAAGCAGATTTTGTATTGGAAATGAAAGCAATGAATGTGATAAGAGAGGCCAAGGGAAGAAGTGCTGAAATTGATAAAAATGCCAAGATAATCCAGAAGCCAAAAAGCATGAAAAATAACCTGACATGAGCAATCAGTAATTAATTATGGGACAAGAATGGCTACCAATAATTTGCATTAGCACATAGCCCTTCATTCACACAAGTGTTGACTTGTTCTTTATCAGCTTTAATTTCAAATCAAGTATTGTGCCACTGCAATTCTGAAAATTAACTTCAATGGTTTGAAGCAAATGGTAAAGGAAGCTCACAATGCTATGCTATTCTTCTTATTAATACACATGATGTAATGATCATCTGAAATAAACGACAAATGCAAGCTTTGTCGTAAAAAGAATTACAAAGCCCATGTCCATTGTTCTTAACAAAGTGAATTTTAATCATTCTGCATTCAACTTTTGCCCATAATATCTGATCACCATATTGAACATTTAACATGACTTTGATACGTTTTATTCATAGAACATGAAAAGCAACAAACATACCACTCATTGCTTTGATGGAATTAAACTGAAACTGGGACGCCATTTGAGTAAAATTCTGATATCACAATCAAACTATATTATTAAACTGCAAAGATAAATCGAACAAAATAAAATTGACAAATTCTTGGCATGGTAGTAGCTATAGAATTAGGTGGTCAGCTCTCCTGCTAAACTGCTATCTATTACTATATATTCTATAATGGGAAATTTTATAGTAAGGTCACAAATTTTGACCTTATTATAAGGTCAACGTAAAAAATATATGATTAAGCGTAAATTTAAAGTCATTAGGCATAAAAAATGTTAGACGTACCGTAAAAATGTGATTATCACTATAAATATTAGTGTCAATAGATTTAAACACATGATAATTTTGTTATAATGTATGTTTATATTAATTATCATGTGTTTACATACTTCTAACATAATTTACACCTAATAACTGTAGATTTATGCTAAATCATGTATTATTTACATTAATTTTAAGTTAATTATCAAGTATTTACGATACGTCTAACATTTTTTATGTATAATGATTTTAAATTTACGTTTAATCATATGTTTTTTACGTTGACCTTATAATAAGGTCAAAATTTGTGACCTTACTATAGAATTCCCTATTCTATAATTCTTGTTTTTCTTTTGCTGTTTCGTTCTGCTGTAATGGCGAAATTGGCGAGAATCAAGTGAAAGCTAGAGAGCTTAAAAAAAAACCCACAAATAAGCGGAATCAGGCGGAAGAAAATATTCCGAACCCATTCGCACATGGGATTCGAACAGAAAAAAAATTCAAATTTACGCCCACCGTGGGGCTCGAACCCACGACCACAAGGTTAAGAGCCTTGCGCTCTACCGACTGAGCTAGACGGGCTGTTGACAATGATGAAGCTTTTTTATCATGTCAAATTGTACAACAATTGCACACCAGTTGTCCAGATTTCGTACCCGATCCACCATCCGTGTATTGAATCTTAAATCTGAATCTGATAATCACTGGAGTTGAGTGTTGTAGATTATAGCCAATGATTAGACCTGGTAAATTTAGACACGACACAAAAACGATAAAAAAAACCGTGTTCGTGTTTGAAAAATTCATGTTTCGTGTTTATCCGTGTCGACACGAATTTAGACACAGTAATTTTCGTGTTTAGCCGTGTCTGACACGGCTAAAGACGTGTAAGACACGGAAACACGTTTAAGAAATTCGTGTCACACGAATACACATGAATAACACGTACACGACACGAAAACACGTTTAAAGAAATTCGTGTTACACGGATACACGTGTAAGACACGGTAACCATATATTTTTAGTGGAATTGAAACTTGGCCAAAAATAAAATACATAAGTGTTTTACCGAATGAACAATTGTAATATATTAGTAAAATGTGTTATGAAAATTAATTTATTAAAACAAACTAATGCTTTAATAAATATTCCAATAAAATAAACTAATAAATTTAATTGTGAAATTAAATTAATTAATTATGGTTAATATAATAAATTTTTATAAATTTTGAAAATAAAGTATTAAGAAATTAAGTTAAGAACTTAAATACAACACTATAATGTATAAATATATATGATATTTTTTATTATAATGTATAAAATATAAATATTGTATTATACTAATAAAAGATTGTATAATTAATTAATTATTTTATGTCACGGACACTGTATCACATAATACTGATAAGAAATTAAGAGTTTACACTTTACATATTACACTATTCAGTATACTAAGAGATTTTATAGTTTATTAATTTACTCTATATCAATTATCATATTATAGAAAATAAAATAACATAATATTAACATACAAATTATTATAGTAAGAATAATATTAATATACTTATTAATGATTTATTGATTTATTTTATATACTTAATCTTAAATCATAGTCATATGATGACAATGAATTGATGATATTATAAATAATAAGAATAGTAGAATTGATGATATTATTCTATATCAATTATCACATTATAGGAAATTAAAATAACATAATACTAACATACAAATTAATATAATAAGAACAATTATTAAAACAAATAAACAAACATAATACTAGTACTAACATACAAATCATAGTCATACGATGATGATGAATTGATGATATTATAATTATATATAATAAGAATACTAGAATTGATTATATTATTCTATATCAATTATCATATTATAAGAAATTAAAATAACATAATACTAACATACAAATTAATATAATAAGAACAAGATATTAAAACAAAGTAACAAACATAATACTAGTACTAACATACAAATTATAGTCATACGATGACGATAAATTGATGATACTATATATAATAAGATTAGGAGACTTAGTTTTGGAGTTAAGAACTTAAGATCAGTTTTGAAATTTATAATAAAACATTTACTTTAAATGATTTTGTATAATAACATTTTTATAAATTAAAAAATATATATGATTTGTTTTAATCATACAAAACTTTATAACTTATAAGAAATTATTTTAAGTAGACAAATTATTTTAAATATTTTTTTATCATTTTTATTATATTTTATTTTTAATCGTGTCTATTCGTGTCGTGTCGTGTTAATCGTGTCGTGTCGTGTGACACGATTAATTATCACATATCAATCGTGTCGTGTCACTTGTTACACGTAAAAAAAAAGTATCGTATTTCGTGTTTACCATACAGACACGTTTTATAATTCGTGTCTATTCGTATTTTGATAATTCGTGTCGTGTTTGAACTCGTGTCGTGTCGTGTCATAACACGGAGACACGGATTGCCAGGTCTACCAATGATATAAATATTCACGTGCAGCAACTGCCAGGCTTTCTGAAGATAAATCTAACCCTCACTTACCACATACACGGTACATGTATTCCTTGCCCAGTGAGAAGAAGACGCAAAAATCCATAGATTACAAAGGGCCTGTACATTTCTGCTTCTCTATGAAATCCAAAAGGAGAAGAAAAAAAAAAGAAGAAAAAGATAAATTCTGTCCATTGGCATAGGACATGAGAAATAGAAAAGAAGATACAAGGCAAATTTACAATGGCTTGCCAAGCTTTAACACTGGTAAACAGAGTAGCTCTTGCTCTTCCATAGAAAGCTAAAAGCTTTCCCCACTTTTCTTCTTGATACCGATTTACAGAGTGGTTTGGAGTCTGGAGCCGAGGCCGGTGCAGGCATGAGATCTTGACTGCTTTCTACTTGCTGCTGCGTGTCTGCAGGCGGATGATCTCGTTGCCGCTGTTCCCGAAAGAGCATCAGAAGTTTTTGTGACTTCTCCTTCCCTCTTGTTGTCCCATTCACTGAAATTGACACGAGTGCAGGAATCACACCTTCCTGTAGGACCATTTGACTACATTTGTCATTTCCATTACAAAGAAGTAGAAGGCATGAAACAGCATGCTCCTGCTCAATCAATTCCCCAGCATCTAGTACTGAAGCCAGACCACTTATGAGACCAGAGGCTGATACCATCTCATCTTTTCCGGTTTGACTTGAAGCTAAATTCAGTAAAACTGCAAGGGATTTCTCTGTCCACGCATGGTCACCCAAGGCCACAAGCGACTGGAGGCCATTGATTATACCAGCAGAAAGAAGGCTTGGAATATTGGAGTGCACGGTAGAGAGGTTATAAAGAGTGTGAAGAGCATCAATCTTGCATAGTAGACCAGTTTCACCTACAAGTAGCTGGACTAAGAATGGGACAGCCTTACTTGAGCCTATGATAGACTTGGCTTCCTCAAGGCAAGAAAGATTAAGATAGAGAGCAGTTGCGGATTCATGGGCATCAGAGTTGGAAAGCATATTCTCCAGCAATAGAATCACTCCAGCTGCTAACATCAATTCCTTGTTCCTGATTTTTTTTATTTAAAGAGAGAGAGAGAGAGAGAAATAAACCTAAATAAGATTCAGCTTAATAATTACTTATATAATGTCAATCAATCATACGGAATAACAGTTTCAAATGAAAGAAACGACAATGTTCTGTCCCCCTCCTACTCGTTTTATAGGATCCTTTCTCATAAAATGATGCATTTGGTGTATGCATTAGTGAATCAAAGTGGAGCAGCAGTTTGCCAAAGGCTAAGAGAAAAAGAAAACCTGTATTGCACACAAATATACATATCTGGATTTAACTAAGAAAAGGCATAAGCATGAGTATCAAACCTGTTATTGTTGACAGCAAGGTTAAAGAGAGCCATTGCACCGATTTCTTGAGCCATTGCATTCCCTTCATGAACAGCTGACTCAAGAAAACGCAATAATCCCTCAACAAAGCCGTTAGCCCCCATAAAAATCCTGGCCTCCTCATCATCTTTAAGCAAAAGCCTAAATTGTTCCACAACTTTGCACCTTTTGCTCAAGTTCTCTTCTTCATTCAGGACAGCTAGGAAATCCTGATATCTTTCCCGCAGATTAAGCTCAGAAACTTCCTCCTCTGGGCATGGAGATTCATTTTCAGTTTCATTTCCTTCAACTTCCTCAATGGTACCACTCTCGTCTAAAGGAACCACCTTAGTCCCCTTTAAATTGCATGAACTGACACTATCCATTGATCCTGAATTTGCAGTCTCAGTCTCAGACAAGGCCAGTCTCCAGTAGTTGAGATCAAGAGACTCCGGGGGACCATCAGGAATAGGAACTCCATTCTGTTCGCACCAACTAGCAATGAGACCCTTAACACAGTAATTAGGAGTCAAAGAGAGATGTGGGAGCTTCTGTTGAGTCTTCGGGCAGGTGTCATGCCCATCACTGAACCATTTCTCAATGCAGATCCTTTCATATGTCTGTCCAGAAGCAATTATGACTGGATCATGCATAAGCTGCAATGATATTGGACATCGTAATTCTTCAGGTGGAAGGGGTATCACCCCAGATCTCCTAATCTTTGGCTTGAAATTGAAAGAACCGAGCTTTGATAGCTGCCGCTCAAATGCCTGGCCATTGCCACCAGCCCCTCCATCCTCAATTGAACCCGTAACAGTGGGGGAACAAGGTGTTGAACCCTGTGAATCATTATCATCTGGAACCTCACTTCGAAATAACTTGGAGTATTTTCTCATGAGATGTAAGAGAAAAGCCACAATAGATTCCTTCCTCTTGTCTTCCTCTGCACGAGCTCTTTCTATCAGCTTCTTGAGAGCCCTTCTTTCAGTTAGGGCTGCTCTAGAAGAAGTGATACCAAGTCTAATAGCAGCCTGGTGAAAAGACTCAAGCTCATTGCTGTCGTTACAATCATCAAATTTTCTCCCATGCTGGAGTAATGCAATTATTTCATCACCAACTTGCTTCTCAGATGGATTGAGTGAGAAAACAGTCCCCTCAAGTTCACTTACAATCTCTAAAATCTGAAGCCAATCAAGTAATCAGGAATACTGAGAGTATACAGAAAAGCAACAGCTACTACAAGGTGTCACGTTGGAAGGTTCATATTGTAGGCAACTCCAAAGCCATCACACAGCAACATTTCTTAAAGAAATTAAAAATCTTATTAATTTGAACAGGAATTCAGAATTATAAAATGGACTGAGATAATGCAGATAAAACAACAGCAGCAGAAGAAGGCACAATGAAGCTGCTTGCAGAAAAAGACCCTTATTCATTTAAATACCCAAAAAATTAAATAAATTTTGCAGTCTCAAACCAGGAAGGGGGAATCATTACCTGACATCCAATGGACTGTGGAACTATATCTTCTACACGCCTAAGACTATCAATAAGAGCATATTTTGCCTTCTCAAATTTTAAAAGAACAGAATCTCCAGTAATAGCCTACATGAGAAGAACAACACTATTAGTAAACATTCTCTAAGAGAAAAAATAAATCATGGAAAACAAGAAAAATCATTTAGTGAATGTATCAAACAAAAGTAAAAACCATTACTCTAAGGCTTTGCTTGGTAGGAAGGATGGAAAAAGGTGAGGATGAAAATTTGCTAATTTAATGGTTAAGTTACAAAATAAGAAAGTGGTTATGAAACCTAACTATTAGATAAGCAAATTTTCCATCCTCACCTCTTTCCATCTTTTCTACCAAGCAAAGCCTAAGAATACACACCAGTGCATGTACAATTATGCACGCATATATCCTCTGTGTGTGTGTTTGTGTTCACAAAAGAAACTCTTACCAAGTAAAGTTTACTACATGTTGAACAGTGTTGAAGAACATTTTTGGCCTTCTCTAGAGCTATATGCAATGAGCATAAAGCCTGAATGCCGGATTTACTCCTAGGCCGTGCTGCTTCCAAGGAAGGGAATATCGACAAGACTTTGCAGTAAATTGCTGAAAGTGTCTTGCACATATCTCCATGTAACTGCACAAGAAAAAATTCACAATAAAAGAAAACTGCGAACATTAAACACATTTTGTCTTCTTTGTCCTAAAATACTAAATGCAACAAGATTCAACCATTACCGCTGCCCAGGAAAAAAAAAGCCTTTGAATTTAAGAAAGATGAGGAGAGGAAGAATCAATAATCTAAGGTTTTGCTTGGTAAAAAAGAAAGAAAGATGAGAGGATGGAAGAATCATTAATCTAGCAGTTGAGCTACAAAATAGAAATGTTTTTTTTTTTATGTTCATTATAGAAATGTTAATTGTTTTGAAACCTAAATACTAGATTAACAAAGTTTACATCCTCACCTCTTTTCATCTTTCTTACCAAACAAAGCCTAAGAGATGGATTGATACCAACAAAAGGATTATGAAAAAAAGTACATTCAAATAATAATAACAATAATAATAATAGAAGAAGAAGAAGTAGTGGCATATCACCATTTTTGTGAATTTAACTAGAATTAAAAACAGCATATGTAGAAAATGGCAGTTCCGATATTTCAAATTTAAGATATCCAAATGCTATCAAATTCATACCTTGGCATCACTAGCTGCAAAGAGGTTCTCTTCAACCTCGGAAATATCCATAGTTTAGCATTCACCGCAGGAAACCACAAATGCAAATCTATATCAACTGAAATGCAAGAAGAAAATAAAACAGAGTCGGACAGGTCACAAACTAACCATTAAAATTTATTTACAAAAAACACAACAAAAAGTTCAAATTACATCGATAACATAAAAATTCTATTCCCTTAACTAACATAAAAATCTAGAAATTTCATTTTCTTTCTCTTTGACACAAAAATTCATGACCAACCATGCATCATGAATACCAATAAAAAATTTCGCTACACCATTTGGTTGCATTGAACAAAATCAAACTTTATGTATTTCAATTTTCATAAAAAGGTGCACCTCAGCAAAGCAAATGACTTCCTAGTTCTTTTATATATATATAAACAGTAGAACTATTCTTCAGGAAAAAAAATATACTTTTCAAACATTTCCTTTCCAATAGGCGTACTATGTAATTAAAAGATCACACTAAATGGACAATGAAAAGACCTCCACAAAAAAGAAATACACTAGCAATATGAGCATTCTTGAATGAGCAATCAGGACATCATTGCGAGGTTGAAACAATGGCAAAGAAAGATTCTATATGGAAGAAGAAAGGATTGCAGAATTTTGATTTTGATTTGGACATTTCATCAAACACCGAAAGATGGAACCAGGAAAGGAAAGAAGATTTACAATCCGAAACATAAACTTATGATTGGATTTAAGGAAGAAGAACGAATTTGACTAAGACACCTCATCAAACAACTGAAACATTCAAGAATCTCAACAGAAGTAAAGAAACAGTTCAATCAAAAGAGATTGTTAAAGGAAAAAAGAATGAAACTAAGATTGCATGGAAAATGACCTTGTGAAAGCCCAGAGATCTTAACCGAGACGAGACACGAGAATCACCATCAGCTTTAATCGATATTCCAAAAACAGGGAAAAACCAGACACCCACAAACATAGTAACAAATAAAAGACTAAGCAAAGTAAAAACAACCTGTAACGAAACCCGGATTTTCCTACGGAGATTGCGAACAACAGAAAAAACAGAAACGCGCAAACACGGATTACAAAAAAAAATCCTTCCTATTTTCAATATCATGTACCGCTTTTTTTAAGAAATTTAAAGTGGAATTAAATCTGAGCTCAGTTGCAAAATAAAAGTAGAAGAAACATACCAGGAAAAACGGAGGCAGCCAGGGAGGCTTCATATAATAGTGCATTTAGAGAAAAAAAGAAGAGCCAAACAGGGAACTAGGATTCCGATGATCCCAGCTCATTGTTCAGCTAGGTTTTTGGATTCAAAAACTTATCCGAAGCAGCGAATTTCTCGGAGAGAAGGAAGGCAGAGAGAGAGAGAAAGATCGGGTGCTTGGTTATTGAGAAAGTGGGGGTAAATGGGAAGGAATATTGGGAAATATTTAACAAAGCAGAGTGAATATTTTGAGAGGAGAAGTATAAATGTTTAATAATTGTTTAATTAGAAGAAAATAATTTAAAAAAATGGATTTTTGAAATTTGGGTTGAGTTTGGATTTCTTCGTTTATGTCTCCCCTGGTTCGCCGGCCGACAATTGCCGACCTCATCGTTTGTCGCATAGCAGATCTGCCATAAATGCTATCAAATGACTCAATTGTCCTTTTAACATCACAATAATAAATTATAATCAACCTTTTCATTTTTTCTTTGTCCTCTTTGAGCGGTAACTTTCGTCACTTTTTGTTGCCATTACCCACCTGATTCACAGTTTGACATTAATTATTGTAAATCTAGCTCCAAAACAAACAAGGAAATAAAATAATTGGTGATATAAAAATGTGAATTATGCTAAATGATGACAAAAACAATGGCAACATTTTATGTAAATGATGAAACTTTAGAAAAAAAAAGTGTGTTTTATTTAATCAAATCATTTTGAAGTATGATATATTTCAAACATCTTTCTATTTTCTCTCTAAATTAACCTAATGGCAAATGATTTTGGTATCTATTTCAAGACGTTGTTATCAAAGTCAAAAAATCGTTTCATTTTTTTGAAAGATTTTGACAAAAATATAAAATTTATCAATTTCCTTAAGTAAAAAAGACTCAACCAGAAAACATTACCAGTAAAGTTTTTAAATTTCACAAATTGAGTTAAGATAATGATACATGTCTTTAAGAAATATAAAAAAATAGTAGAATATGTATCACTATCTTAATTTTGTTTGTAGAGTTTAAAAACTCTATCAACAATGTATTAGATATCTTTGTCTATATTATATTTAAAATTTAAATTTTTTTGTTACAATTTAAAATTTAAATTTTGAAAACTTATTATAATGTGTTGTATGGATCTAAAATTTTAATTCATTATTGTTTACTCGTTAATCATCATGTTATATTTATTAACTTTTTATTTTTTGTTTAAAACAAAGACAATATTTGGATGGGTCTTAACCTCCCTATTGTATATAAGAATGAATTTATATAAAATATTAAGCTCAAAATTGAGTCGGTTGAGCTCAATTCTTCTTAAATTTTATTTAAACTCAATCCAACCTGAGTCATAAATAAGTTTAATGTTAAGATCTAATACTTAAAAATTTTGAATACAAGTTATTTAGTTTCTTGATAAAGGTTATATATTATGCAATATAACTGTTAATTTTTCCTCTAATAATTAAGCTTACGTGTTCATAAAAAAGAAAATTAAATGAAGCTTCCTCCTTTTTTAATTTTCACTAAAAGTAAAAAACATTTAATTGTAATGTTAACTCAATAAAGTTTAATTCTTTTTTTTCCCTATCTAACCACAAGTATTTTTATCCGTTTTACAATCTGAGATTAATCATCTTTCAGGCCAGAAGTGGTAAAAGGTTAAACTTTCTCAACAATAACAACTCCAGAATTTGAAACCATGTCTAAATGCCTAAAAAAGAAATCTATTTCCACTTCTTTCAATCATTTGTTGGTAATAAAGTTTAATTCTTCACAATTTAACAATTTTGGTAATTTTTAAACATAAAACTTAATTATTTTAGTTTGACAAGCTAAGGAGGGATAAAGTGATGTGGCAAAGATTATATAAATTCCCTTTTCTCTTTCCTTTCTCATAAACTCGTAGTTTCATTAATTTCATTTTTGAGAAGAAGAAGTTTAGTGTGTATTTGGTCAATGAAAATAAAGTTGTTTTCTATTTTTATTTTCATAAAAAATAGAAAACATGAGAGAAAACATGTTTGGTTAAAGAAATAAAAAATAAAATTTTTAAAAAAATGAAAATGAGCAAAATTTAGAAAATAAAAAAAATGATGTTTTCATCATTTTCAATGAAAATGACTTGAGAGAAATGGAAAAGGGGAAAGCAGGAGCCTTTTAAAAAATTTTAAACTTTCACTTAAAAAGGTCCCAGGTTTGAAACATTATAAATGCAAAATTATATCTTTTATTAGGTTGATATATAAGGGTTTTTCTCTTTATTTTTCTTTTGCCGTTCCCTGCTTATTCCTCATCTCTTGCTCACTCTATTTAATTTCTTCTGCCGTTGGCTACTCATTCCTCCTCTCTTGTTCACTCTATTTGATTTTCTGGAACTAAAAAGTCTACCACCATTGTCCATCAAACAGGTTCTTTTCTGCTAACTTTTCTCATTTTTTTTGTCTACTTTATATGATATTGAAGATTTTATTTATGTTGTTTGTGTATGTGTTTATTGCTTTTTTCCTTTAAACTCAACTACTCTGGCTTCATCTTCTCAACCTTGTCCCTAGTGATGCCACTACGCTTTCTTGCTTTTGAAGCCTTTTTTTGCTTTTGAATCCTAGTTTTACATTTGAATCTTTTCAACATTATGCTTTAATGATTCCACACAGAATTAGTAATATTAGAAGCATGATTCCAATTTTCAACTATGCTTAATTTGTATTCCACATGAATTGGTAATATAAACTGGAAAGTGGTATGGTAACGCCTAGAATGCTGAAAAAGGAAAATTGCCAAGAAATAATATACTTACTACATGCTGCCTTTGATTTGTGAGAGTAGTCATCGAATGCGCACCTTCAAGGTCAACATCTGTTTCCTATTTGTGATTATAATTTTGATTATAAATCAAAACTGTTGCTTGTGGTATTTATTTGACCAAATTATATTCTCTACGAATAAATTATAAAGCAAAGTTAAGATTGATTAAGAAAACAAAACCTGGAAAGTGGCCAGCAAAACTAAATATATTCTACACGTGGCATTTAACCCATATATCAAAGCCTTTTTTATTTAAGAATCAGGCTAGTTTGTCCATTTGCAAATCTTCTTTTGGGAAAGTAAGCAAGCTTTTCCAATGAACTATATTACTGACTTCTAACACTTGATCTAAGCCACCTTACCCATGTGTAGAAAATGTTTCATTAATTTCATATACTTTACTCTTTTTATTTTTTTAACTTTAATTAAATCTAAGTTGAAGCTTTCATTTTCGTATAGATACCAAACGTATTTTCATAATTTTCATTTTCAAAAATAAGTTTTCATTTTCGTATATTAAACATGTTTTCCAAAATTTAGAAAATAAAAAATATTTTTATGAACCCAACAGAGCCTTTTTAATCTATCTATTAATCTTTGGTGATAAAGTTTTTGTTAGCTAAACTAGTTATTTCTTTACACATTAATTAATTGGATAAAGGCAACTGGGGAGAGTGGAGTTTCCAACTTTGGTCATTGGAGTTAATTCGTAGCAATAATCTTTTTTTTTGATACATAATAATATTTTTCCTTTTTGTTTGTTTTAAAGCTCTAATCAATCTTTGTAATCATGTGCGATAATAAAACAGTAACAATTTCAAATAGGAAACTAACAATCGGCACTAAAAAATATAAGTGTTAATATTTAAGTTTTAATCAAATTAACAGATCGAATAAATTTAATTAGTTAGTTGATTTCTCATCAAATTAATTTTGATTATTTTTGAAATTTTTTTGAAAAAAAATACATTTGATTAATTCAGTTCTAAAATTAAATTAATCAAATTAATTGAAGTTTTAATATAATAAATATAAAATTAAAATTAAAATTACTAATACATGAAATCTAAAAATATGATTAGTATTTCGCTTTGATGTTTTAAGTTTAATATATTATAGTTTTTAACCTAATATTTTATATTTTGAATATTTTCTTGAATAATTTTATTTAATTTTTAAATAAAAAAAATTATAAATATAATATAATTTAAATTGATAATCCAAAAATTAGTCTATTTAATTAAATTAAAATTTTTAAATTAATGAAAATAAAATAGTTTAATTAATTTAGAGTAAAAAAAGAGAGGGCATTTCGGAAAATAAGAATAAGCTTTGATGTGATTGGCGGCACAAATGTTTCCTAGCAGGAGTACGGCGGCGAGAATCTCCTATTCTGTTGCGATTATAATAAAATGGTCCCTCCCACCTGCTGTCCACATTTCTCCTTTCCCGCTTTAACCCAGAAGGAGCGTGCCTTTCACGCCCCATACCGATCAGAGCTTTTTCAGGATTGAATCAGATTGTCTATCATTGTTTTTTGGTGCGAAGAATGTGATTGTCTATCATTTACCGTTCGTTCTAAGAATAGTAGTTGTCGGAGTTAAAAGTGCACGTGTCGACTGTCTAGTGGATATTCCATTTGCTTATAGATTTCTGTAAGTCGGTGAGACTGTTGGCACTTGGAAGAAGCCCGTAACCATTGGCGTACATATAAAAAAACAGAGATTGGATTCATTGATCTTTGGCTCTTTGCCCACGAATCCAAAGATTTTGAATTTAGTGGGCGGTTTCATGATTTTATCACCAAACTTTTTTTCCATTTTTGTGTTTGGTTGAAAATTTAAACTTTCAATTGAACATATATTAATTCCATTTATAAGAGAATTTAAATTTTTTTATTATTTGAAATTCTATGACAAGTTATAAAAAATATTTTTCTTGAATATTATAAATTTAACGTATATAAATTTGTTTGGATGAATAAAAAAAAATGTATTAAGCTATTATTCAACAACAAAAAAAAATTTGAATCCTCTTCATCTTGTCTAATTTTAATTCATAAGAAAATGAAAGCTGAGAGAGATATCTATCTATCTCAATGGCATCGTTTCAGTAAATTTAATGATGGTCAAGATAAAGAACATTTTCTTTTTGTTTTTTGAAAGTATTATTTTAAGATTCCAAAGTATGAATATGATAGACAACAAGAAACGAATATAAAGCAAAACTACAAAGGACAATTTTTCATTAAAAAAATCTCAAAGACAAAGAAAAAGCCTAAACAGATCGAGGAAGAAAAGTTAATTGTGAATGAAAAAGTACAAAGAAAATTTTCAAGATACATATATTGCCTTTAAGAAACCTGAACAAAATAATAAAAGACAAAATATCCTGATCCCTCCGACTACTATAACATAGATTTAAAGACATTTATATTAGTTGCTTTATCACTTTTTTTGTACTAGTGAAATTGAATCAAACAGAATTTGAATCACGATACATATTATAACAAAAATATTTAATTGAATTTTTGTGTACTTGTTTGAACTCGAAACACTAAATATATAGTGTTTCTGCCTTTTCATTTTGGAGGAAAATTGTTAGGTCTTTGAATTTGATCCAAGAAGTTGAAAGAACCTAAGCTAATGAACACAGTTTGGTACCATATGATTGTTGTAGTATATTTCTAAAAAGATTTTTGTCTCACATTGCTTAGATAAATGGTTTCAAAAGGCTTTATATATTAGCATTGTTTTATGGACTTGTAAATGGCAAGCAAAAAAGAAAACTTTGACCGCACACGAGAAAAGTACTTTTTTTATTTTCAATATTAAAACTTGTGTTTTAGATTTGATTTTATTTAGATTTTATCCTGATTTTCTGCCGACATAATGTTCATATTTTTTTCTCTATAAATAGTGCATTACAGAACACTTCCAGACTGATCCCTCACTTCTCCTCTTCACTCCTTTGTTGGGTTAAAAAATTTTCTCTCTTTTTTGCTGTTCCTGCTTCTTAGGCATTCCAGAAGAGCCTCTTGAATATTCCGTGTTCATGTTTTTCAGTTTTCTTCTTCAAGCCACAACAATGATCACGTGGAGAAAATAAAATATTGATGTGATAATTAGGGCTTATTTCGATGTTGTCCTTGAAGCCAAGCAACTGATTATTAAAATACGATTAAGATGGAAGCTTTGGGCATGCTTTGACCTCCCATACAAGATATACTACTGCTATTACTATACATGTGTCTGTGGAGAATAGAAGCATGCACATGGACTGCTACACTACTTTTTGTTTGCTTTCACTTCACTGCAAAAACTTCAACAAACTAATACTTATTATCAAGCATGCAGCTTTCTCAACTCAAGCTGATGATCCTTGGGCCAATGTTTATAAGACTCAGCTATAAATATATGAAATTAGGCTCGTTAAAATGACTTCAAGAATGGATTAGATAACATGAAACTTGAGAATATCCTGACCGAATTACAGGAAACAAGACATTCAACGAGGTTTTTTCGTTATTTAACAGTATTTATAAACATAGCTAAGAATAGGGATGGCAATGGGTACTCTATAAACGGATACCCGGTGCTACCCGACCTGTTTAAGTAGGATTAGGGTAGTGTATAATCAGATTCGGGTAGGGTTCGGGTAGTGAAATTACTACCCGTCACGGGTTAGGGTAGGGTTCGGATAGTTACCTTAGGGTACCCGCTACCCGAACCCGATTATTAATAATAATTAATTAATACAATACTTATATTTTTTATATATCAATTATTTATTATTAATGTTTTATTTAATTAAATTAAATCATTATAAATTATAATTATGATTTTTAACTTTAATTTATTTTTATGAGTTAAATTAAATTTATTAATATAATGTTTTAATTAAGTTATTCTAAAATTAATTTTAATTTTAAATTTAAAAATCAAACTTTGACTTAATAAACGGGTAGTTAAACGGGTTCGGGTAGTTAAACGGGTATTTATATTTTATAGGGTTAGGGTTCGGGTAGCATAAATAAAAATAATCGGGTAGTTAATCGGGTTCGGGTATTATTAAAATTAATCGGGTTCGGGTTCGGGTATCCCAAATCTAGCGTGTACCCGACCCGTTTACATCCCTAGCTAAGAATATCCCGACATTTCTCAAAAACGTGGTTAAAAATTACCGTCAAATATCCTCACTACAGGAAAATGTACTTTTCGCGGCACTTTTTTAGCGGCTTTTTTAATAAAACGCTACTAAATTCCTTCTTTTAAATTAACTCACGGCATTTTTCAATTAAAACGCCGTGAAGTTTGACCAATAGTGGCGTTTTTGTATCTGTTGTTGCCAAAAACAATAATAAATATTTGCTGATGTCGGATCCTCGATCTTCGCGTTAGTTTGTCTTCAAGAATTCTGCAAGAGAGAAGACCATCAACCCCTGCGCTCGCACTCCGATGCTTAAGTCAGACAGGGTTTTGGCAGGGTTTCAATAGGCAAATAGAGCTTAGGGTTTAAGAATGATACCTGTGACCTATTTATATGAGTTATTTCGCGCGTAATTACCTTTAAGTCCCATAGCTTAAATAATAACCCAGTGGATCATTTATGGGCCTTTTGAGTCCTCTTTCCTCTTGGGCTTATATTATCATTTGGCTCAATGGTCTTCAACTTGATTTATAGAAAAGCCCAGTAATAATTGACCTAGTCCACATCAATTGCTCCCCACTCTTTTACAAGGTTTACCTTGTGAAAGAGTATATAAAGAATGGGCTTTTCAAATTCTCTTGCTGCCCTCTTCCAAGAATCTTTTCATCTTCACTTGAGGGCTTAACTAGTGAACTTCATTATTATTTGTAGCAGAAATGACTTCGTGTCATCATTTTTTTTTGTCAAAGTGTCTTTTTAGAACACTACCGGGATACGTTTTTCTTCTCTGAGCTAAATGCTTCTCCAGTGGAATATACCACCCTTCTTTTCAAATTCAAGGTCTTAGTTGACCGAAACCAAGAGTTATAAGGAGAAATTACAAGATTGCGGAGCCACCAAAGTCTTTTAGTTTCATCAGATGCGGTTTGTGCTTGGCATGCTCCGGATTGGTTGAAGCTTGATCCTGATGCTGAGGGTTTGGAACATTTTCTGAGAATAGGCATTTATAAAGATCTATCTGATCTTACCAGCCCTTAAGAGCCTTTTCGTTGACTCGAGATGGTCGGGGTTCTCACAGGCTTGGACGAAGATGATTTAGATAATTATAGCACCTCAGGACGTAGATGCTTGGGTGCCTGTTAGTATCGATGCACCTTTTGAGGCAGAAATTAATCTAGAGTGCTCCCCAGTTTTTTGTGAAAGAGCTTACTCTTTTACAAACTGATCAGCCCATTTTTAAACGCATCTACCGAAGCAACTATACATTTATCTTATATTAGTCTCACGTAATAATCCGGCTTTCCTCATGCACTTTTTTGCTTCAAGTTCTTTTACATATGGGGCTTATGTCGCTCAATTACTGCTTCAAGCTCAAGCACGTCATGCATGACTTGCATCGCAAACTTTTTTGCTTCAAGTAAATGCGTAGCCTACATCGCACATTTTTCGCTTCAGGCTTTTGGTTTGCCCATCTCGCACGCTTTTGTGCTTGGGACTTTTCATTTGCCCATCTCGCACACTTTTCGCTTAGGGATTTTCGAATTTGCCCGTCTCACACCGTTTTGTGCTTAGGGACTTTATAGAATTGATAAGGATATAACATCGCTTTTATATCCGGAATGCCAATATAAAACGTTTGCATGCACTTTGTCAATCAATTGTAGTACATATCCAATGATAAAATTGTAACGTACCTTGTACCATACCTCACAGCCTCACAACCTGCATACTTTGTGCTACCCAAGTTTTTCTTTGCAACTTTTGGTGTCCAAAGAAGAACTTTTACTGGAGTATTGGTCCTGTCTTACGTACTATCCGCTTAAGGACTTGTTAGAATATAATATCGTATATATCTGAGATGTCAACATAATGCGTTAAATGTAATATGATAAAATTGTAATGTACCTCGTTTAGAGATATTTTTGCCCGTCTCGCACCCTTTTGTGCTTAGGGACTTTTTGTTTTGCTCGCTTAGGGACTTATTTTTGCCCGTCTCGCGCATTTTTCGCTTAGGGACTTATTTGTGCCCGTCTCGCGTCTACTTCTCGCTTAGGGTCTTATTTGTGCCCGTCTCGCGCATTTTTCGCTTAGGGTTTTATTTATGCCCGTCTCGCGTCTTCTTCTCGCTTAGGGACTTATTTGTGCCCGTCTCGCGCATTTTTCGCTTAGGGTCTTATTTGTGCCCGTCTCGCGTCTTCTTCTCGCTTAGGTCTTATTTTTGCCCATCTCACGCATTTTTCGCTTAGGGACTTATTTGTGCCCGTCTCGCGTCTTCTTCTCGCTTAGGTCTTATTTTTGCCCATCTCGCGCATTTTTCGCTTAGGGACTTATTTGTGCCCGTCTCGCGTCTTCTTCTCGCTTAGGTCTTATTTTTGCCCATCTCGCGCATTTTTCGCTTAGGGACTTATTTGTGCCCGTCTCGCGTCTTCTTCTCGCTTAGGTCTTATTTTTGCCCATCTCGCGCATTTTTCGCTTAGGGACTTATTTGTGCCCGTCTCGCGTCTTCTTCTCGCTTAGGTCTTATTTTTGCCCATCTCGCGCATTTTTCGCTTAGGGACTTATTTGTGCCCGTCTCGCGTCTTCTTCTCGCTTAAGTCTTATTTTTGCCCATCTCGCGCATTTTTCGCTTAGGGACTTATTTGTGCCCGTCTCGCGTCTTCTTCTCGCTTAGGGTCTTATTTGTGCCCGTCTCGCGCATTTTTCGCTTAGGGACTTATTTGTGCCCGTCTCGCGTCTTCTTCTCGCTTAGGTCTTATTTTTGCCCATCTCGCGCATTTTTCGCTTAGGGACTTATTTGTGCCCGTCTCGCGTCTTCTTCTCGCTTAGGTCTTATTTTTGCCCATCTCGCGCATTTTTCGCTTAGGGACTTATTTGTGCCCGTCTCGCGTCTTTTTCTCGCTTAGGTCTTATTTTTGCCCATCTCGCGCATTTTTCGCTTAGGGTCTTATTTCTGCCCGTCTCGCGTCTTCTTCTCGCTTAAGGTCTTATTTGTGCCCGTCTCGCACATTTTTCGCTTAAGGACTTATTTGTGCCCGTCTCGCGTATTCTTCTATTCCTGCAACATGTCTAACAAACATGGAGGATTATCATAGTACAGATAAAAATAACTGGCCTTTCGTTTCATAATGTAGTATTTTCAATTAAGTGGAATAATTGCAGCAAATGTTAAAAAAATAATAGCAAATGTTTACCACCAGTACCATTCCAAGTCTTTGTCTTTGAAAAATCTGTAAGGTACGAGTGCTGTGATGTTTTGCTGTCAACCATGGATTGTGCACTGAGTCGTGCCTCGGTACCATCAATCTATCTTCACGAGCTTACCACAAGTTGTTTTCGATTAAACCAAGCTTTTCCTGGCTTGCTGCCTTTCACGACAGTGACTAGTGCCTATCTCGGACACCTGCCTAATTCAATCACAATTGTTAGAGTGGACAAGAAAATTGAAAACATCGTTTGAGAGTACCTCAGATCTGGTTACCACCCTTATGTCCCTGCTTGAGTGTGTTTGCAATTTCCGTTGTGCCAAGCACTCACTTGTATTGATACTCCAGAATGCTATGTATAGGGGCTTACAAAAGAGACACATCCTTGATCTCGACACCTTGAGCCGGCACATCCTTGTCTTGCTTAAAGGACTCATGAAGCCGACACACTTTTTATATAGATAAGCCCTCTTTCACATGTGTGATTATCAATAGTCTAAGTGTGTGGCTCTTAAGCCACTTCTAGATTGCTAGAGCAGTTCTTGGGTCGAAGGAAGCTTTTGGACACTCGGTCGGACTAGGTCTAGAAGATTCTAGATTGTTCCGCTCAAATCCCGCACTTGGGCGTGCGCAGACATCGCCTGCATTGTGCTAACGGGGGAATTTTGCGGATGGGTGCTGTGTTCACCTAATTTTCTTCGCTGTCATTTTATCAAAGTAGGGAGCTTATCGCATGCAAGAGCCCATATCTCATCCAAGGCCTGTCGCTCGTGGGAGCTCCCCTGTCACCCAAGGTCTGTCGCATGCGGGAGACCATGTCTCGCTAAAGGCTTGTCACGCACGGGAGCTCTTGTCTAGCTCACGGCCTGTCACTCTCCTTGGCTTTGAAGTTCAATTTCACAACGAAGAAGATAAGGTTGCCCATGTTCTAGTCGTGTCGCATGCCTATAGTGGTGCAAACTGCTCTGTCGCGTGACCTTGAGCTAGCTTGGGACAGAGTGCCTGTTGCATGCTTGTAGTCGCGCAAATTTGCAGTGTAGCAAGCACCTTTCGAGCGACAGATTGTTCTGTCACATAACGTCTTGCATGCAACTGAATATTCAAAAGAGTGGCATCTTTGTGAGATCTTCAAGAGTGGTCCCCCTTTCTAGCCATTTTGGCTATCACACGCGTGAGCCACCTCTCGCAGAAAGAGTCTGCCACGTGGAACCTTGTCGCCAAAATTTGTCATGTGCGTGCCTATGCTTGTCGAATTGAAAACACTGCTGTCGCCCACTTCTTGTACTCTGCCGCCAGAGATCTTTCAGGCAACAGGTTGGGCTCTGCCCATTCCGCGTACTCAATCACCAGGGAACTTTTGGGCGATAGGCAGGGTTGTAGCCCACTTCTTGTATTCTGCCGCCAGAGATTATTGCCTTTACACTATATAGCTCCCCGAGTTCTTCTTTGAAACAGTGTTGTCATTCCTGTTCAGAGATGAACTTTTTCTCGAGCGTTGTGTTTGATGGTGTGCAGAGTTGCCTAATCTTTTCTCGCTTCGGTCACTCTGAATGGCTCGCCTATAGAGTTCTCTCTCCTAGGCGAGTTCCTATGTCGGTTGATAAGTGCTTGCTTGCATTGGTCTTAGGATGGCTGTATTCTGACTCATTATTCACAACCGTACTCTCGTGGTGGCCACTAGCTCGTCTGACCTTTTGTGTCCTGTCCGGTTTTCGCCGCTTATCTATGCTCTTGCACATCTGGGCGAACACGAGGGTGCATTTTAAGTTCTAGCGTGTTACCTGAGGTCTTTGGTTGGGGACCGCCCAATAGAGCTCTCTTGGACTTATTCTCGCTTGTTCTTAGTTCTTCGTCTAGCTCTTTCCTTTCCTGGGTGAGCTCATCTAGCGTTGTGTGCACACTTCTGCCATAGTGCGTGCTTTACCAGTCAAGCCTTGCTGTGAAGGCTGGGCTGTGGCGTTGGTCATGTAATCGCCGTATGACATTCAATCGTCAAAAGTGCCAGTGGTCTTATGCTCGCCACATGACACTATACTCATAAGCATTGCTTTGTCGTAGGCGGGAGGCTTCCTCGCCAGCACCTATCGCACGCGAGATCCACACCTCTCGCCCAAGTCTGTTCGCCCGTGGCAGCAGAAAGAGGTCTCTCGCCAAGGTCTGTCTCGCGGGCGGGAGGCTTCCTCGCCAGCACCTATCGCACGCGAGATCATACCTCTCGCCCAAGCCTGTTCGCCCGTGGTAGCAGAAAGAGGTCTCTCGCCAAGGTCTGTCTCGCGGGCGGGAGGCTTCCTCGCCAGCACCTATCGCACGCGAGATCCATACCTCTCGCCCAAGCCTGTTCGCCCGTGGTAGCAGAAAGAGGTCTCTCGCCAAGACCATTCTCCGGGCTTCTCGCCCAGGTGATAGGAGGTGTCTCTCGCCTCTCGCCCATGCAGGTCTCTCGCCAAGGTGTTATGTGAGAAAGCCTAGCTCTCGCCATGCTTGTCGGGTGCGATAGACACCCTCTCGTCAAATGGTCTATCAACTTTGCTTCGAATTTCCTGTCGCCAGAGATGGGCTCTTTCGCTTAACGCCTGCCGAGTGGAGAGAGCTAGTCTCTCGCCCATGCAGTCTCTCGCCTCTCGCCATGACCTGTCTGCGCGAGGGTGAGGTCCTCTCGCCGAAAGCATGTCTCGCGCGGGAGGTGTTCTCGCCAAAAGCATTGCGCCTACAAGGGTGTCCTCGCCAAAGCATGTCGCGTACGGGAGGTGTTCTCGCCAAAAGCATTTCACGTACAGGGGTGCTCTCGCCAAATACTGTCGTCAAAGCATTTTTTCAGCGCGCAAGAGATAGCTATCGCCCAATACAACAGGGGAATCTCTCGCCAAGGACTGTCTTTCGCAAGAGATGCTCTCGCCCATGAAAACTGGGGGGGTCTCTCGCCAAAGAACTTGTGTGCGCGAGAGATAGCTCTCGCATATGCAAACTGGGGGTCTCTTGCCAAAAGGACTTGTCTGCGCGAGAGATAGCTCTCGCCCAATGCAACAAGGGAACCTCTCGCCAAAAGGACTTGTCTGTCGCGAGAGATGCTCTCGCCCATGAAAACTGGGGGTCTCTCGCCAAAGGACTTGTGTGTCGCGAGAGATGCTCTCGCCCATGACAACTGGGGGTCTCTCGCCAAAGGACTTGTGTGCGGGATAGATAGCTCTCGCCTATGCAAACTGGGGGTCTCTCGCCATAAGGACTTGTCTGCGCGAGAGATAGCTCTCGCCCAATGCAACAAGGGAGTCTCTCGCCAAAAGGACTTGTCTGCGCGAGAGATAGTTCTCGCCCAATGCAACAAGGGAGTCTCTCGCCAAATGGACATGTCTGTGCGAGAGATAGCTCTCGCCCAATGCAACAAGGGAGTCTCTCGCCAAAGGACTTGTCTGCGCGAGAGAGAGCTTTCGCCCAGGTGACAGGAGGTGTCTCTCGCCTATTGCCCATGCAAATCTTTCGCAGGTCTCTCGTTGGCAATGTCAATACGCCACCCCTGGGAACCCCGCAGTCAGGGTCATAATTCTTTTCAAATGTGCCTCATTAATAAAACTAAAAGTTGAAATCGCCTCCCGCCCATGCAAGTCTCTCGCCATGCTGTCGCCCAATTTTGTGGCGTAATTTGTGCACTCTGCCGCAACCTACGTACCTTCTCTTCCACAGATCGTCTTTCACCAATTTTTTATGCCTTTTCTGTTTGTTTCCCACGGACGGCGCCAATTGTTGTTGCCAAAAACAACAATAAATATTTGCTGATGTCGGATCCTCGATCTTCGCGTTAGTTTGTCTTCAAGAATTCTGCAAGAGAGAAGACCATCAGGGGGCGCAGGGGTTTTCCCCTGCGCTCGCACTCCGATGCTTAAGTCAGACAGGGTTTTGGCAGGGTTTCAGTAGGCAAATAGAGCTTAGGGTTTAAGAATGATACCTGTGACCTATTTATAGGAGTTATTTCGAGCGTAATTACCTTTAAGCCCCATAGTTTAAATAATAACCCAGTGGATCATTTATGGGCCTTTTGAGTCCTCTTTCCTCTTGGGCTTATATTATCATTTGGCTCAATGGTCTTCAACTTGATTTATAGAAAAGCCCAGTAATAATTGACCTAGTCCACATCAGTATCTAAACGCCGCTAAGTTAATTAGATAGCGGCGTTTTTTCCTTATAAACGCCGCTATATTTTAAAATAAAATTAAAAAAAATATTTATTCTAAATTTTTTGAAAATATATATTTTATTAAAAAAATATTAAATAGCGGCGTTGTTAGAGATAAACGCCGCTACTTTAATTTTACATTTATAAAAAAACATAAAACAAATGTATTTCGATAAAAAAATATAATAAAAAATTCTATATAAAAAAAGTTTTCTTAAACATTTCCATTAAAACCTCTCCTCTCATAAACCCAGATTTTTCCGATTCTCTCTTCAATTTTTACAATGTTTTCTTCAAAAAAGTTCATGTTTCTCGATTCTCTTTTCAATTCCCTCATAGTGTTTAAATTCCCTCTCTGGTTTCGATCAAAACCTCACCTCTCATAAACACCCTAAACCCAAATTTTCCCATTCTCTCTTCAATTTTTACAATGCTGTTCATGTTTCCCGATTCTCTCAGATTTCAGTCCCCGATTCTCTTTTTGATTCCCTCTTAGTGTTTAAATTCTCTCTCCGATTCTCTTTCCGGGCCTTCAAGCTTCTGAGCTTTAGCAGCGTTGTGATGCGTCGTCTCAAGAGCATTGCTTCCGGTCGCTCTTCCATTTCTTCTGATCCCGTAAGTTCTCTATTTCCTTTTGTGTTTTCTTCGTGGATTCGATCGATGCTAATCTCTGTTTGTTTGTTACGAGAATGGAGTAACAGAAATGAAGAAAGACGTAATGGATTTTTGGATTATTTTAAGCTTTGGTCATTGACAGGATTGCTTTGGTTATTTTTTCTTTCATTTTCCTGCATATTTCTTCCATGAGTAGCTAAATATATATTTTTTTGAAAATATATATTTTTTGAGAATCCGTCTGATAAAAGATGGACTCAATTCTCCGTACTGAATCCGTCTCCCTCACATGCCTATGCGCCACTTCCACCTGCACCGCTTCCATTCACCACATGCCTTGCCAGCTCATCTTTCGCCCCGTCGACCGCCTCCTCTTTCCCTCATCCACCGTCACTGCCGGTGCTGGTTCTCGTAGGTCATCCGCTTCCGTTGTCGCCTCTAGCGGCACTCTCACCGCCAATTCCGTTTCAGTTTGTTACCTTATCTTTTCGCTTTAAAAATTTTTAGCTCTTCTTTACCCTGTTTTTTTTGCGTCATGATAAATTTTTAGTTAATTTCACTTCTAAGAATTTGTTAGCAATTTATTATTATTATTATTATTTTTATATATTTCTTGTTAATGTTTGAATGACTATTTGTCTATTTCTGTCAACTTAGCTGAAATTAATACTAATTTGAGTACTGCTTTGGAAGCAAAACATTTTAGGGAAATTTCTCTTTTATATGCATGGAATTTTGCTGTTTAATTTATTTTATCTGGAACTTTGGCTTAATTAGGTTTCAACATCTCCACTGTCATTGATTTACTTTGGCTTAATTAGGCTTTTCAGGGCCTGAGTTGTATTTATATATTTTTTTGAGAATGGGTAATGTTCTAAACAAACTTCTTTTCCTTGGTAAGGGTTCATTATAAAGGTAAAGTGCTGCAGATATGTCATTTACCTAAATTTGCTAGCCTATTTGTAGATATATCCAATTTTCCTGAAATCTATATTTGCTTTTCCAGGTTTAAAACATTTGGGGCAAGAGATCCTGCTAGTAGGTTACTACTTGGGCTGTTTGATTTTTCTTAACTTGTGAGTTAGACTTGAACTGATAATGCCGTAAGGTGATAGTACATAAAAATGTATTTCAGAATGGTTGCTTTCTGTTTTTTCTTTTTAATAATTTTAGTTAATATGTTACTGTGTTTTGTCTAGCATTAGCTGATGATAATAAACTCTTTTTAGACTCAGAATTGATGCTTTCTTCTTTTATCTGCAAGTGAACTTGATTGCTAATGTAATGCTGCTCCATGATGTGTAAAAGATTGTTCTGAATTGTTTTGCATGTTAGTTAATATGTAGTTAAATTCCATTATTTGCACGTGAACTACATTGTTGAATGTGCAGTAGTTTTTTTTATGTTGTTGCTGACTATTTACATTAAAAGCCATTTGAATGACTGTTAAAATTCTTGAACTTGGCTCAACTCATTGTTTAGGTAGCTCGAGCTCGGCTCGAAAACTATCGAGTTGAGCCCGAAGACTATAGTGTATAGACATCTAATTTTTTTTATTGGTGTATAATGTAGCAAGTTATAAATGGATAAGAGTTGGATGCAAAAGTCGAGGTTAAGTCAAGAGTACCAAGAGGGAGTAGAACAATTTCTTAACTTTGCATTTAAGAATGCAAGTGAGGATAATATGATAATATGATAATATGATATTCTGTTTCAGGGGAAGGTGAATCTTACCCAGTGTGAGGCTCTTACTATGGTTTGTGCCTAGGTAAATTTTGTTACTATTACTTTTTTAACATTCAAATGCTATTGACCAACTGGAGAGTTTATCTACTGGCAGTTAAATCATCACTTTTATCAGAGTATAACAAGATAAAAATTTTCATTGCAGGTTATGGGTAACCATGTTGCTATCACAGTGGGTGGATCAAATGGCCACTTTGAGTTGAATGTATTCAAGCCAATGATTGCTAGTGCACTCCTACATGTATGTTCTTTTGTAACAATAGTAATTGAAAAACTGCAATTCATATAATTTCAAAACTTTCGAGTTCCTAGTGCATGACTTATATTAACTAAGTGTGGTTAGATAGCAATTCCACATACACATACTGGCGTTTTGGCTAATAAGCAACTGTAATACAGTTTTTTCCCTTAAAATTTTATAAATTAATGCATGGGATTTTTTTGACTGAAATTTAAAATTCCTGTGCTAATAAACTTCTCATTTGAAGAATCAAATTTCTTTTTTCCTAAGATCTTACAAAAATTATTGGATATGAACTAAATGAATTATTGCAACAAAAATGTTCATAGGATTCAATATTTGGTTATCATGTGCTTGTCCTACCTTGAATTTTTTTTTCCAGTTATGATGCTGAGTACACGATTAGATTATTGAATGTATTCATTTTAATTTAACTAGTCATCTTGATTCTTTGCTATCAGTCGCTAAGATTGCTGGGTGATGCATCTGCTTCCTTTGAGAAGAACTGTGTGAGGGGAATTCAAGCTAATAGGGAAAGAATTTCAAAATTATTGCATGAGGTCAGTTGATGCTACATACTGAATATTTAAATTTATTTTGATACCATATGATAGATTCCCGAGCTAATGATCATATGTTGTTGCCTCGTGACATTTTGCATGGTCTTGCAGTCTCTAATGCTTGTAACATCCTTGAACCCTGTAAGTCTTGAGTTTTCATCCCTGTTTCCTTATCTATGATCAGTTGTTCCACAAGAGTCTTTGCATTTCAAGCACATCCCTAATTACTTCCTTGCTTCCAGAAAATTGGTTATGATAATGCTGCAACAGTTGCCAAGAAAGCCCACAAGGAGGGATGCAAGTTTGAAAGCGTTCCTTTGACAGAGTAAGCCACCCCACTGCTGGAACCTCCAATGATGCTTGTGTATCTTTTGTTAGTTCTGTTTTATAATCAGCAGCAACGTAGCATAGGTTCTGTTTAGGACAGATAAGAGATGTATTTTCTATGTAAATATGTTTTTACATTACGCTTATTTTATATTTTATATATAAACAAGTTGATAAACAGTTTATGACTTTCATATGACTAGAAGAAGTCTATTTACTTTTTTTCTGAAAGAAAAAGTCTATTTTACATTCTTAACAGTTGACAACTCTTAATATTGAAGGCAAAAACTCATAGTTTCATCATTCTCTTCTATTCTTTTCTAAAAATAATTAAAATGTTTTCTAAAAATATAATTAAAATTCATTAAATGTATTCAAATTGAAAAAAATATAAAATCTAATTATATAATAAAAATTATAAAAAAAATCTAACTTAGCGACGTTTTATAATAAAAACGCCGCTAAGTTACAAATTAGCGACGTTTATGCAGAAAAATGCCGCTATTTTTGACAAAACGCTGCTAATTTTGCGGCGCCTATAAGCGCAGTTAATTGGCACAAAATCGTCGCGAACTTAGCGGCATTTTTCGTAAAAACGCCGCTCTTTTTTCCGACACTAGAATAGCCGACGTTTTTTTAAGGTGTTTTTTGCTAATGCCGTGAAATTTTAGCGGCATTTATAAACGCCGCTAAAAGTTAAAAAAAAAAACGCCTCTAAAAGTACATTTTGCTGTAGTGCCTTTGTTCTGCAGTGTCGTATTATTTTTTAAAATATATATTATAAGCTATTTGTAGTTAATTAAAAGTGAAGAATGTTTGTAACCTGTTCAGTAGCTAGAGGCTGAAAATCCTATGTTATTGTTTATGTTTTTTATAGTTGTAGATTAGGTCAAAGGTAGCAATGAAGTTTAATATAATTGGAGAGAAGTTTGCTATTGGAGAACACGAATGAAAGCATTGAGGACGTGAAAAGGTATGAAAGTTTGGTGTTCCCATCGATATTATATTATATGTTGTTGCAATTTGCAAAGCAAATGGAGCACATATGTATCATCTTCCAATGTACAACGTTAATTGATGTGGGGCATTTTAGATCAAGCCTGTTTTAGTCTTTCATCTCGGAACATCTACCCGGTCAAAATGGGGCCTATAGTACGAAACATGAAGACATGTGATCAATACAAACATCCATCGATTCAGATCAGACTTGTCAGGAATGACCCATCAACTCAGGTCAGCGCTTTAAGCGCTAACCCTTGCTTAACTTCATCATTTACCTTAGAACCGAGGTTCGGCCTTGGGATTAAGCACGCATAAACATTTTGGCGGGAGGATGGCTCAGCTGACCTGTGGTGCAGGGCAGCTCTTCCTCATATTACTATTCGGCCACGTATCCGGCCATCTAGGCGGTCCTCGCGTATAAATACCATTCGTCCCACCGAGAAAGGAGGGCTAAACTCATTCCTTCATACCTCAGATTCCTTCATTTCTCCTTGAGGGCCATCTTGTGCTTCGACATTTGGCGCGCCAAGTAGGGGGCTCCAGCATTTCCCTCAGTCGCGGTTGAGAATGGCAAAGTGATGAAGGAGGAAGAAACCATGGCACCTCAGCCTCACCAATAAGCCCAAATTACCTCGCTAGAACCAGGAGCTTGGGTACTAATGGAGGATAAAGTGAGGTAGACAAGGAAAAAGAGATGGTGCACATGGAAGAGCTAAGCTTGTTGGAAAGCTCACTGCTCACGGAAGATATCAACTGAGCTCAACCTCAAACCAGCTTGGGAATGCCCACCATTGACACCTATGATGGTACTTCTAACCTGCTTCATCTTTTGAAAATTTTTGTGTTAACATTTTTATACCAGGAGTAGATCGTCGAGATGGATGAAAATGAAGAGAACAAACAATGAAGCTACAAAAAAGCGGACGAGCTCCACATTTGAATTCTTCCTCTCGCTAGAACCCCCTAAAAACTCTACCATAGTTCTTTCATTGAGCTGAGAAATATATCAATGCTGAGAAAATGACAGCCACCAAGGTTGATAAAGAAGAGGAGAAAGAAGAGCCTTTAAGCTACAAAAAGGGGGGAGAGAGGTTGAGAATAATAAATGGGCAAACCAATTCAGCAGAACAAGTGGGCACTAAAAATACTACGTTCCCCGCAAGAAGAGGAACAGAAACCACAGCTGAAATGGCTTAAGCCAACAAGACAAAATGCCCAAAGGAAGGAAGAGCTCGCCTAGTTAAAAGCTCAAAAAGAGCTCGTCTAGCTCAAGAAAATGAGCTCGCCAAGTTAAATCTCAAAAGAGCTCGTCCAACGAAGGAATGAGCTCGCCAAATTAAAGTTCAAAAAAGAACTCGTCTAGCTCAAGAAAAACAAGCTCACCAGGTCAAAGATAAAAAAGAGCTCGCCAGTTCAAGAAATGAGCTCGCCATGTTCAAGACCTAGCAAGAGCTCGCGAAGTTTATCGGTAGAACAGAACTCGCCGAACAAAACAAAAGAAAGAGTTTATCAAGTTAAAAAAGTCAATGAGAAGCTTGCCAGGTTAGAGCTAGAGAAAAGACCTCGCCATGATAAAAAGGCCAAAAAAGAGCTCGCCAAGCTCTAAAAAAAAAGCTTGCCAATTTTGGCTGAAGAAAAGAGCTCACCAGGATAAAGTTAAGGAAGAGCTTGCCAAGTTGACTACAGGGAATAAATAGCCAAAATAAGGCTCAAGGAAAAGCCTATCAAGCTAAAAAGGTCAACTCGCCAATTTCAATGCTGCAAAACGGGCTCGCCAAGGTGAGTCATAGAGAAGAGTTCGCCAAACGAAAGCATCAAGAAGAGCTCACCGAACTAAAAGGCCCATGGAAGAGCTCGAGGAAAAGATCACCAAGTAAACCCATGGAAAACGCTCGCCAAACCGAAAGATAGCAGAGAGCTTGCCAAGTTGAGAATATGGAAGAGCTCACCATGATAAAGCTTAGAAAAGACCACGCCAAACTAAGGCCTAAGGAAGAGCTAGCTAATCCAGAAGCTCGCCAAGATTAAACTCAAGGAAGAGTTCACAAAGATAAGTCCTAGTGTAGAGCAAGCCAAACCAAAAGCCTAAGGAAGAGCTCGAAAACCAAAAGCTCGAGGGCGAATTCTAGCTCAAGAAAGAGTTCGCCGGGCTAGGTCTCGAGGAAAATCTTGCTAGACCAAGATCATGAAAGAGCTCAAAGAAGAGCTTGCCAAGCTCAAGCTAAGAGCTCTCCTGAACTCAAGAAAAGAGCTCCTCAAACTAAGCTCCAGAATGAGCTCGCCATTCTAAAAAGTGGAAGGAAAAGCTCGGCGAACTCAAAGCTGTAGTTCGCCAAAGTAAGCTTAAGAATGAGCACGCCAAACTCAAAGAAGAATTCGCCGAGCTAAAGCTTAGGGAAAAGATCAACAAGGCACATGGGAAAGCTAGTCGGTAAACGTTGCCATAGCTTATGAGTAGAAGTCTAAATAACCCTTGCTTATGAACGAAAGCTAGAATGGTTCACAAACAACCAAAGTCGGCATGCCTAAGCTCTCACGCCCAGAGCTCATCTCGATTTCCTCAGATCGGCTCGCCTAATCTTTCACCCGCAGAGCTCATCTCGGTGCACCTTAGGTCGGCACGCCTAAGCTCTCACACGCAGAGCTCATCTCGATGCACCTTAGGTCG